>JAWWEW010000017.1:17172759-17287525 GCA_035583185.1 Anabacerthia variegaticeps | reverse complement strand
GCAACTGGGCACATACAAGGGGGTGGTGCAGGCAGGGCATACACACCTCCAAGGGACAAAGCAGGGCATACACACCTTCAGGGGGACAAAGCAGGGCATACACACCTCCAAGGGACAAAGCAGGGCATACATACCTCCAAGGGACACAGCAGGGCATGCACACCTTCAGGGGGACAAAGCAGGCATTTGTTGCCTTATGCACATAGCTCCCAGGTTAAGGAGAGCTGGCAGGACCTGATAGTGACAGGGGGATGACCACCTGATGCCTCCCCTATTCCCTGGTACAAGGTCACCCTTGGACCTGCTGAGTTGCCATCCTTGATTCCCTCTTTTTAATTTAGGGATTTATGCCTTTCCAGGAAGTGACATTCCCCATCTCACCAATCGTGGCTCTGCCTGTAACTTTGACCTTTCTCATTTTGTCCAGCTCCATCTGACACACTGTGTCCCAGCTCTTGCTCACTCTTGAGTGGTTTCTCCCAGCCTGAGTGAGGACTGTGCTGCTGTGCCTCAAAACAGAGCCTCAGATTACAGAGAGCTGACACAGGAGAAGGGGGTGACAGTGGAGGTCTGAGTTTCCATGAAGTCTGAATTTCCATGGTTGTGCTGAGCAGGTGGGTTGGTTGGTCTGGGAAATCTGGCTCACACCCCAACCCTGGGCTGGCACAGAGCTCAGCGCCCAGAGCCTGGAATGGGTAAGACTGCACAGGAACCATTGTGGAGCATCATTAGTGAGTGAAGGAAAGAATTCATTCTCTCAGCTGTCTGATATTGAGAGCCCTATTTATCAGGATATAAAAAACCACCACCCTGGTACTGGAGAGTTTCTGTTTGCATTAGAAAAAGAGTTACTTATAAGCATTGTCCAGAAAAGTGAACATCCAACATTCCTGAGAGCAGAGAATGGAAAGTTTTCACAGCTAAGCACTGCAATTTAGGGACAAATTGGAGCTCGCAGCAAAGGAAAGGCAATCAGAGGATGTTACAAGCCTGCTAAGGGTTGGTGAGTACATAAGAAGAATCTATGCCAAGTATTTCTAACTCTAGTTTTATGTTATGAGAATTGCTTAGTCTTGTGGTTTGGTTGGGGTTTTTTGTTTTGTTTCGGTTTTTGTTTGGGTTTTGGTTTGGTTTATTTTCTTTGGGTTTTTTTGGTCCTGTGTGTGGTTTGTTTTTGTTTTCTTTTTCAATGCTAAGTATGTCAGCACTGAAATTCTATGAATTGAATTGCTATGCCTGAAGTGAGGGGAGTTGAGGTAATATCATCTGTCATAAATTCCCAGTGGTGACCGTGAAATTGTAACAGATGTGAGACAGAGAAACTCGAGCTGCCTGGGCACAGTGAGCAAATGCCATGCTGGGACAAGACCCACAGCATGAGAAATCAGTCCTTACACACCTTTGAGCAGTGAGGAAGGTGCACAGCAACGAATGAATGGTTGGGATTTACAGGAGAGACCACCTTGGGTTCCAATACCAGCCCCGGAGGAGAAAATACAGATTCACTGAGTAGTACATAAAAGCAGACAAAAGCAGGCTTGCTAAAAGGTAATTTAATTTAAGCTCTGCTGAGAGGATTTAAAGAGCTCTTATCAGAGACTTGGATGTCTGCACCCCTATCTAACCTGCTTTCAAAAAGACCAAATCACAAAGAAAGCAGTGTGGCTAAACAGGAATGGGAGCCATGTCACACTGAACATCCCCCAAAATAATCACACCCAAATTACAGAGATGGGGAACATCAGCTGTGGTTTTGAAATGATCTTCCCCCAAAAAGGAGCCATAAGAACTAAGCTGTACCCCTATCAGCCTTCAGTTTGCTAGGCAAGCTCTTCTGCTATTCTCCTGTAAAAGATGCTCACCTGTCCCCTGATTACCCTACTGGATACATTTTAATTCTCCTTTCTCGACAAGGGGTGACTACTCCAGTGAAGGCCTTTGTTTTTAGAAGTCCTAACTTGTGTTATGTGAGAGACTTGCAAAGGGTTATGAAATATAAAGGCATAATCTAGTTCTGTGTGCTTTTTCATGTCTTATTATTTTAAAAGATAAAAGTAAATATTAGCATCGCAGAAGCACATCACATGGGCTCAACTACTGTAAACTTAAAAAGAACAATATTATAATCAAAATGGCCGTTGAGATTAGATGGTGTGATACCAACTATATTGACCCAGTTCACTAGTTTATGAAGTCATAAAGTTCATGCAGTGTGTAATCCACGTGTGTACCCAACAAAGAGAAGAATTGCTATTTGTTAATTTTGCATCAGCTGTTTGAGAGGGGGGGTGTTTCCTTTCCGTAAAGGCCTCTCTGTGGCAGGACTTGAGCAACCTGGGATTGCCAGTGCCAGGGCTCTCTGAACACGGGGGATTGCCTGGAAGGGAGGATAAAGCCTCTTTAGCTGCTCATCAGGATCTAGAGATCTAAGCAGGCCCTTTGCCATTTCCTGCTCCAACAGTTCCTCCTGTTATTTCCTTGCAGCTGCAGAGCTGTTGTTGACCCTCTTCAGTTACTCCTTGCCTTTACTCACATGAGCACAAAGCTTGCCAAGAGATTTGGACCAATGTCCCCCTCTGGACCAGCCCCAGGATCGTTCCTTTCTGATCTCAATTTAAACAGCAGGGTCATGAGTTGAGGTTTGCTTTTCAGCTAATTATGGACTGTCTACAAACCAGTAGTGCAGGTCCTCTGCACTGGCTGGCAGGCAAGTTAATGGTGCACTTTTGACACAGTCTGTGTGACCCAGTTCTCTTCAAGCAGGAAATCTTGAAACTTAAGTCCTATTCAGAGCTGCTCTTCATGCTTCAAAGTCTCAGAAAGGACACATCTATCTCTTTTAGCTTAGGTAACAGGAAACATTTTCCCAAATAATTCTTCTGTGCCCACTGATGTTTCCCAGTTTCTGAGTGATCTGAACACTCATTTTCTTTCATTAAAAAAAAAAAAAAACAACAACAAAAAACCCCCAAACTTAAAATGTTGTAAATGTGTTTTTCAAAGCTGCCAACTCTTGTCTTTACTGTATGCAACTGTGTATTTTGATGTTTGATCTATTTAAATCCTAGTCTAACATTCTATGGTTACATATTCTTAGTGCTTCTCACTTACTTAGTAAAAAAACCCTAGTGTTTTTCAAAATATTTTGTAAGTGGAAAAATTTTATACACCTTATTGGCATTGGCTATGGAAGACAAAAATTGGATAAAAAATAAATTCCAATCATAGACTGAAAAACTCACCTGTGATTGAGCTGATGCCATTATTAATTATAATATGCTTTTATCCTTTCCTGACTACACTGCTTCCCATAAATATTGTTAAGTGGTGCTTCTGCACACAGTTTAAGTCCCTTGTAAACACACCCATCTGCTCAGTGTTTTCCTTCCTGCATAACTTTTACCTCAGTGGCAAAAGCAGCTGACTGAGGGCATTAGGCAAGAAATGCATCTGTCCCTGCAGATTGTCGTGTAATGAAACTGGAAATGAGGGGATGTTAATCCTGTCAGATGGTACCTGTGCTGACAAATGCCAGCTCTGGCTCAAGGATCTGGGTGACAGGACACTTCAGTGCCTGCTACCTTCATGTTTAAGTGTCAAGGAACAGTTTTGTTTACTTCTGGATAGCTCTGCCTTGGAGAGCGTTCTAATTTAAAATGCCTTTTCTCAAAACTGTTTTCTCAAACTAGATAAAATTTGATGTGGTTATGGGACAAATTGTTGTGTCATGGAAGTCATTATTATTCCACTGACTTCAAATGTATTTGTTGGTCTCAAGAGAAGGAGCTTCATCTTCAGATCTGACCATTTTAATGGCACCAGTATAAATAGGGTATTAATGTGATGTTTAGAATAGTGGAAGAATCTTTCCAAACTCTGTCAGACACTGCAGGTGGGCTCCTTTCATGCTGGTTGCACCAGTTAGCTGCTAGCAAAATTCAGCTCAGCAAAGTGACATATAGTCACTGGCTCTGTACTTTGTGCATAAAAACCTCAAGCTCCAGAGGATCACGAGATATCCTCCAGGTTTGGTAGTCCTTGATTTTTAAAGTGAGGACTGGCCGTTCCATTCTTACTTATTACTTCCCAGTTAATGGGGAATATGCTTTGGAAACAAATGAGCGTCTAATTTTAACTCTGTGCAGATCTTATCCTGTGCATTTCAGAGGAGAGAAAATAAAAATTGAAATGACACAGCCTGTCTGCAGGAGAAATGTTTAATGCTGGGACAAAATATCTGTGCACCTAACTAGGACAGAATTTGGTATTGTATAAAGGTGAGGAAGTTGGATAGGGGCAGCATGGATAGGCAGGCTACAAGATGTACTGGAGACTACTACTTAGAGGTTTCAGCTGGATCAAAAATATTTAGTTTGGCATTTTAAAAGATTTTAAAACTGAGGTTAAAATAAAGCAAGGTTTGAACATGAGAGGTTTCTGATGTGGCAGTGGAATCCAGATGGGTCCCTGTGGCCAGGCAGTGAACCCATTTATGTGACCAGGATTTGGTATAATGGGTAAGGTAACAGGGCGCTTGATGTGTGGCTGTACTTGAGGATTGCTCCTTTGAATTCTGAAAATGCATAAACCAAGAGATTTGTCATTGAGATAATCTGATTTGCACAGACTCCTGCAGCGCAAGGGCCAAATTCATGTACATGTTTATTATTTAACAGCGTCCCTATTACTTATAGTAACAACAGGAAAAAAAAAAAAAGAAGCATATATGGCTCACTGCTGCCAAAAATAAAGATGTAGGAGCATGGTAAGCAGAAGCTCTTAATTTCTTTCTCATCTGCCAAGTACAACCTTTCACCCAAAAAACCCAATCACCTGTAACAGGTAGTTGCTACGTTATTATTTTTATTAGGCATTATTTAATGGCTTCCTCCTGATAAGGGACAGCTTACAATATGTACAGCAACTTAAAATGCAATTTGTATCCATAAACTTCAGCCTTCCCAAGCCATGTATGCTGACTGTTCAGAGGGTTAATGCTTCATGGGAAAGGCAAGCTTCTGAAAGCAGGCTAAATCTATAAATAGCTTTATTATCGACTGCTGGTGTTCAGGGCTGTGCAGTATGCTGAAAATGAAGGGATTGTGTTTCCCAGTATTTTCTACAAGTACTTAACACACCCTCTAGGGCAGGTTGCCCTCACTGCTTCCCAAGCAGCACACAAGAGGCTGTGGGCACAATGCACTTTTCACCTAAGAGGTTGGAAAGCCTAGAACAGAGCTGTCCAAAAATCAGCCTGGGTTGGATGTTGCCAAAGAACTTGATTCCTCTCTCTGCTTTTATGGAAAGCTTTTTGCTGGTATCCCAGTGAAGGACAAGGAAAAGGAAGCGGCACTAATCCGTAGGAGAGCTGTAAGAAACAAGGAGTCCCCCTGCTGGGAAGGTGGCCACGGCACTGCTGCACAGCTACATTACAGCTATATTGCAGCCTTGAAATAGCAGGGGTGGAGCACAATCGGAGGCTCAAACTCGACATCTACGACAACAACCTTACAAACTATCACTGTTAAAGTTTCCAAGGGAAATGAGTTCAGGATTTCACTAAGGCAGTGTCAGCATTCACCTGGATCTCCTCTCTGGGTGGTGGCGGTGCAGGATGTTGCATTGCCTGTGGGGAAAAGAGCTGCAATTCTTGGCTACAACTGTAACTATCTGAATGTTAGAAAAAGCCAAGGAATACTGAGTTTTAGAGAAGAGGGGAAGGCCAAATATAAGGGTGAAAGTCGAGGCTGACTCTTGCACTTAAAATCAGGCTCAGTATCCCTTATCAGTTGAGAAGAAGTAAAAAATAAAGAATTTAAGGGCGGATATTGAATACTTGAGTTCAAGTACAGTATTGAAACATATGTTGTGACTTAATCTTTAAGTGGAATAACTTGTGGAATAACTGATAAATGCTGCTCACACCCAGCTGTATACATATTTCTTGTGTGGGAATCCTGGTATAAAGAACACACAGATGATGCATATAAAACAATATAGTTGGAATGGTAGGTGTACTTACCTGCAACTGAAATATGATAAACTCTGAAATGAAATAAACTTCAAAACCACTACTCAAAGGTTTGTCCTCATATGAATAGTTAATTTCAACAATTAAGTGGGAATATAAATAAAGACCATGTTCTTCAGTAATGAGGGCACTCTTGCTGAGGTGTGTGGAAAGAAGTAGCTCCAAAACTAGTAACATTTTGGTAAACAAAGAATTTGTTTGAGCCACAAATTGCTGACAAGAATACTGTGTCACATGAAATGCTGGGAGTAATTCTTACCATATACGGAGTTTGTGTGTTGTACCTGTATAGATTCTAACAGTTGATAGTTTTAAACTAGCAGAAGAGACCAAAGAGTCCCATGTGGGGTTTGTTTTGTTGTGTAATGGACATACATTGCCATGAGAGGTAAGTATGGCCTGGAAGAAACATCTGAAGACAACAGTTCTTTGGAATCATTCCTGCTGTTTAACATTTATTTTTGAAGCAGTTAGGCCATCTTTATTCAGAGATAGTTTTCTTTTTTTCAGAGTTTTTCCTGTGACATTTTGCATTTCCTGATTCTTTGTCATTATTATTTTAATAATAACTGCTGTGCAGTTCAGCAAGGTCTGGAGTAAGAGGAATTTCCATGAGAAGAAAGAAACCCTTTTTATTTTTTTTTTTGAGTTCACAGTAAACAGGTCATTTGGATTTTTTCCTTTACTGTATTAAAGACTGAGCTCCACATCTAGGAATTCACTCCCTATGTTAGTAAGCAGTAACTGTGCAACCTCCTGTTGTTCTTAACTACTTCCTAATCAAACTTTGGCTGACAATAAATAAGTGATTGTGTTACCTTTCACCATTCTGTTTCTCTAATAACAGCCACCACTTTTCCAGAAAAGCCTCTCAAAAAATGTATCTCTAACAATTCTGCCATTGATGTCTCAGTGGGTTTTGCTGGAGGACCATTCCAATGTCCAAGTGAATGTGCAAAGAAATGGAATTTTTAGGAAGTGAAATGGCTTGGTTTTGCATTAATAGACATTTATGTGTGCTTTTGCAATGAATAAGTTTGAGTTCTTATCCCATGAATGAAATTACAGTTATAATTTAAAACCAAATGTGTTTGCTTCAGACTAGACTATTATTGCTTCCTTCCCCAGTTAAAGGCAACATATTCATTAAAATAAGCACATTTTTGTTTCAGTCAATTTTCTTACGTAGCTATTGGCTTTTCCATCTTCATAGCACATCACTGAAGCAGAAAGCTATGATTCTCAGAAATACTGTCAGATAAAGCCCTCATGAAAAAATAAGTTATATTCTACTTAGGATAGAATTTAACAACTGTTTTTTGAAGATTCCTTCACTCAGGATAAAAGATAGCAATGTAATTTATATTGCAAATCTCAGCTGGTATGACATGCATGTGATCAATACTGGTAAGACAGACTAAGACTCTTGGCTTAGAAATTTCATGAGAAATGCAGATTCTAATTAATAAGTCTGTTAGATGCAGATAAGGTGCAGCAGTCCCTTGAAAACCACCTGTCACAGTCAGATTCTCTGTGGAGCTATCCTCATCTCTGGGTACAGCACTATTTCTTACCATGTGGTATCTACACTATGCTGTCCTTGTTTTTTCTAATCACATGAAAGCTATAAAAAGCTTTGGGCCTAGGCTTTTAACAAAGAACAATCAGTGGGAATTCATTTTTTAAAAAATCTAGATTTCTCTGAAGACTTGTTCACAGTAGCTAGTGGGGATAATTTTCTGCAAGGTTTGTCTTGGAGAATAATGGGAAAGGATGCACATCTATTTATTTATTTAGAAACAGATGTGGCATTTTTAAGGGGGGAAATGTAACCATTGTGTTAGGATTTAGACAACACATCTGGCTTAAAATCATTCTGAGAAACAAAACTGGGGTTTCTGCAGATGATGGAAGTTATTTTTATGAACAAGACAGGCTTCCATTTGCATTTCACTTAGTTCTTACATATTTGTGCATGGCAAATCTGTTGTGCTTTATTGTTCAGTCACAGAGAGAGAGGACACACAGTGAAACAGTATCAGAGCTTTGTACAGATGTCAATTCTCCACTGAGAGCTGAGACTCTCCAGCTGTCAAAGGGGAAAGGGAAAGCAGATTGCTATATGCTGGCATTTGTTTAGTGTGTCAGACATCTTAATGTATCTTAATCTGTTGGTTTTACTTACTGCTAAGGGAATTGTATGGCAAAAATTTCTAAGGATTATCTTAATTGTTACTTAGCAGTTTTCTAAGCAGTTATTTTAACTATTCTGCTATTCTAGTCCTTGTTATGTAATTTGGGTGTTTATTTGCATATTTGACGTAATTGTTTAAACAACTTTTGTATTTGCTTATTTTCTACAAGTGCATTCAGAACTGAAGCCTCCTGTGTATTACTCAGAAACAAGCTTAAAACCAGTGAAAATGAAGGTACTATAAAAATTTTAAATCAAAAGGTAAATAAGATTAAACCCCATATCAAATACTATTATTTCTGCAGAATACTAAGCTTTTCTTTAGAAAAGGCAAAACAGCAAAATCATATATCATGTATCTCCTTCCATCTGTAAGGTCCAAAACTGTGTCTTAAATATACAGTTACCTCCAAGATTGTAAAAATCAAAAATTGCAGGAAGGGAAACCCTCAATAGCTGGAAACAATAAAACACTTCTCACAATCAGTCAATAAGGAATGGCCTGCTCAAAGAGGCTGTGGCATAACCAGTTTTTGGAGATTTTCAAAAGTTGTCCAAATATGGCTCTTGGCAACTTGATCTAAGTCATCACAAAGTCCTCTCATCTCTGTAGACTTTGTGATGAGAGTTGATGCAACATTACCTGTCTGATTTCCCCCTGCTAATAGGCACACATTCTGTTTAGAGAGGTACAGTGGATAAAATTTGCCATCTGTTCACTCGCCAACAGTCAAATGGCAGGAGCTGAGAGTTTATCATATTAATGCAGTCAAATAGGAGAAGAAAGCTTGGCTATTGAGCTATCAATCCATGTCTCCACCCCAGATAAGCACTAGAACTGCTGTGACTATTATTTATTTATGCATGCAACATTGTGTAACAGGCAACACTAAACAAATATTTGTTGTTGCAGTATGTAATTCTATTTATACAACTGAAGCTTTAACTGATACTTTAATGTAGATTTCTTCTCTTTTTTTAGGCCTCATTTTTTTGGTAAAAGTTTCCTTAAGAGATGTGATCAAATTCTGCCACATAAATAGGAAAACCACAAAGTTTAGTGTTACAGTGTTGTATTTAGGTTTGCTATTTAGTAAATTAGTAGGTAGTGATGGAATCATCAAATCCTCTTATTTAATGAAGTGCTACAATAATATACATCAACCAGAGCATGTTTTTGATGACTTTCAGCTGAGTAAATCTAATGGTTCTATTCAAATTTATCAGAGCAATCATGCCTATTCAATGCTGGTATTTAATAAAACTGAATAGAATGCATGGGGTTTTCCCTCGGCGACTGAGCATTACCTGTGTGTTCAATGACTGCTTAGCAAACACCAATATTGCTGTTTGTCTTGTGTCTGTGCTCCCAGATACACAACTTTTACCTCATATCACTGGGAATGAGGGGGTTTTGGGGTGCTTTCCCTGCCCCGCAGTTTGGACTGTTTGCCTTTCTCATTGAGAACACACAAGGAATGGTATCTGCCAACAGATAGAGCTGCATTAATGTAATTTTTAAGGGGTATCCTGTGCAAGGAAGGCTCAGGCAGACTAACAAAGGACTATCTGGTAATAGACCTGCAAAAATATGTATCTTTACTTTCAAGTAATATATATAAAAACTGCCACATTCACAGGTTTTCCATTCTTAATTCTGTTCCATTTTCCCTTTATTTTTTAAAATCTATGCACCATTTACTGAAACAGGGTATCTGACACAAATGTGGCTTGCTGGGGTTCTTTTCCGGGTCAAATCCTAACAGTTCAGGAGCAGTTTTTTATCCACTACATCATATACTTATGTTTGCTAGGAAAGGATAGAATCATTTAGGTTGGAAAGACATTTAAGATCAAGGCCAACCTTTCACCCTGCACTGCCCAGGCTGCCACTAAACCACATCCCTAAGAGCCACATCTACATGTCCTTTGAGCACCACCAGGGATGGAGCCTCTGCCACTCCCCTGGGCAGCCTGTCCCAAGGCTTGACAACCCTTTGGGGAAGAAATGTTTCCTAATATCCAACCTAACCCTCCCCTGGCACAACTTGAGGCAATTTCGTCACATTTCATTTACTCAAATGAGATGATTTGTACAATTGTTCTTAAATTTACATACCCTATGAGCATGACCTGCCACTGATCAGCCAGTACTTTTGCTCAAATTTCGGTTATTCAGCTGTGGTTTATGTATACAGAAGATAAAGTCTTTCAGAACTTCATTTTAAAAAGCCACAAATGAAAAGTTGTTACCTAATAGAATGGCAGCAGGAGCTCTATTCACAATTTCTGACATGTTTTCTTCCATTGTCACTTTTTATGACAGGAATAGCTTTGAACATCCAACACTGTAAAAAACAAGTGAACAAATAAATTGAGTGTAAAATATAATTTTATATAGATTCTGTAGTTTACCTAAATAGCAATTAGCCTATCTGAAGATAAATTGACACAAAATGAGAAGCCAGTAATATTTTACTAAAACTCTCTCCTCTACTTCAAATGCTAGAATATGCAGAAATCAATTAATAGGAGAAGAACTTTAATGCTGAGATGATTTTGAGCAATCCTATGACTATCAGTAAGGTGTTTGACAGTGTTTGTGCAAGAACTGCCACAGAACATGGGAGGCAAAAGGCTTTCAGTGTGCACTGATCCATCATAGCAATTCCTGGGACTGCTTATGGAAAAGCACTAAGAGAAACCTTCCAGTGATGAATGAACTTCCTGAGCATTTCTGTGCTTCTCCAGCACTCGGTCACTCTCCCCAGTCAAACCTGACCCAGACCATCGTGTTTAACAGCAGCTGCAGGCCTGAACTTTGGCCTTTGTGGCTTAAAGGTCTGACTTATCCGCTGAGAACACTTTGATGTTAAAAATGTTTAATGTTCAAAAATGCTTTCAGGAAAGGTAGGCATAGGTATATGTAGAGTAGTGGGGTACAGGTGTGCCATTTGTCTCTTAGTGTGAGAAAAGGTGATAAGTCCTCTTGTGCTGCTTGTGTGCTCTGGACTGGACTCTGGTTTATCAAACTCAGTTTAACAAACTGAAAATTTGATACATCACTGCTTGGGTGAGGGTGCTCTCCTGTATGTGCACTATAAAGGCAAAGCTCTGTGGATTTACCTCCACTGCAGCAAGAGGGAGCCTGCAAGCCTGAAACACAGGCTGTAACCAAACCAGAGCAACACTTGCTGGTGGACCTTTCCTTTGTCAGTTTACTCAAAATTTTTCCTTCAAGTATTTGTAGTTCTGTAACATCTTCTTGCACTAACATCCACAATAGATTTGTAGGTGGTTTAAAACAGTATTTGTTTCACCCTGGTCATATTAATGTGATCTTGATGTATTTTCATACACTTTTGAGGTTGAATCCTACTGCTAATATTGATTTCCTTTCCCTGGAATACATTTTTAGACTGAATGTGTCATTTTGAGCTACAAAACGCTGTTCTTCCACGAACAATGACCTTACGGAACAAGTTTGAGCTTAGATGCCCTAAGATTTAAAAACTTGTCCCAGAGCTGACCTGCACACAGGTTCAGCACACAGAGCAGTATGCTCTTACCTACTTGTTTTGCAGTGCTATTACCTCTAAAAAACCCTGGGTTTGTCTTTTTTTTCTCACTTGCGTTCCCTTCCTCTGTGACTTTCCGCGTCACCTGAACCGCCAGATTAACATTCTTAATAGCTTAATTCGTAGTTTTAAAACAACAGGTAGTTTTCTCAGGCACCGAAAGCACTGTCAGTGCCCGGGAGCGGGTCCGTCCTGGGCTGGGCTCCTTCCCCACCACCCCGCCAGGATCGGGGCCGGGAACGCGGGGCTGCCGGGGGTCGGGATTGGGAGATGGGGCCGGGGATGCGGGACGGGGTCGGGGTCAGGAACGCGGGACGGGGTCGGGGACAGGGGATGGGGTCGCGGACAGGGGACGGGATCGGGGACAGGGGACGGGATCGGGAACGCGGGATGGGGTCGGGGTCAGGAACGCGAGACGGGATCGGGGACACGGGATGGGGTCGGGGACACGGGACGGGATCGGGGTCAGGAACGCGGGACGGGGTCGGGGACACAGGATGGGGTCGGGGACACGGGACGGGATCGGGGTCAGGAACGCGGGACGGGATCGGGGACACGGGACGGGGCCCGCGGATGAGGAGCCGGGCGCGGTGCCAGGGCCAGAGAACGATGCCCGGTGCAGCCCCGCTCTGTGGTGGAGCCCCAATCCCCGATGGAGCCCCAATCCCCAGTGCAGCCTCAAATTCCCAGTGCGGCCCCCATCGATCCCCAGTGCGGCCCCCATCGATCCCCGGTGCCATTCCCTCTGTGGCCGCACGAGGGCGCCTCTCGCTGCCGCGCCGGCCCCGCCCGGCCCCACCGCCCCTCCCGGCCCGGCCCCCTCTCCCATCCTCATCCCCTCCCCATCCCCATCCCCATCCCCTCCCCGCGGCCCGGCGGGCGCTGTGCCGTGCCAAGCCGAGCCGAGCTATTCTGTACCGTTCTGTACCGTGCTGTGCCGAGCCGAGCCCCGCCCCAGCCCCGCCCTCCGCCGGCGCCGCCGGGTCACGCCGCCGCCGCTGCCCCCGCCGCGCTCCCGCCATGGTGCTGGAGTCGGTGGTGGCCGACCTGCTGAACCGCTTCCTGGGCGACTACGTGGAGAACCTCAACAAGTCTCAGCTGAAGCTGGGCATATGGGGCGGTAAGGAGCCCCCTCGCCGCCGTCCGCGGGTCCGGGTCCGGCCGCGGCTCCCCCAGAGGGGTTCGGGGGGCTCTGAGGGGCCGGCGGTGGGGCCGGAGCAGAGGCGGTGTATGGCCCTCCATAAGGGTCGGTCAGTCCGTGTATGGCCCTCGATAAGGGTCGGTCAGTCCGTGTATGGCCCTCCATAAGGGTCGGTCAGTCCGTGTATGGCCCTCGATAAGGGTCGGTCAGTCCGTGTATGGTCCTCGGTGGGGCCGGGACAGGGCCGGTGTATGGCCCTCGGTGAGGGGCAGTCGGTGTGTGTGGCCGTCCGTGAGGGGTCGGTCGGTGTGTGTGGCCCTCCGTGAGGGAAAGGCGGGCTGTGTCCCTCCGTGAGGGGCAATCTGTCCGTGTATGGCCCGCTATGAGGGGCGGTCGGTGTATGGCCCTCGGTGAGGGCCGGTCAGGCGGTCGGTCCCTCCGTGAGGGTCAGTAGGTGAATGTCCCTCCGTGAGGGGCGGTCAGGCGGGGTATGGCCCTCCGTGAGGGGCAGTCGGTGTGTCCCCCCATGAGGGGCAGTCGGTGTGTCCCCCCATGAGGGGCAGTCGGTGTGTCCCCCCATGAGGGGCAGTCGGTGTGTCCCTCCATGAGGGGCTGTCGGTGTGTCCCTCCATGAGGGACAATAAGAGATATATTGTATGTGCTCTGCTTGGGTATTACTCTGTGCCAGTGTTTCTTTGGAAATCCTGTTATGTTGCCTATGTCAGGAAAAGTTAATGTGTTTGTGTAAATAGGTGCGTCTTTTTTTGGCTCTGTGAGTCATGGTTTTTCTGTTTATATGAGAAATCATGAAAAACAAGATACAACTCTCCAAGTCTACCCTACATTGTTAGAACTGAATTATCTTTCACAACTATGTGAATAATAAGAAAGACTCTATTATTGTGGGTGTATCTAGTGGAGTAGAAACATGCAGACATCTAAGTTGGTGATATTTTTGTCATCTCTTCCAAGTGAAGATTTGTCTATAACCAGTGCTTAATGACTCTTACAAATTACACATCTATTGTGCTATTCTGAAAGTGAAATAAGCTTTTCAGTTTTTGTTTATGTATACTTGGGAGGGTTGTAGTTGTGTTCTTCCAGCTTACATAATACTTTAAGTCCCCTGTTCTCTTCTTTTTAAACAGGTAATGTGGCACTTGACAATTTACAGATAAAGGAGAATGCATTAGTAAGTATTCTAATAACTTTAAAATTGTTTTTATGGGTCTAACGACTAAGTTGTAGAATAAAATGTTGCTCACTATAGCCTCACAAAAGGATACATAGTGTCCTTTTTTACTAGTTTTTGGGTGTAAGTTCTTGGTTATCTGCTTCTAATTTTTCTCACATTACTGGAACAGAGCAAAAAGGGAAGCTCTGATTGAAAAACAGGCAGTAACTTGCACTAAGTGCCCATCTTCTTGTCTGGAAAACCATGACTTGGCTGATTTTCATATTCTTTAATTGAGCTAATGACCACCTCCATTACTGAGAGAATCTCCCTCCAATATTTACTGTGTTTTAACCTTCTCTAAAGAGAACTGCTACTCTTCTGCGCATTGAGAACACCTTGGATCTTTGTATGACCCAGTCACTGTTTCTCTTCCCTGTTCTGAAGTTTCGCTTGCCCGTTTCATCCATTCCTGGTAACTTTGTTGTATTTGAAAACTCTTGCTACAGTTATTTTCATAACGGGGTAGATAAAAGGGAAGGAAGTGTTGGCTACTTTGTACACCCTTTCCTCCTTATGGGGAATAAGATTCTAGCACTTTTGACTTCGAAAAATGCAGAGTCACAGAAGTGGCTGATCAGAGCTGAGAGTGTGCCAAGACAAATTCAGTAACCTAAAACAAGGGGTGTTTCCAGTGGTTTTACATTTGCAGTGTGTTAGATTTCTACGCAGCAGTAATTAAAGGAAGGTCAGTATTTTACACCAATTTTAGAGAAGTGGCCTACACCTCCAAAAAGAAGGGTTTAAAGGATTGTGATATGGTTCAACTTTTTTTTTTTCTTTTCTAATTTGCATGTCTGCTGCTGTTTGGATTGTTTTGTTGGTGTGTTGTTTTTTTTTTTTTTTTTCTCTTAAGGTTTTGCACCAGAGAAGAAATAGCTTTTAATTCTATATGTAGACACCAGCTAATCTTTAAAATACATGGATCTGTTTAATACTTTTTTTTTTCATTTACAGAGTGAACTGGATGTACCTTTTAGAATAAAAGTTGGTCAGATAGGTAAGTTTCAGTTCTGATGTGAATATTGAAATGGAAATTTTAATACAGACTTTAAGGTTAGACCTGTCCCTGAATCTCTTTTCTAAAGCTTTGTTAAGTGTAATTGTACTCAGAAATTCAGTGTGCCTGCTGTGGATGTTACCCGGCAAACCCTGTTTGTGTAGCTTTACAGGTTGGTATGAAAAATATGTCTTTGAGGTTCTTCCCAGATTCAGGAATGATCAAAGGAGCTGTTTAGAATAGACATGATATGTATGTCTCTTTCAAGGACTGATTAGGACTATGAAGAATTTAAGTAAGATTCCTGAAGCTGGCAGATATGCCAAAGGTTTAGGCACTCTTAATTTTCCTTTTTTTTAAAATTCCTTTCCATGGTGGTCAGTATTGCTTCTTCACATAAAACAGTTGTTGGAGATGTAAATATGTTGCATTTTTCCTTCCACTCCTCTGGGAAAATCACATTCATCCCAGTGAGTTGAACTCCGGTCATGATTTCAGGTTTTGGTGTAAAGTATTTTGACTCAAATTGCAACTTTTTGCTCAAAACTCTGGCTTATGTTTTCTCTGCATGTGTTTCATCAGTTCAAGGGCTTTATAAAATTTTCAGGCCCATATGGTTTCTCCTTACCTTCAAAGGTATGTGAAGATATAGGGCTGGTGCTCTTCTGTGCCTGAGGTGTTGTTTGGACTGAGCACAGGGTAGATTTTTGTTTTGATGTAATTGTGTCTGCTTTGTTTAGATAAACTTACTCTGAAGATTCCTTGGAAGAATCTCTATGGCGAGGCAGTTGTTGCAACTCTAGAAGGCTTGTATCTTCTGATAGTTCCTGGAGCAAGTATGTAAACTCTTCAAGAACAGTTAAATAATGGGAAAGAAAAATATCTAAGGGTACCATGGAAATGAGGATGTAATAGCAAGGAGCTCATGTAAGCTGGCATTTTTACATTCACTTCCCTCAGGGAAGTTTCTAGACAAATATTGACAAGTTAGTAGAAGAAGGGTGGGAGAAAACAGCACCTGTTGCTTTTATGGAGATCCTTGGTTGTATCCATTCCAAGTTCAATTCAACAGCCAACTTTCCTCTAAAATGTGCTTATCCTGAATCCAGTTTTCTGGCATGGTTTAGAGCTTTGGCTGTTGCATGATATAGTTTATCTGCTTCTAACTGGCAACAGCTGAAAGCAGCAATTCCATTAGTATGGGGTTGAGGGAGAGGGAAGAGGGTCAGAGAACCTGATTAGTTCTCTCTGAAACTGGAACCTCTGGTATGTTTGAGAAAATTTGCAACTTTCTAGAGTGTCAAATATATGTATAGTAGAACTTACCAACCTGTGCTATATTGCCACAGACCACACTTAATGGTCTGAATTTCCACTGAGAGATCCTCCTGTGTAGTAGTGCTTAATGGTTGGTATGATCCTGTTGTGTCTTACTGTGTAAAACATAATAGTTTTGGAGGCTGGATGCAGCATTCAGCAATTAAACCTAGAAGAGCCTTTGTCTCAAACAAGGAGTTTTACACTGTGATGTGCATTGCTTGATAGTGCATTTATGTAACTTGAGAAATAGGGTTAAAGCTGTTCCACCTTGGCTTACAGGTGTTAAATATGATGCAGAGAAAGAAGAAAAATACTTGCAGGATAATAAACAAAAGG
Organism: Anabacerthia variegaticeps; assembly: GCA_035583185.1. Lineage (NCBI taxonomy): Eukaryota > Metazoa > Chordata > Aves > Passeriformes > Furnariidae > Anabacerthia > Anabacerthia variegaticeps. The sequence continues at coordinate 17,270,691 of JAWWEW010000017.1, read as the reverse complement.
AACTGGCAAGAATTGAGGAAGCCTTGCAGAAAGCAGCAGAAAAAGGTACTGAGTTATTAGTGCAAATCTCCACTGGAATTTGAGGACTTGGGCTGTGCTATGAAAGAAAAGTCCTGATTTGTGATTGACTTAATAAATGTTGTTTTTTCAAGTGTCTAGCTAATCTTACTACAGTGGTTTGAAAAGCCTGTTTCCTCTAAAGATTGAAAGAAGTGTTATTTGTTTGTTTAACATTAATTTATGCAGTCAGCTTCCATGGGAAGTGGGAATTTGATAGTCTGGTATGTCTTTTTTGTTCTTTTTTTTTTTTTTCCTTAAGGCTCCAGGGGAACAGGATCAACAATAGAAATGCATTGCATGAGGCTAATGTTATCTTGCTGTAGAACTTCAATAATAGATGTTTACTATGTGTTTTAGAGGTGCATGTGAAAGGTTGTTCTTTGCTGAAAGGAGTCTTTAAGGGGAATGGTCAGGCTTGTAAAGTTTTACTGCAGTCGTGCTTTGATTTCGGTTTCTGCTGTCCTTTCATGGTGTACTGAGTTTGGACTGGTTTGAGAAATGAGACTCTCTTGAGCAGGAAATAATTCATAACACAAGAAAACAATTAAGCATGAACATAGGAAACTTAAACTTTAGCTCTAAGTCATAAAAAATGTGAATCTCTCAACTAAAATAATTGATCGTTTAAATCTATGTGACCTGATTTGTGGTGGTGGTTTTGTTTTGTTTGTTTGTTTTTTTTTGTTTTGTTTAGTTTGGTTTTTTGTGTTGTTTTGTTTTTTGCTGTTCCTTCCTTGTATTGTCATAACAAATACCTTTTATAAAATTATTGTTTAAATTAGGCTTGTTTGGACAGAAACCAAGCTCAGAACCAATGACAGGTAGCTACATATGCTGGAGAAAAAAGTTTGACAGTTTTCATCTGAAGTGAGACTTGTCTTTTGGCTGGTATAAGATGCCTGCAATGCTGGCATAGCATACCTGTAATGCTGAAAGGCATGGCAAAGTTACTGAAAATTAGATGATGCTTCAAGCACTTGGGAAAAGATAGCTTGGGTGTAGTCTCTTTGTTTATTTAATTTTTCAGTTATAGGAGAGTCTACTGTCTTTTTCCTGCTTTGCTAGTTTGAGATGTACATTTGCAGTTTCCTTCAGACAGCAATGTCACAATCTGTTTTCAGTGAAGAAATCAGCTTTGCTTTATTTCTGATCTTTACTATGCCAGAAACGATATGAGAGTGAAGACAACTTCAGTGAATGAGTTTTGCAGCCATTATTTCATACTGGGGCAAAGGAATGTTGGTAGAGGTTTCACCTCGGTTATGTAGCACTTGGATCCCGTAAATGAGCCAGTGTTCTTGGCACCAGAAGCAACAGGATGAAGGGATAATGCAACAAGATGAATTTATCCTAATGGGCACTGCTTGAGAGATTCCATTTCTGGAACCTCATATAATTGAGAGAGTCTGTTCACCAGTGGGTTTGTAAGGCTTTTGAAAAAATATCATGGTACAGAAAATGATACCTCAGTAGCTCTACTCCTTGTATAAAGAACAAGAATTAGATTTGGTCATGTTTTGCAGTTATAAACTTTCAGCCTTGAGAAGGAAAAGCTGGAGAAAATTGGGTTAGTTTAAACTCCAGCTTGAGATGTTTTGTTATTGTATGATCATATTTCTGCCATTTGTTTTTCTGGTGTTGTACTGGAATGTTGTACTCAGGAGGACTTCTGTAGGTTTTGCACAAGCAAATCCTTTGCTAGATTGAGGAAACTTAGGGCCCATGTTGCCCTACTGGATCATAACATTTTAAAAAATTCAGCTCCCTGTAGGCTTTTAAGAGCACACAGTAGCTGCTGAAAATCTAGGAAATATGTTGAATAGGAAGTTGTCAGGGCTCATGAATTCTCAGCTGTATTTTCTTTTCTGATGGGTACTCAATTTATAGTAAACTGTTTAGAATCTTCATTCAGTACTTGTATTTCAGAGTCTCTCAGTATAAATAGTTCTGGGGATATTTTCTTTTGACATGCTATTCAAGTATTGAGGAAAATGGTCATATCACTGTGGGGGTGGCATAATGTGATGGGGAAATGGAAACTACAGACACAGTCTGATGAAACTGTTCTCTTTTTTCTAAGAAAAGAAAAAAAAATCTGTCTGTATCAAAACTCATATGTGGAGACCAGAGTTTGTAGGTCTTGTCTTTTGCTGGTTACAAGAAAAAATGAAAAATGCCTGGTTTTCCTGTGTAGATAATCTTTGAAACCAGTTTCCTGAAGTGACTTTGGCTGTCACATATGTGTAATACAAGTTTTGTGAACTTGACATTGTTTTAAACCAAATGCAATTTTTGTTATTTGCTGCCATGTGGATCAAGGTGCTCACTCACAGGATTCCTTGTATGGGTTGGAGAGTCTGGTTTACAAGGACACCAAGCCTGGTGGGTATGCATGGTTGGTTACATTTGGACAAGCATGATGAGTGTGCAGCTGAGATTTTTGAAAGCAGCCAAATGTAGAAATGAGAAAATACTTGTTTGATAAACATCCACATGCTGGTGGTTTGAGAAGTAAGATTTGAATGCATCTGGCTTCAAGTGGAATCTTGCAGTGAGTAGTCCTCTTTTGTTAGAGTAGCTGTTCAAGAAGATGAAAAGACCATTTAGAAAGATTTCCATCGGTCATGCTGAGCTCAAGAATGCTGACAATATTCTGCTGTAGTTTTACAAGACTTTCTTTAGCTGTTTGTAGAATAGAGAGTAATTCCCCTGACTCAATTTGTCTGGGCTGAAGGTACTGGAAGTTCAGGCTGTGTTGAAACCTTGGACAGGCAAAATGAGCCACAGCAGATTGAAGGCACTGGCTTGCTTTGCCCTGGTTGTGTTTGTTTGGATTTATCTCAGGCTAGGCACGGAAACAGCTTCCATTGAAATTCAAAGGAACTCCTGTTGTGTTGTACCTGCTCTGTTTTTATCTCCTCTAACCAGGTTTTCAGGAACTTACACTGAGCCAAAATTACTTAGTGGGCTTTTATCTTAGCACAGGTTTAGAATGAGCTTAAAAACATACATTTAGTTTGTCCACAGTAATGGATGTGGATACTCAAGAGGAAAATCACATTGCCTTAATTTTGTCATATGTGGGAGTGAAGGCCTGAGACCTACAAATTCGACAGTAACTGAAGGAAGTTGTCCTTTTAAAATATCATTTGTAGAACATTACTTGTACTGTTAAAGAAAGAAAACATTTCTATTTGCCATAGTTTCTACTTTTTATTACTTGTGGAGCCGTCACGTTGCCTGCCAGAGAGATTGAAATCTTAGCAGGCAATTTCTCCTCCTTTGTTTGAACAGGCCTGCAAATGACATTAGTGTTCCCACTTGAGGTCCGGTGCTACTCCTGCTTCCCTTTGCCTTAGTGGGATACACCCTTCTCATGCCACAGCCTTGTAAAGATAAGCATACACAGCACTGCTGCTGAGTTCTTTTTCCCCAGAGAGGGGAAAGAAACAATGAACTCACCCAACTGGTTTTCTTTAGAACTGGGGAAAAGTACCAGCATTATTTAATTTATGAAACAGTTGTGATTCTGTGGGTCGTAATTTGTGTGTAAATAATGGAATTTAATTTAATGTAAAGCCTTTAGACTCATCATTTTTGTATGCCTGTTTTGCAGCTACTGGAATTGTTCTTTCAGGTTGCTTTCATACCAAACTGTTGATTGGCATGAGAATCATATTCAAAAGTGCTCTTTGGGTTTCCACATACATCTCAAATATCTTAGCTTGAAAATTATACCCCTGTATGGTAGAAGCCAACTGTGGATTTATAGCTTATGCTGTAAGAAGTAGCTGATTGCTTCCTTAACAGATCTGAAGTTCTTGAAAAGCGTTAATGGGACTTTATTGAATCTTTATGCTTTAAGACAAGCTAAACTTTCTTGCATGTTTTCTTATGCTTTCTTACATTTCTGCTTGACTAACTTAAATTTTGTCCTTTTCTCAAAAAATTGCTTGCACTGAAAAAGGACGTAAGCGTAAAAAGTACAAAAAGCATTTTAAGAGACCCTTTAAAGGTCATGATCACTCAAAAGGTGGGTAACAGTTTTGGCTTTTAACTTTGACTTCTTTTTGCTTTGTGTTTGGATTCAGTTTTCATAGTCTTGGCTATCCATGCAGTGAAACCTTTTTTTCTCCTATTTGAAAGAGAGGATAGAAATTGGAGAGAGCTCTTTTTTTGCTATTTATCCATTCTCTGAATCCAGTGAGACTGAAGAGAGCCCTTGATTCTTTCTGCTTGAATAGTTCTGCCTTTTCTTTTTTTTTTAAATTAGTATTGTTTTGATTTCTGTTAATGGAGAGTGGGAGTCGTGAAAAAAAGAATTAATAGGAGGAAATTAGTTACATGTAAAAGTGATACAAGGTTTTGGGTTCTTCTGAGTTCCTGACTAATTTTTTTTGATTGAAATCAAGTGCTCTCTTGACTAAAATGATGTTATATCACATTCAGTAGTGAAGCCTTTTTGTTTTGAAATGGATTTCTTGAGCCTCTCTTAAAGCTTTTTAAAAAATTATCCTATGATTATAGCAAGATGTACAAAGTTAGATTCCTGTGGTGTGAGCATGCATTGCATATCGAAAAAGTTGCTTGGACAGCCATGACTATTCCTTCAGCTTGAGCCATTTGTAGCATTTCCAGCAAAAATGCAAAGCTTTGTAGGTTCATTATTGGCATTCCCTGGAGTAGCCACTTTGGAAGGAGGGTACTGACCAAGTCAGTGTGGCCTGTAAAGGCAGCTCGAGAACAAGCAGCTCATCTGGCCGTGCTGCAGGGAAAGTGTAGAGACACTCAGCCTGAGATAATATTTTTAGTCATGTAACTATAATGAAATAATGGGGGATTGTAAATATTACTTCTTGTCTTGGCATGTGTCTACTGGTCTCTGGTGAGATGCTGAGCTTGTGTGGGTGTGCAACTCCTGCTGCCCTGTCAGTGTAAGTTCCAGTACCCCTGTGTGGCAGCAGAGTCTGATACAGACCTCGCTTAGATGGTCACAGAGTAAGTGCAGTAGAGGAGAAATGGAACATTTCAGAGTAACTGTTGGTTTTCATTTATCATATCATTTTCTCTGGTGGTGTTGTATGAAAGGCTCTAAGAGACTGGTCTCTTGTTTTTGCAAGTCTTGTCCTCACCTGGTTATTTGAGGGTATTTTGTGCTAAATTATACTGTCTTATGTATTTGCTTGTTGAAAGCCCTGGTTAATCACTGAGGGACTTAGAAGGGAAAAGAGTATACCTTGGAAGGAGTTGGGAGAAATATCTTAAACCAGAGCTTGCTGGAAGCTAAACTGTTGTGACAGAAACTTACAAGTGTATTTTCTTATGGTTGTGTCGTACACAGGCAGCTGACAACACATCCTGAGAATATGGATGTGCAGAAAATGAAAAAAATGCAAATATGTCATCTAAATAAGTGGGAATTTAAATGTCCAATTAGAGGAAACTAAATTTGTATTGATATAGTTGTCAGTGTGCTTAAATTCAAGATGCAGTTACCACAGTGAATGCTGACATTTTAAAAATTCTTGTTCTAGACAAACCAAAGGAGGAGAAGAAGGATACTTTCTTAGAAAAGCTTGCAACTCAAGTTATAAAAAATGTGCAAGTCAAAATCACAGGCATTCATGTTAAATATGAAGATGATGTAAGTAACTGGAACGTATTCCCTTCATTTTAAATCAGACTTCAATGCAGTCCTGATTGTCCAGTCCATAGGGAGACACTGTTATCTGCCACCTTGAAAAAGTTGCTCTGTTTTTTTCTGCACCTCTTCAAGTAAAGCTATGACTGACTGCCAGAAATAGTCCTATGTGAAACAGATATTCTCCCTTTCCCCTTGCCCAGTGCTGTCTTGCTCACTAAACGTGGATGGTGGCTGTTCTCTCATCTTACTGTGTGCAGTTCATGTACAGAGTTTTTCAGTGCCCTGGGTAGAGTCCAGAATGGCAGAAACTGGTGGGTTTGCACATGCGTCTGAAGGCAAGTTGTTGGAAACACTTCATTCATAAATGAGAATGTTTATGTGAACCAAACTGGTATTATTCTGGTCTGGTTCCAGCTTTCTTTAGGACAATGATAAAGGAGTTTGTGATGAGATAATTGAATGTAAAAGAAAATCATTGGATAATAGAGTATTTTTCAAACCTTTTTGGGACTGTTTTCAGAGGCACTGAAGTTAAAACGGTTGGAGGACTGGATGTCATAAAATGATAGGGCTGACTGAGAGGTGATGCCCTGTAGATCTTAGTTCTTTCCTGTATGAAGGTGTCAAAAGCCAAAAGGAAATTTTCAGTGTGAACTGAAGTCCTAAGTCTTTACCCTCCAGCCATACTAGTTTTGTCCCATCTCAGGGTGTACCAAGAATGTTTCAGCTAGAATACTAAGCAAAGTAGTGTTCTCATGACAGGTCAGGATTTCAATCAACTTTAAATGATACAACTGTTTGTAGCAAGAGATGAACTATCTGTTATTTCTCTCTTTTTGTAGGTCACAGACCCACAGTGTCCGATTTCCTTGGGAATGACGTTGGGCGAGCTTAGTTTACTGGTAATGTGTGTGTGTGTGTGAATGCACGTTCTTGTGTTCTCAGTTCCCTTGTCTTGGGGCAGCAGAAAGGAAGGGTAACATCCTAAGGAGATACAGTGGCAGCATGCACACAGCTGGAAGCCCAGAGAGTCTTTTATTCCTGCAAATGGTGCTTGCAGTTTGAGCAGGCAGGGGGAAGAGGATTGAGGGATGTCACGCTTTCCCAGACCAGTGATTTGTTTGAATGATCCCAGTGATCTTTGGAACTGAATGTGCTTCCTTTCATAGGGCAGGTTATTTCCATGCCTAGTAAACTGGGGCAAGCATCACATCAGGATGGTTAAGAATGTAGTATTCTGCCAGGCCTTTTGAGAAATGGGGAGACAAAATTTCAGCTCACCTGTTTGCCTTAGTTGTTTTTGGTTTTTATGGGTAGGATAAGGAGTTGAGTATCAGAATATGCTGACAAATCTTTGTATGTTATTTTGACTTGTGTGTATGCAGTCTAGAGAAGCTGGCATTTGTGATCACGTAGCACCCAAGTGATGCTTTAAAGTGATGATTTGGCTTTAAAGTATAGGATAAACCCACAAATGTATTAACTAAGATGAACAAAATTACTTCTATTGCTTTGAACTTTTAGACAACAAATGAGAACTGGAAACCTTCTATTCTGAATGAAGCTGCAAAAATAATATACAAGGTAATATGTTTTGGTTTTTTCCTCCACAAGTGAAGAAAACAACTGATCTTGAGAGTACCATCTGGGGTTCTAAAAAAAGTTGGAGAAGTAGTTTACTTTGTGAATTCTCTTATATGTCTTTAATTTGTTGTATGTTTAAAACATACATTTAAAATGTATGTTTACTGGTTTTATGTAAGCCACAACTTTAAACTCCACAGTTTCAGTAATTTCCCTTAAATGTGGCCACTGATCTCTTCATTCAAGACATTATACAGCAAGTCTGCTTGGGAACTGTGATTTCAAAGAGGTGTCAGATTGCCCTTTCCTGCTCTAGTTTGTATTCCTAATGTAGTTGAAATGCTGGTAGCTAAGCAGGCTCTGTTCTCTGCCCAGCCTCCCCAACCATCCCCACCGAGCCTGTGCTCAAAGGAGTATGCAAAGATCTAAGGACAATATAATAAGAATTTAATAGTATTGGCTTCTTTATTAGACAGAGTATGATTTTTGTGCACCCTGTAATCCAGAGTCATGTTTAACAGATGTGCATGAACTCGTGCTTTAAGAACTTGCTTTTTAGCAATTCAATTTTAATTTCAAAATAGTATTGTAGGATTAAATACATCTCAGTGCTAGTGGTGGATTTGCTTTCTAGTCTGCTTTCCTTTGTTTTCTGTTTTCACAAATGGGTAAGTGCATGGAGTGAGCTGAATGCAGAGTATGCAATCTGTTGTATGTTTTCTTTCCTGTGCAGCTCTTGTGCCTGGACAGCCTCAGTGCTTACTGGAACATACACAGCAAGATGTATTATCACGGCTCCCGGGAACAGATCCTGGTAATGTAGTACAAAATGCATTTAAGAGAACTCTGATTCTATTGCCCTTGTGGCATTCAAAACTGCAGCACACTCTTGTCTGCCCCACTCCTCACTCTTATGGGCAACTGTATTCAGGGTCATGTTAATCTATTACTCAGTTTATGTGTTATCAACCTCTCTAGGCTTTAGAAATACCTCTTTGACCCATTATGCTTATAAAGGTTACCCAGGTACTCTCTGTGTCCTTGTACAAGACTACCTGTTTACTTTTTTCTTTCATGCTTATCTCTTACAGATATCTTTGTTTTTGTTTTATTTTGCCCTTAACAAAATCTGCACTTAACCTGGTGGTCTTGGTTCTAACAAGGAAGGTTGAATCAAACTTGTGAAGTGCTTAAAACTATCCAGTTGTTTAATAATAGTCAAATTACTTTAACATTACCTGTCTGTGGATGTTCTCTTTTTCTCTGTGTGCCAGTTTGAAGTGAAATGTAAACACAAACTGATACACAGCATGGATTGACAGCAGCAGAAGCCTTACTGCTTCGAATATGTCATGCCAGCACTACTGGAAAGATGTTTTGTGACTCAGTCCCTGCTGGGCCTGTGGATCGATGGCTTTGTGGGTTCACCTGCTGCTCTTTGGCAGCTCAGATACCAGCCCTTCTCCAGGAGACTTCCCCTTGCTATCCACTAAACTGCAAGTGAAGGTGCTGGTGGAGCTTTGTGCAACTTAAGTTTTGTGCATCAGGAAGTACCACTTCCCCTTCCACCATCAAACAAGTTTTTTATAGTTTCTTTCTGAGAGAATTGGAAATTCTGCCCTTCAGGACTATACAATGATGCTGCCTGTCCCCAAAGCCTGTGGCATGTTCTGCACCTAAACTTGCTGTGAGTGCCCAGGCAGGGCAATTCCAGTGTAGCAAACAGAATCCAGTGTTCTGGCCACCTGTTAACTTGAAGCAACTCACCACTTGGAGATTTCCCATTTTTGAGAAGCTTGGCAGTTCTGGTGCTGTAAACCGGCATCAGTTGTACAGGCATCATCCCCATGGTTTGGATTTTGCATCTTTTGACTGCTTCCTGATTTCTGGTCAAGTTTGTCAGTTGTGATTAGTCCTCTTGTGCCCTTGTTCCTAAAAGGTGAGACAGAAAGGAATGAGCTCAGAACACAAAATGTAACTCATCATGGGCATGGGATTGCTTCTCTCACACTTCAGTCCTTTCTGCTTCAGAATTTTAAAACCAACTCAGAAACTAAACAGATAACAAATAATGCCTTTTTTTTTTTTTTTAATAGTAGCATTATCAGTGTTAAATGCCTGAATACATTCTATATGTAATCTCTAGTGTAGCTTGTTTCCTGCAAAGCTAGGTCTTCCATCCAGACAGGCTGTTTTGGTCTTAATTTTATCAGCATTATCAGGAAATCAGATTTATCATAGTAGCTAATTGGTCCACGTTGTAATAAGAATAAGCTGTGTAATCTGTAGCAATCTGTTACTTTTACACAACAGTCCTCATATTTAAACAACATGAGTATATGGCTGGTGGTGAGATTAGCTGTTTATACTTAATCTCATAGAAATTTAACTTTTATCAATAGAGATCAACAAGTGGGAAATAGGTTGAAATACAAATATTTTTAATGAGAAAATGTACCTTTTATAAAATTATAATTTTATAAATTTTTGTACCTTTTATAAAAAACAGTTTTTAAATAAGTATCTGGGAAAATAATTAGGTTGAATAAATTTGTGGTTATTAAATATTTTCCTGGTCCAAACAACTCTTAATATTGATAGTTTTAATAAAATATGATGGGAACAAACACTTCATCTGCCTTCATGTAATAACTAGCATGTCCATCTTCCTAAAAGCAGACTTCCTGCTTGAACTGATTGTGCCATTGCAATTCTGAAACCAGATAAAATATTTGGCCATAATAAAGCTTTCTCAAGAAATTGCAAAAAAATTATAGCATCAGGCACATCTCTTTTTGAACAAAGTCTTAGTTTTAGCATGATATTTCTCAAGCTTCTTGGGCTGTTTGGTTATTTTCCTGACTTCTTTCCATCTTTTAATTCCTCTCATACCTGCAGAATACCAGAAGGCTCAAGTGGCCTCCTTATGTGCTAAGCATGAGGAAGGGTAGAATGTGAACAGAAACTCCTGCTGCCTGCAAGGGTTTTAAAAACTAATGCTTGATCTACTATGCTACATGTTTGAGTGTACACATGAACATGTGTTTCTAAATTAACATAAATTTATTGCAACATTTAGAAGTTGAATAAAAACTGTACTAACATGCCACTTCACACAAGAGACTTAAACCCCTTTTTTAACCTGATGTATTTAAACCCTTCACTCTTAAGTGCTTGTGCTATGTTAGATTTCCCATTTAGGGGGAAGAGGGCCCTGCAAAATCCATGTGTACTGAACCTGGTCTACTCAAAGCTTAGAGAACTGTAAACAAGTAAAGCTCTTGAGCAATTGCTAGACAGTGTCATATTCCTTTGTAGGATCAGCTGAAAAGAGGAATTCCATGTAGTGGTAACCAGCCTGAAGACTACCAGTACAGTAAGTAAGCTAGGGATGAGTGGCCATGAACTGTCCTGAGCATGTTAGTGTGCAGCCCCACCTGACTGTGCTTGTGTGCTTTGTGACTACTGCTGGGTTGTCCTAACATTTGGTGACAATTGCATCCTGATCCTGTGGGTCTTGAGTGTACACATTGCCAGTACAAAGTGATTAATCTATTGCTTTCCATATTTTAAGTACAGAATCCGTCTCAATTTTTTAAAAATCTTTAAGTCTTTAGACCAGTGTCAGCCTCTGCAAGACTGTATATCAACCCGTATGCAGAAGCAGAACTGAAAACTCCCAAGATTGATTGTAATGTGGAAGTCCAGAGAATTGTCATTGAATTCACTAAGCCACAGGTAAGCTGGTTTGGTGATTGTTATTCCCATTTCAGTTTGTCATGACATGCAGGTTTTTTTCACTGAAAAATGTTCTTCTTTGGGAATTGTCTGCTAACCTGCAAGTAGAATGTCTGAACTGTTTAGCAGTACCTGTGGGAAATGAGTAGGATGGTTTTCCCTCTGTAACAATCACTTCCTGGGGCTAAATCCTGACACTCTTATCTGGATACTCTGGGGACAACCTGATCTGTATTCCACCCTCCCAACAGCAGTCCTTTCACACAGAGAATGAAATCATGACTAGCCCTATCTTGTTAAACTACAAGCCAATGTTATAACTGCAGGGATGGCAAAATGCCAGCAAGGCTGGGAATGAATGGAATCTGCTGGCTTTGGCACCACAGCCTGCTGAAGTGTCAAGGAAGTGATTTAGGTATCTCCCCAGCAATGTTAGTGCTGTCATTTCCTCAGAGAGAATTTACAATCCGTTGGCTGGAAAGTTTGGTGGCTCCTACTGAGGGCAAAGTGTGTAGGGAGTTCAGAACAGTGCCAGTGAGGTTAACTATTGCAAAGGCATTTCTGAAATTAGGGAAACTGCAATGGCAAATGAATATGGTCGGTTTGAGAAAGCCTGAGACACCAGAAGTACATATAGTGGTGTCCTTTGAGAGCAAGGAGGATAGTTCTTCCACTTTTACAACCACATGGCTTATATTTCTGTGGAGTTTGAGAAGCTCTGAAGAGCATGGTCTCCATGCATTTAAGCCCTGTGTGCAAACAGAATGTGACCCACTGCTAAGATCCCTTTTTCCTGGCTTTAGTACCTCAGCATGATCGACCTCCTGGAGTCCATCGACTACATGGTGCGCAATGCCCCGTACAGGAGGTTCAGGCCGCACGCACCTCTGCACAACAACGCCAGGCAATGGTAAGGTGGGGCCTTGCAGGCCCCTCCAGCCTCTTCACTCTCCTGCGTGGTTAAAAGTCAACTTAAGCTGGAGCACTTACATAATTTCAACTTTCACAGAGCTTTACTCAGCACTTAGATCCAAGTGATGAAAGTCTCACTTGCTAAGATAAAGTCCCCAAAATCTGAACAAAATACCTCTCTCTAGAGGCTAGAATGTAGTTTAGAAAGGGTAAAGAAAACAATTAGTGAATGTCATTCAAGGGAAACATGTATGTCAACAGTAGTTTTTAAAGTTTTGAACTGATATGCATTTTCGTGACTCTTTTCTAAGTACTAACTGATTCTGGCTATCAAAGTGCTTGAGTTTGCTTAATGCTGTCACAGTCTAAATTTGCAAACATGCAGAATTCAATAAAGAATGAAGACTTGTAGATTTTCAGGCATTACATGTAAGCTCTCAGTCCATTTTTCAAAAGTGATGTTGAAACCCTTAAAATTTTTATAAGGCGAGTTACTCAAATCACAAGTGGTAAAGGAAGTTTGCATATTAATAAATTACCTCTGAAATGTGTAAGTTGTAAGGCACAAATGAAATGGGGAGTTGTTCACAAGTGTGGAATTATTGCAGGTGGAAATATGCAGGTGACAGTGTTCTTGAAGTTCACATCAGAAGACACACTCGAATGTGGTCGTGGAGCAACATAAAACAACACAGGCAGCTCCTAAAAAGTTACAAAAATATGTACAAGAACAAGCTAACACAGAGTAAACTAGCAGAAGAAACACAGAGGCAAATTCAGGTATGAGTTTTTTCTTTTTTAAGAAAGTTTTTTTTGTTTTCTCTGTGAAATAGTTCTTGAAATATACTTTACAGTAATCCAGGTTGATGGTTTTACAGGAGCACAAGAGGTCTGTGGAAATACCATTTTAATCTGAAGTTCAGTGTAACCTATAGTGGAAAGAAAATTAAAATACTAGTAAAGTGCCATTTACAACAAAGCTACAAAAAATAAAGCTATACAAAAAATACATTTAAGAAGCTTGGATGCATTTAATGAAGTGCAAGAGTAATCTAGTTAAAAATAAATCAGATTGTGTAACACCAGATTTCATCTTCTGGTGAACTTTGAGCAGGGAAAGATATACTCTTGAAGGAAATGAGCAGATCTAGAAAGAATTTGGAGTGTAAATATGAAGGGGCTAGTAGAGAATTTGTGGTGGAGAGCCTTTCCTAAATGTGTTTTAGAGGCAAATGATGTAATCACACATTTTTACAGGACCTAGAAAAGCAGCTCGATGTCTTCAATATAATCTTAGCAAGACAACAAGCACAAGTTGAGGTAAGAAATGATTTTTGTTGGATAATATTGTAGCACTTCAAATAGGACGATTTTGCCATGATATTTTCTTAAAAACATTGTGCTGCTGTGTGTGATAGGATAGGTAGGTGGGAAGGCAAGTTCCCTATCCTTCCAGGGCAAGAGTAATTCAACTTTCAAACTGGAAACCAGTCCCAAAAACCTAGCAGTATGTTACTGTTACCCACATAGTACCATTCAGGCAATTGTGTAAGGATGATGGTTTAATGATTCTTTTCTTCCACTTCTGTTAATTCAAGACTAGCTCTGCACTATCCCGTCCTGCTTACACCTTCAGATACTCTGTTTTTAGGAGACAGCCAGTCTAATTAAAAGACAACCCAGAGACAATTGTTAGGAAGTAAATGAAGTCTCTAGCTGCATTTTATTTTTGAAATCATCTGTGACACTGAACGAGGAGTCACATGATATAACATGGAAAGTGTTGTATCTGCGGTTAAGATCAAAACCACACAGCACGCTGAGGGCAGCTCAGAAGAGTCATCTTGTGACAACATGCTGCTGGTAGTTCTTCTCCTTACATGAAAATTACCCTCTGTAATTACATCATGTATTTACTGCTCATGTCAGTGTAGCTTCAGTGTTCGCCTACACATCTGGAATGCATGTAAAATAAAGATGAAAAAATAATAATGAGGTTTCATATTAATGAGATGTCTGTGGCCAGAACCTGGTTTTTAAATGCAACATAAAAGCCTGAGCACAAAATAAAACATTTAAATACTTTATAAATTCTAAAAATCTAGAATTTCAAAAATTCAGAATTTTAAATGGTACAGAATCAGTCCTCAGGTTTGTTACTACCAGATTTAAGCAATGTAATTCCTTTTTGTATCCTCTTAAATGCTGTCTTTTCGTGTAGTTTCTGCCTTTTGTAGTCTAAATGCCAGTGAAATGTTTAGAAAAAGCTGTCCAATGTAAAAGTAACACATGCTTGTGTCTTTACATGCACATACACACAGACACAGATATGCTCCCCACCCTGACCCTCTCTTTGCCTCTGCCTAGGGAGTCAAAGTGCTCTTAATCCCTTGTGGTGTGGCTTAAATTAATAGTAATACTATTCACTACGTATTTTGTCCTCTGTGTTTTAATTTCTGCTTTGTAGACAATAAGATCAGGACAAAAATTACTGAAGAAGAAAAGCACTGAGGCAGAGAAGAAAAGTGGAGGATGGTTTGGTGGTTTCTGGGGTAAAAAAGAATCTAGGAAAAAAGAAGATGAAGAATCACTTGTTCCTGAAAGTAGGTGTGGCCTGTAATGCACTAATGTTCAGGGAGGCTCCCAGTTTTTCTGTACAGCAAGAAGAAAGCTGTGGCATGTTTTGGTTCCTGCTATGCAGAAGGAGGGAGTATGGCACAAACAGTGCAGTACTGAGCACTTTACAGCATTACTTACTGAATATTGACCTGGCAAATAAGGCAGCCTCTGAAATGGCCAGAAGCATCTCAGACCCTTGGTGAGGGCAAGAGTAATGCACTCAGAGCTATACTGATAATTGGCAATGACTGGAATACTCTTTTCCTGGTCCTTTGCTGTCTGGATCAGAGATTTGTCCTAATAAAACTCCTCAAGGCTATTTTCATCCTTGGGAATGATGGGAAGTCTTGTAATAGGAATTGTATTGATTTCTGTGCTACGTAGGTAACACCATATATAGACACTTCTGTGTGAATTATTTTACAATCTGGACAATGAAATGTACCAGCAGAACTTAAGTACAGTAGAAAACAAATGTGACGAAAAGTGCTTTCTGTTATTTATTAAAGTGCAAATTGTGTGGGTTTTTAGCTATTGATGAACTAATGACACCAGAGGAGAAAGCCAAGCTTTTCACTGCTATTGGATATAGTGACAGCTCCCACCACCTTTCCCTACCAAAGCAGGTAAGCAGCTTGTCATGGGGGTGGGTTAAACCACACAACAAATTCAGTGTGAAAGTGCTTTCCTCTCTCTTAATACCCTGAAGAAAGATGCAGGCTTCAAATTGAGATAGGAAACAGTATTTGATTGTTTTGAAGTTGCTGGTTGATGCAGTCATAAAATGCATCCCAACATAGGCTGGGAAATCAAAACCCTTTCTTGACAGGGTCAAGGCATGATATTCAGCAGCAAGAACAACAAAGGTATATATGCTGTCTTCTAAAATGTAGTTATTTAATGGGGTTATAATGATCTTGGTTGATATAGCTAGCCCTCTACTGAATCTAGTTTAGCTACGCTTGCTTCATGGTTGAAAAAAAATGTTCCTGACTCCTGAAAAGAGCCACAGACCATACTTGCTCTGCATGTGTTGAACTACACTGTTTTATGGTAAAGAAAGGACTGATAAGGGTTGAATGAGTTCAAGACTGTACTTTACTTCCTACATAGAGATATGTTTCTAATCTTAAGTGCCTGGAATAATTTAAAAACCACACTGTAATAATTTGTTGAAATGTGGAGTTCTGAAAAATCGTTCTTGTTGAGATAACTCATTTCATTTCCCTCTGTTCTTCTCACTAGTATGTTGCCCATGTTGTGACACTGAAGCTGTTAAGCACTTCTCTTACAATTAAAGAAGACCAGAACGTGGCAGAAATTCTAAAAGTACAGATAATTGGTCTGAGTACCAAAATATCCCAGCGCCCAGGAGCACAAGCCATCAAGTAATTGGATTGGTATTTTCTTTTGGTAGAAACATCTGTCCCCCCCTCACCCCACTCCCCAGCTTCATTTTTTTCCTTGGTTAGTATGTTATGTTGTGTGTTGGCTTTTAACTTTGTGGACATTCTGCAATTGCCCTCTGTTGTAAATCATATCACTTATTGAGTAACGTGGAATGGAATGAAGAAGAGAATACTATTTGTTAGTTTTCATGAACAATAGTAAACTCCTTATTGAATCAAAGTGTCAAAATGCTGGGTACAGCTTTTGGGAAGTGACAGCTAAGCTGTGTGAAATGGTGTGGGCATCACACTCCAACCAAGCTCCTGCATGTGTTGGTTACTACCCAGGGAATGAAAAACTCCACCTGTGTGCCGTGGGCAGGAGATCAGCCAGCCTGTGAGGAACTGAGACCTTCTCATGTTTTAAGAGGGGGCACACCAGAAATAGTGAACACAAACTATTGGATTGAACAGTCAAGGAATAAGGTTTTCAGTGTCTGGAAAACGAGTCTGTGCAATTCTTTTGGTTTCATTTGCAATTCCATCACTTCTGACTTTATGCATAAGATCACCAGCTCAGCTGCTGACTCTTGAATTATTTTTGCTACAAGCCATTGTGGTGAATATTAAAGTTGGAATCTCAATGCTGAACAAAAGCAAGAAGAGCTTTGACATTATTTTACATGAATACATGCAGTATAATTTAGTTGGCAGGACTGAAACAGGAGAACAGATAGTTTTATTAGCATTAGGTTTCAGAAAAAAATGCAATTAAGTTATGTCAACAGAGGCAGGCTTGGGACACTGATTATAGCCACACTGTGTTGCCTCCCACAGTCAGGGATTTCAGTGGTGGAGACCCAGGACCTGAAAAGCAGTTTTGTGTCTGATAGGTGCTTCTAAGGACGAATGAAGTTTGTGTGGTTTGGTGGTGTTTGATGACTTTCTTCAAAGGCTTTTTCTGCAGACTCCACTGAACACTGTTGTCAGGGCAGCTGTCAGTACAGAATGCCCATGTGCACTGAAACAAGTCTGCAACTGATAATTGTAACAATGCATCACAGTTAACATTCTACTCTTTTTATTTATGTAACATAAATATTCTGCCTTTCTTTTCTCTTGCAACTGATTCTCTTGATAACCATGACCTGAAAGTTTTGTTCAGCCCCCCCTGCAGGTAACAAAAGATTAGAAGGGAGTATCACCCCTGTGTTGCTGTGAACACTTTGCCTTCTATTTATTTTTCTTTTTTCTTCATACAACAGTTTTTTAAACATGTCACATGTTAGTCCTGTGAAGCTAGTCATGTTGGGCTTTAGTAAAACCTTTCTCATCTTGCTGGTCTTACCTAGGTATATTCAGTATTCCAATTTAATGTTTTTAACTGTTCATCTCCTTTAGGGTTGAAGCAAAGCTTGAAAACTGGTATGTTACAGGCCTGAGCCAAGACAACATTGTACCATCTCTTGTGGCCTCCATAGGGGATAGCAAGTCTTCTCTGCTCCACATAGAGTTTAATGTTAACCCAGAGGACAGCACAGCTGACCAGAGCCTTGCTATTGAGTCACAGCCTGTGGAAATAAAATATGATGCTGTAAGTAGTGACCAAAGCCCTGAGCTATTTCTGTTTCCTCTTTCTCTGCCATTACATTTCTCTTTGCTCTATTTTTGAGATTTTGCTTGTGTGGCTTCTGTGTATATTGCTAATTCTTCTTCTTTATCTTTTTTAAAGAGAACAATAAATGCCATGGTAGAATTCTTTCAGACCAGTAAGGGAATGGATCTTGAAAGACTAACATCAGCCACATTAATGAAGCTGGAAGAAATCAAGGAAAGAACTGCTACAGGTGAGATAATACCAAATCTCAACTAGGGTGAACCTTTGAATTGTTAAAATGTTTCAATATGATACCTAAACACTGTGGTTGTGTTGTGATTGCTGGCCAAGTGGTATGGTGGGGCTTTTTCCTGGAGTTGGTTTCTTGGAGAATTAGTGGATGTTTTGGGGGAGGGAGCATTGAGTTTAGTGAGAAATCAGCAAATGCTCCAAAAGCAAGTCTTGATTCCAGATGCTTTATCTTTTGATATGTTGACTGGCACAATTATTTCACTTGTGAATAGCATTTCAATGCTCTTTCCTTTTTATTTAAGGGCTAGCTCATATCATTGAAATGAGAAAAGTCCTTGACCTGAGGATTAATCTGAAACCTTCCTACCTTGTGGTTCCACAGACGGGTTTCTACCATGACAATTCAGATTTGCTCATTTTGGACTTTGGTACATTTCAGGTATATTAATGACTTCTCTTACAAGTACCATGACAATTCAGATTTGCTCATTTTGGACTTTGGTACATTTCAGGTATATTAATGACTTCTCTTACAAGTACCATGACAATTCAGATTTGCTCATTTTGGACTTTGGTACATTTCAGGTATATTAATGACTTCTCTTACAAGCTCAGAGGAAGCAAATGTGCTTTTCTCTTAACATAGCTGTCATCTGAAACTCTCTTGCTTTCAAAAGGCAAAGATATGTGTGAATGGGTTTTTAATGTATTTCTTACCAAACACGTTTGGGTCAGCAATTTTGATCCATGTTTAGAGTTGTTGTCTTTGACTTACTTGTAGTAGTTAATCCTCCCCAGGAAACATGTTCATGTTGTAATTATATTTATCATTTCATATCATCCATTTCTTCTGCAAAACACATGAACTTTTGTTTCCCTTTTTTAGTAAAACAGTAGTCTTTCATTAAGAAAAGAGAATATAATTTTTCTCTTGGAGTTTGAAAGTTGATTCTCTTGTGTCTAGAAAATTGAAAGGCTGCAATAATTTAACTTGATTTAGCTGAGTGATTAAATATTTCTTTTACTTGTATTCCATCAGTAAAATTGCAAACTGATAAAAAAATTATTTTTGCCTAGTTTGAATTAAGTGAATTGATAGAAGTAGCAAAAAAAAAAAAGATGTACTTATTAAGAATAAGTGAAGTGTGAAATGATTTAAGGTATTTTCTCTGTAAGAGTCCAAATGTCAATTGTCAATTCCTATGAATCACCTTTTTCATCTTCACTAGAATGAATAGCACATGTTTGTAAGTTTTGGACTTAATTTCATCTTGTTTTTGTGTTTAGCTGAACAGCATAAATCAAGGCAACACTGAAGCTTCTAGCTTTTCATCTTTAGAGGAGATTATGGACAAAGCTTATGACAAGTTTGATGTGGAAATAAAAAATGTGCAACTTCTTTTTGGAAGAACAGGTAACAAAACAACATAGTTTTTTACTCAAAAGATTGTCAAAGGCTACCAACCTGTAATAAATAAATACATTTTTTAGAGAAAAAAGGCACACCAAAACAAGCAGTTAACAAAAACATAGATTGTAATACATGTCTGGTATTAAACTGTGAAAAAATGGGTTGGTTTCTCTTCAAATTTACCCTAATACTTCACTTGAGCTTGAGTTTGTGTAATCAACAGAATGCCAGGTTGCTGTTTAATATTTTGTCTATCAATTTACCTATCTACCTATCCATTCCTTTTTTGGGGTGCAGTGTTTAGATACATCTTTTTAGAATTGGGCTTAAGGCAGCTAAGGCAACAGTGTTAACAAAGTAGATTAAAAGCTCTTAAAATACTTGACCTAAATTGTTTTAGGTTTCTCTAGTGGATGAGCGGGTGTTTTTACCACCCTAGTGGTGCCATTTGATTACTTTAATGATATTAAAGCAATTAGCAAGTGATGGTTTTTCATCTAAGTTTACTGAACATTTGCAGGTGAAGACTGGAAAAAGGCTCGTTTTCAACACCCCTCAACTTTACACATTTTGCAGCCTATGGATATTCATGTACAGTTGGCAAAATCAATGGTGGAAAGAGATACCAGGATGGCAAAGTAATATGTTAACTACTTGTTTTAATTACTGTGTACTTAGAGAAAAGAAAACTGTTTTCCCTAAAGGTTGAGTTACCCTTTGTAATTTGAAGGTATTAACTAAGAGAGAGAAATAGCTTACTCCTGTTTCCAAACCCTTTTTTGGCTGGTGGCCCCCTGGATCCTTTGCTGGTTACTCACTACTGGTTAAAGCCCAAGACCTTAGTGCAGAGTGGCTCCACTGTGATGTGACCTTTACATATAAGTATCCCTGTTGGTCAGATTTAAATCAAGACTTGATATTTGCCTCTTTGTCTTGGAGTTTGATCAATTTGTTTTTTAACAAAAGGTTTAAAGTGTCAGGAGGCCTCCCTTTGGTGCACGTCAGACTGTCTGACCAGAAAATCAAGGCAATTTCTGATCTGATTGACAGCATTCCCTTGCCTCAGAAATCATCTGTGTCCATCCCAAGCACAAAGGTAGGCTGAATACAACACAGGAAAATGAAAAAACCCAAAACATTGCTAAGCAAAGTGTCTTCACTGTGACTTACCATCAGAACATGCTGGGCTCACTCAAACAAGGCTCGTGCAGCCTTTGTCGTTGTGCTACTTGTTTCAAGGATTGCCAAAACTGACCTTCCCAAAGAATCTGGGGGAGGCAAGGGGAAGCATGGACATATCAGGTTATACAGACTTCAAAATAATGTGTTGGGTTTCCTTGTCTTTCCCCTCCCTCCAGGTACCAGCTATTCCCACAATTCCTGCTGTCAGTAAAGGGTTACTTAAGACACCCCAGTTGTTAGCAGACATGGTGTCAGGTAAGAACCTGCACATATGCCTTTGGAAAGGTACAATAGCCAATACTCTCATGCTGTTATTGCTGTTAAAGTGTATGAGAACAGTAGACATGAGTGTGATTGCTCACATCTACCTTCAAGTGCATAAGAAGATTTAAGATGCTGATGTTACCTCAGAATAGTAAACTTGCATTTTCTCAAAAGAAACCCACCTTTTTGTATTAATGAATTAATATTATGCATAAGCAATCTGTTCAAATGGAAGTGAACTATGAATAGCAACTGTATTCGGTTGTTCTCACTGTTTTGCATTAGCAAAACTCTCCTTTTTCTGAAAAGACAGAACCAGAATAACAAGTGGGAAATTACTGTATTGGCATAGTTGATTTGAGCATTTATTTCCATGGCTGTTCGGGAGAACTTTCCTGTAGTGGGACCTCAGACAGTTCTTTCCTGGAGCTCACTTTATAACTAATTTTCTTTGTGTATGTTCTTGAATGTCTAATGATGCATCAAGACTCCAGTGCTGTCCTAAACTGGGCTTTCATTTTGCTCTCTTCACCCAGTGGGCAAGAGAGCAGCACAAATCTAGGCTGTGCTTTGTCAGGCACATTGGAGTGGGAAAGAGAGGGTGGGATATTTACTCCTGTTTCTGGGAAAAGCTTACTGAGGAAGTCATTTTGCTTCTGTAGACTCTGAAGAAGAGTATTTTGATTTTGAGGAAGGCTCTGAACCAACTGACAGGTCACTAATTAAAGGAGAAGAAACGAGAAGTGAGAAGCCTGCTCAAGAGGAACTGACAGATCTTCAGCTGAAGTTTGAAATTAAAGAAGTATGTCTGTAACTCTGTTTTCACCTTCTACATAAAGAATATTTTTTTTAAAAAAATCCAATATTCCTTTACCAGTGTTGTCCAGATTAGTGGATGCAAGCACATAACCACCACACAAAAAATACGCATTTACATGCATGCTTCTTTCTTGTATGAGTAATTTATATGTGGTATGCATATGAATTATTTCTTTTGTACTTGTGGTGCATATAAATAAAGCATAATACATGCACACAGATGAATTATGTATTAAAAGGAAAAAAAGAAAGAAGAGTAGGGGTGTTTTTGGTAAAAAGAAATAGTACTGATTCACAATTAGAGAGTAGGAAGTGGGAAATCTGCACTGGAAGAACAAAAGTTATACTAAAGCAGATCACTTGGAAAGAGCAAATCCCCAAATATCTTTTATATTTATATCTATCACCATTAAACAATCACTCTTTTGTTCTATTCTTATCCTCTTAAGTCTGTAATAAAAATAACAACAAAGCAGGGAAAACATTAATTTTGCATTCCTCTCCATTTTTAGTTTAAATAGTGAGACTGTTACACATGAAAAGATGGTATAAATGTGTATTTCTTGCTCGTGCAGGTTTTAGTAGAACTCACCAGGCAGAAGAAAACTGAGGAAACAGTACTTGTATTTGATGTAATGCATCTTGGGACAGAAGCCACTGTCAGAACCTTTAATTTAACAGCTGTATCTTACCTGAAGAAAATAAGCCTGGATTACCATGAAAGTGGAGGTAATAAGCAATGGAAGAGCAGTGTGTGTGTATACACAGCAGTCAGTCTGAAGCTGCGGCTCTCCTGTCTGTTGTGCTCACTGAAGTGCAGATGGTGTTCTAGTTTTAGGGTTTGTACAATATCTAATATGCTGCTGTCCATGTGCAGTGCCCCACTGGCACAGCTGATCAGCTCTGGACTCTCACCATGATGCTTACTGGGCAAATAAATAGCTTAGAGCTCAGCCTTTGGATGGAGAAGGAGTCCAGATTTACCAGTTTGGATGTGGAGGATCAGCCATTTGGCCTTGGGGGTGCAATGTATTTTAGCCAACAGGACTGAAAGTGAATCGTTACCTTCAAGGCACAAATTCTTTGGGTCTCTGAAAGAGCAGAAACAACCCTAATTGTTGTTTATTTCTTGTGGTGTGTTCCAGGTAAAAAAGCACCCATTCATCTCATTAGTTCCTCTGATAAACCTGGCTTAGACCTTCTGAAGGTGGAATATATCAAGGTATACTTAAAGCTTTTAAAAATTATTTTTAAAGCGCTTCTACATATTCTTAATATACAGTCTATATATAGTCTTAAACCTACTATTCAGAGCTAGTTGGATTGTTTTGTACCTTCTGAAGAGCACAGTGACTGGTTGGAATTAATATTAATCTTCCTGCAAATCATTATTTTCAGGCTGACAGAAATGGGCCACAATTTCAGACAGTTTTTGACAACACTGAACAGATGATTCAAGTGAGTGTTTGCAGATATTTATTGCTTATTTTCTTTTGGTTTGCTTGCTCAGAATGGAGAAATCCATAAATTTTTTGGCTTTCCTGTTTTCCTGCCCCACGCCCAGCATTGCAGCAGGAGATGTGGAGTTAAAATGTACTTGAAAGTTTTTGTACTACTGAAGAGCAGTATGTTAGTGTGTTGAACTGTGATGAAACACTACTAGCTACCTGGCTCATGTGGGTGAAATTCAAACTGCTGCAAGAATGCATCTTCTCTTGCATCAGAGGTCATGAGGTTCAGGTGCCCAGGATGGGAGACTCTAGTGGAGTCAAGACGGCTTTCCCCTTCCTGTCAAATAGTCTGTATGGATCTGCCACATAATCAGCACTCTCTTGGCTAAATTTAATAGGAAGCCTAAATCCATTTATGAGTGATTTTCCAGCCCCCCATCCAGGGGTGAGAGCAGAGGGCACCATGTTCTAATTCTTCACTCTGAAACATGGCTTGGGACCTTCTCACAATACTGCATTTCCTTCTCCATCACTTTTGTTGTAGACTCTAGAATGAGAATTTGATCTCTTAAGAATTATTGCAACATAGGAAAATGTTTTTAGAGGATTAGTACCTAACTTCTTAAGTTCTGACTGTTGTATTTTTGTGTCAGAGATTTCAATCTAAGGCTAAAGAGTGTCTTGAGGAATTCTGAAAATGAAGGGCAGAGGACTGTGTTTTAGTGATAGGTGCTTCCCTCTCTTTATAACTTCATGGCATTATTTTGCCTGCCATATTTTGGTGTGAACACTAAAATATTTCACTTGTCACCTAGTAGTTTTAGACTATCTGTAGATTTAATCTGGCAAGTTTAGTTAATACTGGAATCTTTGTTCCAACAAGAAGTTCCTGAAGCTGCAGCAGGGGAGGACAGTTCTGCTACTGCAGTGCTGCTGAGCTGACTGTCTGAGAACTCCATTTTCTATCCGTTGTCAGGTGTTGCTGTTGCCTTTCAACTCTTCAATGGGACTGTGTCTGTCCTGTGTCTGGAAAAATTGCATTTAGGCTCTATTTCCAATTTCAAGCCCATTCAAGTGGATAACTTTCCCTGAACCACACAGCAGGCACTTGTTCACCTCTTGGACTCCCTTGATGGATTTACTAGAAACCCCAGTGTCCTGAGTGCCCACATCAGCCACCTGCCACTTCCCATTCCAGTGGCACTGTTGCTGCAGGAGCATTCCAGTGCTGCTCTGTGTTTCACAAAATGAAGCTGAGGAGGGGATAGGGCAGCAGTGACAGCTGCTGGGCTCTTGCCAGGTTTTCTTATTGTCTAAGCTTACCACTCTCTGCTTTACAGAAAACTTTTTCCTGGGTGGTCTGTTGCTGGTAACACACACAGCTTTGCTGTTTCTAGGAAACAGTTATGTTGCACAGGGTGTTTTTGCACCTCTGTCCAACTCTTACACTTGTAAGTTATTGTTTTGTCACATGGAATCTCATGTTTTCAACAGGTAGCCTTTTCATCCTTGAACCTTCTGTTGCATACAGAGGCCCTTCTGTCTGCCCTCAGCTTCCTCACAGCTGTGAGGCCGTCAGGCAGTGAGGGCAGGGCAGACACCCCCATGAAAGAAAAGCTAGAAGATGACACTGGACTGAAAAAAGGTACGGTGTGATTGTCCAAATGATGATTCTAAAAGTATGTGTTGTGTGCTGGCAAAACAATCCAATCCAGAGAAACATGATTGGCTTTGTAGTGTGGGATAAAGGTGAGTCTGTCTTCAGGCTGGAAGACTGATTTCAAAAAACCAGTAACTGAAGGATTGGTCATATTGATCATAAATAGTATTTTCAAGTGAGATTTCTATTCATGGGTTTCATAGCCTTTTCACAAAGAGGCTCGAATTTGAGTAAATGAGATTTCTGTGAGCTTAGAGGACTCAAACAGTGTCATAATTTTAGAGTTCCTGGTAAAATAAAGGAGATAAGTACTACTTGGGTGATTATGCTATGTCTAGGCAATTTAAATATACTTTCAAAAAACTAGCTAAGTCCTTTGCTAGGGTAATGGAAATCTTGTTTTCCTGCAGTATTGAAACAAAAAATAAAAAACGGAATTTCTATCAAAATAAACTCATTTGAGAGTAACTGCAGTGTTTTTAATATTAAGTGCAAAACCTGGGCATGAGGTGAGCTGGAAATGAGGTGTCCAGTGGAGAAATTACTTCAGAATTACTTCTAATTTTAAATGGCCTGGGTTTGAATCTGCAGGCTGCCAAACAAGCTGCTGCTGGGGACAGTTTAACAAAGCACACAAGTATTTGAGCTCTTGGATTAACACTTTGCCACCAGTGGTTAGTGAAGGTGCATAACGAGATCAGGGAGCTCCCACGGCTTCTGGTCTTTCCCCATAAGTAGTTTTTGCCACTTGTGAGTGAATTGACCTTATTGTCCCCAGCCTTTATTCAGGCTCTCATAAAACCTACCTGAAACAGGTACCCAAGGTTTGAAGTTTGAGTAAACTTCCCACACAGGGATCCTGCAACAGGAACTGTGAGCTAACCTGTAAAAATCCCAGCCCTGCAGTGAGCCTGCTGAGTGACTGACTTAGTGTTAAAGGTAACTATTCTGTGCTGTTTGTTTCTTCTTAGCCCAGCAACTTCCCTAAACTGATAAAAGTAAATTGTTGCAATGGGGTTATTGCTAGATGAGACTGATACCACCCACAGAATTACAAGCAAATGCTGATGTGTTTTATCAGTAGAGTTGCCTTCAGAGGAACACTTGTTGTTCTAACATGGGATGCTGCAAACTTAATGAAGATAATGAAAGAAACAAAATTAAGTCATATGAATGCCCAAAAGCCCCTAGACCAAAACAACCCCCAAATACTCTAAGGACTGTAAGTGAAAATATGACCTACAGGTGCCTTGAAAATCCCATCTTCTCTCATTTCTAGTGCCCAGACCTTCCAAGGATAAAGATGTGTTTGACTTCAAGGTTTTTGCCAAGCTGGATGCCTTCTGTTTAAATATTTGTGATGAAAAAAAGAACATTGCAGAGATCAAGATACAAGGTATTAAATTCTTAGTAGTGACTGTTACAGTAGTTTACTTTCAAAGCAACTGCCAATAACTGGGCTGAGAGATATTTAAGGTGTAAATTGGCAGCATCTGCTTTTTTAAAAAAAAAATAATTTGTTGTTGTCTGTACAAACATGGCTTGTAGTCTTTTTTCTGAAGTCAGTGTTCTAGTCTGTCATAATGTTTTGGCCTAGAAAAATGTGATATATTACTATTCTTCAAGCAATTTGTACTTGAAGGAGTTTGATTGTGGGTGGCTTTTCATATTGTACTAAGCATTGGGTATTTTCCTGATATACCTGAATTATTTAGGATAAAAAACCCCTTGAAATTGTTTTCTTTGTTTTTTAACCTCTAGGATTTGTTTGGGTTTTGTGTTTTGGTTTTGTTTTC
The DNA here is from genome assembly GCA_035583185.1 of Anabacerthia variegaticeps. NCBI lineage: Eukaryota > Metazoa > Chordata > Aves > Passeriformes > Furnariidae > Anabacerthia > Anabacerthia variegaticeps. Next base: position 17,244,314 of record JAWWEW010000017.1, on the reverse strand, counting down.
TTGAGTCTTTCTTACTCAGGAGGATTATCTGTAACTCTTCGTGGGGGTCAGAGTGGGAGGGGGAGTTTGACTTCCAAGTTTGGCAGTAACTGCCACCCTAACAGCTGCCAAAACTCTGTCTTAGGAATATTTAACAAGGGGAGATATACAAGGTTATGTAATGCAGTTTGTAAAGCCTTTTGCTTGTGCCCATCTTTAAATCAAAGAGGTATTCACACAAGATTTTTTATGCAAAAGTTTTGTATTCCAATCCAGTATAGTAACATTTATTCTGATAGAAAATCTCCATGAAGTCACTCAGCAGCTTGGTTATTAAGAAATGGGTTGTTGTGTGAATATATTTCTATGAGTAATAGCTCAGCTATTTCCAGAGGTGATTGATACTGAGACAGTATCTGTATTAGAAACTTTTCTGTTTTGTTTTGGTCAAAGCTGTAGTATGGCCACATTTTCAAAGCTTTGGAGCTTTTCTCATTTCCTCTGCTGGTGTCATGTGTCTCCACCCTGAAAATAAGTGTTACTTTTGCTGTGCAACACTGCTGTTTCTATTTTTGTGCTTTACAGGTCTTGACTCATCTCTTTGCCTCCAGCCAAGTCACACTGTATTCTTTGCCAGACTTAAAGACATAGTTGTCACAGATGTTGATTCAAGGACCCTTCATAAAAAAGTACTCAACTCCAAGATTTTAAGTTTTACTTGATTCTTGGTTAGTTTTGTGTGTATAAAAGTGAAATGTAATATACATTCCACTCTTTTAAAAATATTTGATATGTTGTGAATGTGTCTTTTCAAATAAGATCAGTGGTAAAGAATAATCTCGATGTTACAAGAATGGGTGTCTAAAAGGACTTAAAGGAGTAGTAATCTAACTTGTACATCTGCTAGGCTGATGATTTATTTAGTTCTTTGTGTGAAGTACCTCTTTAGAAGCTGCTGATGGCTGCTAGGTGCTGTTTCTCTCTTTCTAGGCTGTGTCTATAGTAGGAGATGAAGTTTTCAGTTTCAACCTGACATTAAATCCACATGCTACTGAGGGAGAAGCCTACACTGACATGTCAAAAGTGGATGGGACCGTGTCCCTGAGAGTGGGCTGTATCCAGATAGTGTTCCTTCACAAGTTCCTCTTGTCTCTTCTGGTGAGCCTTGTTTTCCCTTGTTTGTGTGTTTGTGCCCTCAGTACAAGTGGTACCTTCAGCTGCTGACAGAAAAGGGATGGGCTTAATTTTTTATGTACTGTTAAAAATCTTTGCCAGGTAAGCTTTAACTGGTCTCAGTTTCCAAAAACTAATGCAGTGCAAGTGGGTCACTTCCACTCTCACCTTTGGAAACAGAAAAAGCCTTGGTGCTACTAAAGTAGTTTGGGGGTTTTGTGTTTGCTGCCCTCTCCACCTTGGCAAAATCCTGAGTTCATTGCAAAAGCATCAGAGGTAACATCAGAGGCAAATCTTTCTGCAAGGTTAGATGTAATGACACCTGCAAATTAATCAGTTTAAATATTTGTGCACTGCAGTACCCTAATGTTGGCTTTTTCAATAAAGCACCAGTGGGCTTTCTCCCATTCAGCACTGTCCTTAACAGGAATGAGTATTCACTGAGGGCAAGGAGCACCTTAAAAATTAAATGTCCCTAAAAGTTAATGAGCTAAGAAAGGGACAAACAGTAAAGATGAGTTTAAAATAAGTGGATTGTACTGGTTAGTGCTTTTTTGACCCTCTCTTTGAGGTCATGACTGGAGGAACCAAGGTGTCTTTCCCCAGGGAGAATTCCACACAGCAGGCAGCATAGCTGGTGCTTGATATTGGTTGTGCTTGATGTTGTAAATTCAGAAGGTAACCTAGATTAAAAAACTGCTTACAGACATTTCTACTCTCTCTTCAACTGCTTTTTCTAGACCTTCTTGAACAACTTCCAGACAGCCAAGGAGGCCCTGAGTGCTGCTACAGCCCAGGCTGCAGAGAAGGCTGCTACCAGCGTGAAGGACCTGGCTCAGAGGAGCTTTCGCCTGGCCATGGACATTCACCTGAAGGCACCAGTCATAGTCATCCCCCAGTCCTCAGTGTCCCCCAATGCAGTGGTCATAGACCTTGGCTTGATTAAGGTCCAGAACCAGTTTACTTTGGTGTCTGCAGAGGGCAGTTCAGTGCCTCCAGTCATTGACCAAATGGATGTGCAGCTGACCAAGCTGGAACTGGCGAGGTACAGTGCACTCTACTGAGGAATGCCTTCACCAGCTGCTAGTACTGGGGCATTCATTTGCTTCCTTAGAAGCCATGCTTGGTCACACTGTCACATATTTGCTGTTAAAATACCTAGCTGTTATCTTAAGAGCAATTAAGTCAGTAATAAAACAAGAAACTGTTCTGCTGAGAAAACTTTAAGCATTAAGAGATATTACAATTGAGATTAAAATTTTACTTTGTAAATCTGATGTATGACTTGACTTTTAACTTCCCAACTGGGTGTTTTGTTTTCTTTCCCCCCCCTGTGTTTCAAGGACCACTATGGAGACTGATTCATCACATGCAGATATTCAGATACTTCACCCTATTAACTTAAGCCTGTCTGTGAAAAGAAATCTCTCTGCAGCTTGGTTTCACAAGCTGCCCATGCTGGAGATCACGGGGTATCTGGATACAATGAATGTAAGTCTTGTGAAAAGATGGTGAAATACTTCATGTGAGACTAACCCTTGTGGTATTCTTGGCACAAAGGGGCAACAAACTGCAAAGTTTTAGTAGGTGTGAGTGGGTTTCAGAGATGTAGCAGGATTTAACCCCACGTATATGAATGTAGAAGTTTGAAAGCTTCATATAGAACAGCCAAACTGCTGTGTATATTTAACAAACTGAGAGAAAAAAAGAGAACTGAAAAAGGGATGTCAATGTATCTTTTTTTATTCCTTGCCGTGAGACAGGACCAACTCAATTTAAATTAATGCAAATATTTGCCGTGGTAGCTCCGGCTTCATACCTTTCCATCACCCTTGAGAGACCTCAAGATAGTTGTTTTTTGTGGCATTTTATATCCTGTGATAGAAAATATGTGGTATATTTTGGGTGAAACTGGAATTAAAATCTGAAGTAGCATGCCACTGACAGGAAGGTATTAAAAGCATAGGTATGCTAAAGGCTCCAATGCATATTGATACAGCTTTGGAAGTCACAGCCTTTAATCTCCTAATACTTTCACAATAAGTGGTTGAAAGAATTTAATTGTGTTGTTCAAGGGATGATTCTGCTGACAAAATACTTGTAAAAAAAGCACTCTTCTTGTCAGGAAACATCGTTCTGCTTTGTTATCAGCTGATAAGTTTAAGGAACAGTGTGTTTTTCCTGAGAACTGTGATCTGCAACGTTTTAGGTTATGTTAAGTCAAGAGGATTTGAACGTCTTCCTCAGAGTGTTGACAGAAAACCTTGGTGAAGCAGAAGAAAAACAAACTGATGCAAAATCAGTCCTGCAGAAGGAAGGTTAGAGATGGAATTTGTTTGTCCTGAATACCAAGTGTGTTGGCATTTTTTATCTGGAAAGCAAGTTGAGATCTGAGAGGTGTCTAAGTGATAACTCTTCTTTTTAATTCTGCAAGGACAGTGTTCATACTTGGATACTTCAAAAAATTGGAAACGTTACAAGACAAAATTTGGTAGTTTTGTTAGCTAAGTTGTCTAGCAAGTTACTGAGATGTCAGAGTTGTGTTATTGCCAGAACATGTTTCTATTTCCTCTTCGTGCTCTGCTTGTGGACGTGTTGCCAGCTTATCTTAGGTGAATGTAAGCCATTTTAATGGATAACAGATTTGGATGTGTTTCTGGAGCTAAACAAATTCAATTCAATTTCATTTGAATTTCAAATTTCTATTTCAAAAGTTCACTGGTTTATTGAATGTTTCAGGTAAAAGCAAAGAAATGGAGAGATTGGTTTTGATACAGGGTAAGAGTGTTCCAGAAGGAATGCTGCCTGAAAAGAGAAAAGAACCCATAAATGAAGATGTGATCAATATGCTACTTAATTTTGAAATCAAAGAGGTATGCATCCATCTGTACAAATGATTGTTACTGAACCCAGTACTCAAGTCTGTTTCTTAGGAGTAGGGGGCTATAAAGTCTATTTGAACAGTTTAACTTACCAAGAAAGAGAAAACAAGAAGAACAGAGGTGGGGCCAGGGGAAGCCTTAGCAAACTGGTCTGGTAGGGTCTCTGTAAAAATGGAAAATGTCTAGATTGATACTACTTTTGAAACTTAGCTGAGGAATAATGCCTGTTTGTAACTACCTGCCATATCTGGACAGCTTCACTGAAATGGTGAACTTATTTCCCTTTCCATGTTCAAGGTTGTAATAACCTTGATGAAGCAGGTTCAGAAGGAGAGAGATCCATTACATATTCTAACTGTGCTCCAGCTTGGAACGGAAACCAAAGTTAGAAATCACGAATTGACTGCAGCAGCATATCTGAAAAAAGTTGCTATGAGATGCATTGAAATAAAGGGTAAGTCTTCTAGAAACTGATACACAGTCAATAGAGTGTGTGCAATCAGCTTTTATAACAAGAAAACAGCATCCTCCAAACAGTAATTAGAGGGAGAGGGGCAGGGCAGGAAGCTACATTCCAAATTCACTTACTGAGACTGTTCAGTGTCACTTAGATGGAATTAATCTGTTGTACCTGACTCCACGTTTTGCTGCTGCTGTTAGAGTTCGAGTCCATGTTTTTGAGTGAGTTGCCACCTTTGAGTAGCAATGGTCATTCCTAAGAAGTGTTCTGACTGCTCAGGGGGCTTTGCTGAGCTGCTGAATCTGCTTTGTGATCAATTCTGGCAGCACTGGAAATGCAGCGTGACCTTGACTGCTCAGGCACCAATTCAAACTGATAGTGAAGCAGTAACTGAAACGGCCACGTGTCCAAAGCAGAAAAGCATTTGGGTGTAAAATCCTGAAGACAGGAATACAAAACTAATTGCAGGAATGCAAAGAACTTGCCAAATTTGAATCTTTTTCAAGGACCAAGATAAATGAATTTTTTTTTACTAGCTTAATTTAAAATAAAGTGAATATAGCATTTGACAAGGTAGTGCTTAATGTGCAGCTTTTCAGTGAAAATAGCTGTTTACTTTCACTCTTTCAGCAAGAATAGCATATCATTAATGTATAATTGGGAATTAGCATGGAGGCAACCCATAGGTGGAGTAAAGCTTGTGAGTGGAAATATTGTCCATTTTTATTTCTCTTTTTGCAGACTCAAAAGGAGATCCTCTTTGCATTATTAATTCTTCAAGTGAGACAGATGAACATCTTCTGAAAATGGAATACATTAAGGTTTCAATACATTCTCACTAAAATTACATGGGGAGTTAAATAAGTCTTCCATACTTACCTTGTAGGATTTGTATGTAAAACCTACCCAGGCCTTTTCCCAAATGCCTGTTTTCCACCTTAGCATTTCATGTCGTTCCCCACTGCTTTGTACAGTTTTGCTTCATCAGGCAGTGCAACTCCTGGTATGAGTGGAGAAGCCAAATGTTTATGATTGCATTTTATTTTATTATGTTTTATGCTTGCATTCCTGTCTGAACGGCACAGATTAGTACCTTTGTGGAACCCACCAGGGCAGGTGGGCTTTGCCTGTGTAAGTGACCAGGGACTCTACAGGTGTTAAAACCAACATTTGAGGAGTGCATAAGTTCTCGAGCTTTTATTAAAAAAAAAAGTGCCCTTCAAAGCTGCACAAATACTTGGGATAGGTTGTAGAACCAGGGGTTACTCATCATTACTCTTTATCTGTAATGGCATCATTTATAGAGAGAAAAGTAGGTTAGTTTGTTCTGGCAAAGTGCCAAGCATAAATTGATCCACTTTAGATAGAGTCTAGATGAGAGGAAATTTTGTGCCTGGCCAGGTGAATTTTCACAAGAGAGGTGCTATGAAATGTCACTGAGCAGAGCAGTGTGAGGGCCCCGTTCTGCTTGTGGGCTTTGTTTGGACAACTTGGTTGTTCAAGCTTCATCCCTTTCCTTTGTTTGCTTTTGCATTCTTGTGCGTGTATTAAATTAAAAACATTCACTTAATTATTATTAATTACTAGTTAATTCAGCAGAGACTGACTATGTCCATTTTTAACTTTAGGCTGATCCTGATGGGCCAGACTTTGTTAGTACTTACAAAAGCACCAAGCAAAACATCAATGTAAGTACTGGATGTATTGAATGTTTTTTTTAAAGCTTCTCAAATGGCAACAGCTGAAAACCAAACCCCTGACTCTCATCATTAAAACCTACTGATTTATATTTAACTGATTCAAAGAGAAATCCAGGTGGGGGAAAAAAAAAATATACAGAAGTATTTAGTATATTAATTTTTTTAAACTAGGAGCTGTACATTTTTAGCTGGTTCGAAATACACCCACATAAATTTGAGCTGAGGCCTGTAGGGTGTGTTTATTTCTGGAGGACTACACTAAAAAAAAGGGGGAAAGGAAGGCCTTGTGTTTCAGTAACACTGGCAAGAGAAGGTGCTGCTCATGTACTTTCTGTTCTGATTGCAAATTTTGTGTCTTGGTTTGGTTCTTTTTTGTTGTTGTTGTATCATATCTACTAAAATGTCTTCGTACACAGTTCTGAAGGTGTCAACCTAAGGGCTCAGTAGCCCACACTGAAACACAGCAGAACTAAGAACTACTGAAAAAACACAACCACATGAGGTATCAGGTTTTAGATTGAAGTAGTTCCTCTGTGGCTGTTTTAAGCTTCCCTTCCACAGCTCCCTCAGCTGTTCTGGAGCCTGTGGTGTAAAATTGAAGGAAATAAAAAGGGTCAGAAAAGTGTCAAATTGAGCAAGATGCTTTTTTTCTATGGCAGTAACTCTGAGTTGTTATGCCATAGACTGCTACTAAATAACAATATTCTTTTGTCTCCTTGCCCTCCTTTTAGGTCATCTTTTCAAGTTTGGATATAGTCCTTCACACAGAGGCTTTGCTTTCCATCTTGAGTTTTCTCACCTTCAGTGTTCCCTCGGGGGGTCTTCCCAGTGCTGATAAATCATCAGACCCCAAGCCTCAAGTGAAAGACCAGGAGAAAGGAAGTGCTCTTAGACCAGGTAATGTGGTATTAGAAAGTCTCTGCTTGTGTTGCTCAGCAACATCTCACCTTCAGTTTCAAAGATACCATTTCAGCATTGCAGCCCATTTGATGGAAAAACAAACACAACTATAAGTGGGGAGGAAATAATCTTACTAAAATAAAAGCCAGATTTTTTTCCTGTTGCTTAATTTTACAAATTCTCCTTACTCAAAGTAACTTTTGCCTAGGTGGGGGTCTGACTTTGATAATAAAACTCAAATAAAGCATGTTGCAGTGTGCAGCCTTTCCAAAGATTCAGTGTCACAACCAGGTAGCTTTCCAGTCTGAAGGCTCTAAAGGGTGATTTCATAGCTGAAAATAAGCATTCTTCTGGGGAAGCAAAGAGAAGTTCTGAACTGAAGGGTGGTGTTTATTTTAATCCCTGGTATTTGTAACCTTGAAACTGTAGGAGTTTTTGCATGGAAGCTCCTTAATGTTTTGTCAGGCCCTGTGTGGTTGGTTCTTGTGTTTGTGAAATTCAAGGTTTTCTGATCCTAGAACTGTTGGGATGGAATTTACAGTGGCTGGCTGTTACATTCTGTGTTTCTGCAGACACCTTTTTCAGCTAATATGCCTAAACTTGCCTTGCTCCTTGGTACAGAAGGAAATATTTTCCATGTTAGGTGGTGTTTCAAATGCTGTAGTCTCCACTGTATTCAGCATAAGTTGTGTGAAAACTAGGCATTAGGGAGGAGAAAAGATGGCATTTTGAAGGCTTTTTACCTGTGTTAGTTGGTGACAGTTCATGGACCAGAAGAAAACTGTTAATAAAACACTTATTTCACGTTCTGACTAATGATTGTCTTAACTGCTACGTTGCTTTTTGAGTAGTTCATATATGTACCAAACAAATAATCTAATATTTGTTTTAAACAATGGATCTACAATGAAGTTCTTGTATGTCTCTTGTGTTTCCTACCCAGTGCCTGGTAATGCAGCCTGTGATGATGTCTGTGAACTAAAACTCACTGCAAAGCTCAATGCTTTCAGTATTACAGTGTGTGATCAGACCTGTAGAATTGCAGACATTAGAATACAAGGTAAGGTGTTTGTTATTTAAGCAGCAGATTAAGTTTATTTAAATATTAGATGAAATACCTTGTTTCCCTCCATTCACCCCTGAAAGGCCTGTGTGCACTGCAGATGTTTTTGTAATGTGTGCTTTGATATATCTTCATTGTATGAAATAACCTGCAAGGAAAGAAAATGTTTGACTCAGAAGAATAAGGTGATTTTTTTAAATAGAGGAGTAAAGTTAAAAGAAACAAAGACACTATGTAATAAACAACACAAACTTCCATATTTTAAATAGCTAAATCCTAAATAGTCTTGGTGCTTTTTCTTCCAGTCTTAGAGTCAATTTATGTTGGCAAATCTGTCACGTGTAGTAAGCCCCTGACTTCTGTCTCAGCATTGGTTGTTACATAGTAGAAGGCTGGATTCTGAGCTATTATTATTCTTTATATTCAGTAATAATTAATGTGGTTTTTTTTTAGCAGAACTATTTCCTTAGAAATTTGTCCAAGTGCATTCATTGTCTTCTTTCTTTTGTCTCAAATCAGGAATGGATGCATCTGTAGCTATGAAGCCTAAAAATATTACAGTGTTCTCCAGGCTTGAGGACATTGTAATTACAAATGTGGATCCCAAAACAGTCCATAAAAAGGTGATGTCTTGTGCAGATTGTAAACAAACAAAAAGTCCAGTTCTTTAAGTGGTGTAGTGAGAGCACTGTAGTTTACTTGCTGTGTTATGGAGTAGTAAGTAGGATGTAATGTACCAAATGTTAAGCAAAATTTTATTGGAGAATTTCCTTTATCTCAAGGAAGCAGAACATTCTCCCATGTACTATTTAGTTGTTTTTAATCATTTTTGCACTGATATGTTTAATTCTGAGTAGCATGGGTTAAGTACATAATGAGTTATAGATAAGCAAGTGAGAAGAGACATTCACTAAAATAGGTGATCCTGTTTCCTTTTTGCCTGGCTTTTCTGTTTCCAAGTCCTGCTGAGAAGTTGCAGCTGATCTTCTTGGGGAAATATTTCCCGTTACTGCCTGGGAGTGTTAATTATATGGGCTTGATGTTGCAGGCTGTCTCCATAATGGGAGATGAAGTGTTCAGGTTTCACATGTCACTGTACCCAGATGCCACTGCAGGGGAAGCCTACACTGATATGTCAAAGGTGGATGGGAAAATGTCTCTGAAGGTGGGCTGCATCCAAATAATTTACCTCCACAAGTTCTTCATGTCTCTCTTGGTAAGACAATCATTCAGGTTCTTTTCTTGACTTTGGAAGTGTTTTAATAAAATAAAATGTAATGGGCTCTTTTTGATCTGTACCTTGGGGTGAGCTGATGTAGAGCCATGCAGGAGTGTTCTGCTGAAGAAGTGGCACTTCAGCTGCACTTCTTTATGGAAGTAAGGAGAAGGAGGACAAAGCAATTAATGAATGGAGCTGGGGCCTTTAACAGGATCTTACAAAGAAATAGTCAAGCCATGTTTTAACTTGTGCATGACTTCAACCTTTTTGTCTTCTGAAACCTGCGTGGCTAACTTAGGAGTTTCATATTTATACCACAACCGGACTGTTTTTCTCAAATTTACAACTTGCCTGGGGCTTGCCTTTTTTTGAGAGGCTTATTTGTTTTCATGGGCTGTCCCTTTTGTCCCAGAACTTCCTAAGCAGGTTCCAGGCGGCCCAGGAAGCGCTGACGGCGGTCACGGTGCAGGCGGCGGAGCGGGCGGCGTCCAGCATGAAGGACTTTGCCAGGAAGAGCTTCCGCCTCCTCATGGATGTCAACCTCAAAGCTCCTGTCATAGTTGTCCCCGAGTCCTCAGCTTCATGTAATGCTCTGGTGGCTGATCTTGGCTTAATCAGGGTTCAGAATGAATTCAAGCTGGTGTCTTCGGAGGAGTCCCCTCTTCCTCCAGTCCTTGACAGCATGGATGTGCAGCTGACTCACCTGAAATTATCCAGGTATATGTGGAGGTTTTGTCTTGAGTTAGAGGTGTTTATGAGGAAAGTGTGTTCATGTTCTGTAGGCAGCATTTTTCTATTATTTAAAGATGATAGGCAATGAAAACATACTAAACCAAACAAAAACTCCCCAAGCTAAATTTAGGAATGCTTTTGGAGAGGCACGATCTCTAGAACTTCTTGGAAAGAAAGGAATGATAGACAAGTAACTGAGTTCATCTAAAGTGCATACCTGGGTGTAAGCACACATACTTATTTTTTAATTAATAATTATGCCTATATTCTACTAGATTACTATGACATTATTTGGGGTTCTGCAACTGCTGAGTATTTTTTCCTCTGCTGATATCACTGTCTTTTTTAGGTGCATTATATCCACAGATTCTCAACCAGACTCGGAAATTCTGCGTCCTGTGAGTTTGACTTTACTGGTCCAGAGAAATTTAGCAGCAACGTGGTATCATAAGTGCCCAACCATTGGTATCAAAGGAGACCTAAAACCAATGCAGGTAAAATCATGACACATCAGAGCTACATTAACTGTCACATATATCCTCAGAATGGTCCTCAGCTTAGTTAAGGAGCTTATGAACTCATTTCAGTTTGTGTTCTTCATGAACGTTAAAAGACTTCCCACTTGATTGTCCAGTTTATAGATGTGTTAGAGTTTTGATATTGTATAGTGAATAGTTTTGGTGTAGCTGTGTGCAAATGGAATAAAACCCAGTTTTACTTTTCTGCAGGTCTGTTGGAGCTATCTTTTGACTCAATAAAATCATTGAGGTTACCTGTTGACTTAGCATTTTAAAAATAGATTTAAACCTTCAATTTTAATCTGTAAAATTCAGGTTATTTGAATGGTTAGTGGATTTGCTAGAAATAAAAAGGATATATCTAATATATAACAATTTAAAAGTGTGGTTGATATCTTTGCAGAGGGAGGGCTTTACTTCTTCTTTTCCTACATGCCCCATATGGATTTAAATGGGTAAAACCAAACTGAGGCACCTTTTAGTTGTTCCTGAGCCCTCTGTCATTGTGTATCTGTGCTGTGGCCAAATATAGCACTGGTGAAGCACAGAGATTTGAATGGAGTACAGACAAAAATAACCAAATGTAGACAAATATTCTAACACTGTATTTATATGACCTAAGTTACTGCTTTTTGTCACTTATTACTGGGGTTTTTTTCTGTAATATTTTGATTTGATTCATATTCAATAACTCTTGGAAGGCCTATTGAAGGACAGTTGCTTTAGTGCAGACAATGCAAGTTTTGACTTTAATGTTGTCTGGTTCTATTTTGGGATTACTGAATTGTTGGAAATGCTTATATTCCTCAATTATTCATACTTTTAGCAGGCAGAGATCCTTTACAAGACTAGAAAGGGTTTATCCTGTGGAGTGTTTTTTCTTGTTTTAACTCCTGTTCATAACAAGTAACAAGTGATATTATAGGCAAAATTGGCAAATTCTTTGGAGTGTTTTGGGCAGGATTGTTCTGACTAGGCAGCTTGTTTCTGGTGGAAGCAGCACATTGTTTGTCCTCAACATCTGCGCCCTGTGTTGGAAAGAAATAGTCACCAAAGCTGAAGTTTTTGGTTTGTCACTTTACAGATTGCACTCAGTGAAGATGATCTGACTGTCATCATGAAAATTTTACTAGAAAACCTTGGAGGGGCTTCTTCCCAGCCAGCTGCTGTGCAAGAGAACATTGAGGATACCCTGAGACCCAAAAAAGGGAAAGTTCCAAATGAATCTGGTATGTTCCCTTCAAAGGCTGAATATGTGTAGGCAGAGGACTATTTGCCAGTCCAAACATCCCATTTACCTGAAGCACTTCAATGTGTGCCTATAAATTCCTCTCACTGTTACATATGCACTGTGTACATGGAAAGTTCAAATAGCAATGTATGCATGTACACGGAGTGTGAGTTCCTGAAGGTCAGACGTTTTTATAGAGTGTTTTTTGTGATTCATCTTCCATAGGATGGGATTCTTCAGTCCAAATCAATGGCTCTTCTGAGGTGCAGGTGGTTAGAGAAGAGAAAAGCCTATTTATCTGCCCCAGAACGTTAATGCACAGCTATAACTATTGAGATTAGTATGAGCATACAGATAGTGTGTTAATGTAAACAGTGCATGTTTCTGGTTGAAATATTGTTAGCACTTGGCCAAAATCTATTTTTGCCCAAAACTTAACACTCTCAGTGTCAAAAAATTGCTGTCTAACCAATAGTTGAATTGCTATACTATGAGAAGAAACTGGAAGGAAGAGTAGTGCAAACTCCTTGGTACTTCGTGTAGTGCTTCATTAAAGTGAATGCAGAGCTGCAATAAACTAATGACAACCTTTTTAAAGGTTCTTAAACCACTCAGTGCTAGGTAATTTCAGCATGCATTGATCACTCAACAGAGTGATCTCGAGGAATTAAAAGTGTGGGTTGTTGTGAGTCGTCCTCTGGATTAGAGCATTTCCTCTTTTTGTGACTTTGAGGTCTTACTTGAAAAAAACCCCAAACGCCAAACTCAACCAATAAAAAACCATCCCAAGTCCAGTGTTCTAAACAAATGTAAAAATATCTTCTTTTCACTCACAGGTCCTCTTCCTGATTTTGAACAAAAGAGTGTTTCTACAGTTCAGTCTTCTGAGGAATGTTATACAGCACTTAAATTTGACTTCAATTTTGAGTCACTGTCTGTAATTCTCTACAACAGTGATACAAACCAGGTTTGTGACCAAGCTCTTACCATACAGATGGGGTGGGCATCTCACCTGGACAGAACTCAGAACAGTAAAGCAAAGCTTCGTCACTTGTGTTGGCTTTGTAGTGCTTGCCTTGTGGAGCTTTGAGGTTCCTTGGGCACAGAATGTCCTTTAGTTGAAGAAGGTATGTGCATTTCTGAAAAATCACACTGAAAAGTATTTCTAAACCAACCAACCACAACCACCCAGCATTTGATTTGGTCAGTCAAGCTTTGAATCCAGTTATTCAAAGTAAAAATTATAATTTGAAGAGCAGGAATGGCTAGCTTAGATGGTGCTAGTTCTGTGCATGGTGCCTAAATAGTTAGTAAGGAGATCTGAGGTGTGTCTGGCACATACTCTGCTCTTGCATATCCCTTGGGAGAGCAATAATGGACATCTTTTCTGTGCTGAAAACAGAAGAGAAAGATGTGAAATGTTGCCTGGTTTTTATGACTTAATACTCTGTGCAGATGTGAAGGTGCTTGCTTTTTATGCCTTTGCATATAGTGAATGCTATTTATATATAATTTTCATAAAGTTCTTGTGCAATGAGCATCACAGGGAAGAAAGACACTGTAATGGGATTGTATTCTAATTTTGCCTTCATATGGCTTCCACTTATTGCTGTGGTGCTGGTTGTAAACGAGTTAGTGTGCTCAGAGTGGGGGGGATCCTCGGGTAGGGAATTTAGAGTTCAAATGGATTATCCCCCAGCCATGCCTTCTGAACAACTGCCAGCACTGTGGAGCAGAAAGGACTTCACTGCAGCCCAGCACGTTTCTTCTGTTCTCTCTGTGAGTGTGTTGGGCTGAGGACAGCAAGAGGCTGCTCAGAGCCCTCAGCTGATGGGTCAGACAGCACGTGGGCTGCAGCAAGGCAGTGTGCTCCCCCTGGGCGTGTGCTAACCAGCCCGTGTGCCCTTGTGCAGAAGTCTCTGCTGGCCGTGCACAGTGACAGGCTGCGCCTCGGCGAGCTCCGCCTGCACCTCATGGCATCCTCCGGGGACATGTTTGCAGATGGCTCCATGGATATCAAAGTGAAGCTCAAGGCTTGTACCTTGGATGATCTCAGAGAGGGAATTCAGAATGTGACTGCAAGGTAAGTCTGAGTGCATCAGCACAGAGGGGCACTGGACTGTTTCCTTGTTCTGCACTTTGCTTCACAAGGGACTGGCAAAGCTCAGCAGTGCTGTCAGCTGTGGCCTGCCATACTGTGTGCTCAAGCAATGAGTGATATAATTGTAATCCTGTTAAGCAAGTTTCTACTTATATATGTTGATTTCCCACGTTATCCAAACCAAAAAAATTGTGGAGGCTCACATTTTGTGGTAAACGGTGTAGAACAGCTGAGTGGAGAGTACCCAGCCTCAACCAGAGTTCTGTGCACTGAAACTCCAGTGTGATTCTTATGTGCCACATGCACACTTCCAAAAGTGCAGTGCACTCATTTTAAATTGAAATTACTTCTCTCTTGGTAAAGTCTGTACCCTCTTATTTCTGGAAGAAACACTGATTGCCTGTATAGTAATTCTTGTTTATAAATGGCATGGGGAGAAAAAATGGCACTACTTATGCTTCCTTGTTTTTCTAGATCCGTGTGTTCTGATGCTTGAAATGTTTCTTATTAAACTTGTTTTCCAGAATGATAGACAAGAAAGATGACACAAATGACAGTTCTATGATAGATATAAGCTATAAGCAGGATAAAAATGGAACTGAAGTTGTTGCTGTCCTTGACAAGCTGTACGTATGTGCCAGTATGGAGTTTTTGTTGACAGTAGCAGATTTTTTCATTAACTCAATGCCAACATCCTCAACTGAAAGATCTGCACAGTTCCAATTAAAGCAAGTTGCTTCTGGGAAATCCAAGCCAGAAACAGGTCTGTAAAACCAGTTTCCACCTCCACCCCCATTCTCCTCCTTTGCAGACTTCATACTGAAAACAGTTCCTCCCAAAGTTTTCAAGATGCTGTCTTGGTATCAGACTTTAGAAGGGAATTTATTCTTGAGAATGTGCCAATTGGCCACTGACACAGTAGGTTGATTTCCTCTTTCTGGTTGAAGACTGAAGGTAAAGCATGATTAAACAGGGGCAAGAAAGACCACTGCTGAGAGGATTTTGTTTGGTTTTAAGTGGCTGCTGGGCTTGCCTGAGTTGGGGGGTATGTTGTCCAGCTGGTTCCCTTTCTTCTGGGGACCTGGGCAGAGTGCCAGGAGTGACCCTTAGGTTGGATGAACTGTCCTAGTGATGTCAGCAGTTCTCTTGCTGTCCTCTTCCCTTGCTGGAGATGTGCCCAAGGCCTGTGAGGAGGCAGGGATGAGACAAACTCCAGAAAAATGGCACTTGTAGGGAATGTTTAGGACTACCCAAGTGAGTTACTGGCTGCAAACCATCATGTCCAGCTTTCTTTGCTTTTCCTGCAGTGCACTGAGCCTCACACTGGCTCACACTGTGTGAGGCTCTATAATTGGGTAGCAATTTCCATGCATGGTTTAAGTATTATGTACATGATAATGCTTTCTGACCTTTTGTATTCAAGGGCTATTTTAAAATCTATTTTCACAGAAATACCTGTACGGCCAAATATGACAGTAAAAGCTGTGATTATGGATCCAGAAATTGTATTTGTTGCTAATTTGACCAATGCTGATGCCCCTGCCTTAAAAGTTTCCTTCCAATGTGACTTTTCTTTGGCCTCTGGAATGGATGCACAAAGGATGACTGCTCAAGTGAGCGGCTTCAAAGTGTTGGCCTGTGCCTTTCTCAAAGAAAAACAAGACAGGAATGTTACTACGGTAGGAAAACCACGGGGTTTTTTTGCCAGTACTCTCAGTCTGGGTGTTGGGTTTTTGTTTGGTCTGTTTTTTAAGCATTAGGTCAAAAGCTTTTATTTGAGTAACTTTTAACCTTCTAGTACAGGATTACTGTTGTGCACACTTGGAGGCTGGAATGTGTTGCAGTACATGGAAAGAATGCTGTTGCTCTGAAACATGGTGGTACTTCATGGGATCAGCAGCATCCCCTTGGCCTATGGAAGGAAAAAAATACAAGATCCTTTGAAAAGTTTAGATTATTCCTCTTAATAATCAAATTATGCCTTTCCCTCAGGTGCTCCAGCCTTGTTCCCTGGTGGTGGAAAATATGGTGCATGGCTCAGTATTACAAACTGTGGCAGTGACAATAGAAGAACTTACTGTTAAGGTAAGATTGTTAAAACTGTCTTTGGGAGAGCAACTGTGTTTCTCAAACTGTAGCTTGATTTTTTTGGTGTTTTTTTTTTTGTTTCTTTGGTTGTTTTTTTCTAATTTCTATATTACTATTTAAAATTTTCGTTTTCCCCAGTAATTTAATTTCAGAAATAATCATTTTTAAAGCTGCTCTGTGTTGGAAAAAGCTATTATGTGTTCCTTGTGTTGACAGTCCCTTCACCAAAAAGGACTAATTTAAATACTTCAGATTCTAGGATTCCTCCTACCACTTTTTTTCCAAAGTTATGAAATAACCCTCCCCCTGTTGTCACCACCACTATTTTTGTCTTCAGTGAGTCTTACAAGAAGGCACACCCCCAAGTACATGTGTAATATAAGACTGTTGATGTGATTTCCAGAGTGGTACACAACGTGAAATACCTTGCTTGTAATAGAGAAACTAATAATTGTCTCTAGTGAAGGTATTTCTGGAGGTAATTTGCTAATTCTCCTGTAAGAAGTTCACAAATAGGCAATCGTGGTATCAAGAGACTTAAATTCAAAGTCCATTGTTCCTGGGGCAAAAAGCTTTTGACAGTTGTACTGTTCTGCCAGTTGAAATGTTGGGTACATAACTCTGCAAAGAGGCTGTTTTTAACACCTCTGAGCTCTTAAATGACTGTTTTCAGTGTGGTAGGGAAAAGGTGGATATTGGCTGCCCTTATGGGAGTACCATGTATTGGTAAAAGTGAAATTCCAAGCTGAGAATTTGATTCTTGATCCTGTGGGATTGGGAGGGAGGAATTAGGACATTTTATGGGAGAGAAAAACAGGAGGAAGTCAATGAATAGATTATGTTCTTTGGAATTTAAGTTGCATCTCTTATAAAGGCCTTTAATATTTGCTATTTCCATTTATCATAGATTTTGTATTTTAACAAAAGATTTTTCTTCTTTGTTCAAGATCTCACCAATAATTTTGAATACTGTCATTACCATTATGGCTGCCATAAAACCCAAGCCAGCAGAGGAGGATTCTAGAGGAGCAGCTGAAGTTGCAGAGAATTTGTGGCAAGTGAAGCCTATAGATGAGTGCAATGCGTGGTTTCTTGGTGTTGATGTAGCCACAGAAGCAACAGAAACTTTTAAGGACCGTGAACAAATTCTGAAACAAGAGAAATTTGACATTGTAGTGAAATCAGTTCAGATGACCTTGGAATGTGGCCTGGGACACCGTACTGTCCCTTTATTGTTGGTAGAGTCTGCATTTTCAGGTGTCCTTAAAAACTGGTCCTCGCTGATGGAGGTCACTGCTGATATGTCACTGGAGGTGTGTAGGATCAAATTCTTAGCAGTTTAATACTCTTCTGCATGTTTCCTGATGTTCAAGTAACGTTTTAATACACCCTGTCTGTGCTCAAGTAATAATGTTTGAATTGTAATGCTTTTAGTAGTCAGCCAAGTATGACTAAGCATGACATGCTTTTTACAGAAAGTTTGCAGGCAATAGCAGATTTTAATGGCAGTTGCTACATGGAATAATCTGGCCCCCTTTGTTTCTCTATTGTTTTTGCATATTCAAGTTTTGCTGTATGAACAATGAGCTTGGCTTACTCTCACTGGTCATATCCAGCTCTTACTGCCCAGCTTCTTGTGTTTCTCTAGCATTGTGTTCATTGGTAAGATGGAAGTTACACTCTGTTCTCAAAGGGAGATACCATTCCAAGGGGGTACAATCCTTTATGGAGGCAGCATGTTAGAATTGCACACAACCACATGTGCAGCTGCTCAGTGCAACAGGTTGACTACACCTGAGTTACACTTTGTCTGTCTACCAAGTGCACCCCATACTTCATTCTGTTCTTGGATGTACCAGTGGCCTTCTCTCACTGCCAGCTGTGCACAGCATGGTGGAGTTTGGAGGAGACATGTCTGGTCATATCTCCCTCTGGGGACAGTCACCATGGGTCACACGGGATGAGGAGGAGATGAAAGGGAGCATCCAGAACTATTGAGTCCACAACTTCTGCTCAGATCTGAAGTGATGGAAGGGCATTAAAGCTTGGTGTTGGCTATGAGCTGGAGGAATCATTCCAGGAGACCAGATCAGACTACAGTGCATTCAGAAGAGCTGTTATTCCATAGTACAATGAAGTACTTGTAGCATTGAAGTTTCTGGTCTCTAATTCATTCTCTCAGTGTAGGAGAAAATGGAGGTTTGATTATGTTAATTGAAGGTGTTAAACAGTGTTACCAGGATGTCTGGTGGCTCTCAAAGCAAGCCAGGGAATGAACTCTTCAAAAATGATCTTATGAAAAATATGTAATATATTACACACTTCTGTGTATTAGTTTTTGAAGCCATTAGAAGTTAATACTAGACCTCCAAAATGTGAATTGAAGATTGATTGTTTTCTTATTAATGCTTTTCATAATAATTTCTATTGGAAGGAACTTGGTTCTTTATTTTTAGATATCTTATTTAATTTTGATTATTTCTTTAGATTCATTATTACAATGAAACCTATGCAGTGTGGGAACCTCTTATTGAACGAGTTGAAGGAGGAAAGAAGCAATGGAATTTAAAGCTGGAGGTATGTAAGCTACTTGACACTGTGTGAAATGGTTAGAATAGGCAGCTGGTTTTTAATTTCTTAAAAGTTCTATGTGGCAGAATGTTGTTGCTTTGAGGGAGATGTGCAGTTTCACATGAAACAGAAATGAACCTTTAGATATCTGAAGTTTCTTCTGAAGAATGTTAGTTGTCCAGTTCATGGACAAGGTGGAGCATGAAACCAGGCAGAGGAAAGAAAATATGTTGGGATAGAATTTCTGTGTTTGTTTAAGGTATCTGAGCTTTGCAAGGTAAAGTAGCTTTTACTTCGTTTGGGGAAATTGTCAAGTGCAGGTCAAGTTTTTTCCCGTTCTAACTTGGCAGCAAGTAATCTATATGTTCATAAATGCCTAAAGAAGTTTCTCTTTTAGATGAAGACTAACCCTGTCCAAGAGAGAAGTCTGATGCCAGGGGATGATTTCATTGTTCTCCCTGAGCCACAAACTGCCATTAACATCTCTTCGAAGGATACCATGAATATAACAATATCCAAGTGTTGCCTGGCTGTCTTCAGTAACCTGGCCAAGGTAGTCTGAACAGACAGAACGTGCTCAGTTATGGGGTTCTGGGGGAAGGTCTGACTTTTCTTTGGTCAAGAACTTTATTGGCTGCCAGTCACAAGTCAGTGACTGTTCTGCAGCCCTGACAGATGTCACCTAGAAGGGCTGAGGAGTTTTATTCAGATTAGTCCTCTAGGGTTAACAAAAAGGTGGTGCTGAGCTTTTCAGAGAAACAGCTTCTGTGTTAGAACCACAAATGTGCTTATGTGGGACTTAAGGAAGTGACATACATGCAGGCTAAGTGAAAATGGAGTGCTCTAATAAACACAATCATTTCCTACAACACTCCTTCTGAAATATTAAAAGAGAAATTTACTTCCCTTGCAGTTTTTCACCTTAATTGAATACTAAGAAAAGTGTGCGTTTTAGGATTGGCCTTTAAACTCTAGGAATAGAATTTCCAGTGTGTTAAAAATACTTTTCCCCCTTATTTTTCTTGTGGTAGCAGGTGTGCTTATGAATGTTCCAGGGCTGCTTTTCCCTCCTTGTTTTATGGGGTGAAGAAATTCTGGTTACCAAAACAAGCTATTTTTACAGGACTTATGTCTAGTTTTTTTAATTCTAAATGAGCAGCAGTTCTGTAACTACTTGCTTATACTGTGAGTCTCTACTGGCAGTCAGTTACCGTGGCTTCTGTGTAGCCAAACAAGTGCTTGTAAGCATAAGTTGTGCTTGAATATGGAGCATGTACACCTTCCATGTCCTTGTGCCTTTTCTTGCCCAGATCTTGTTTCACTTACAACCCAGGAACTGGAAAAATTCCCAGTGAGGAGCATGAGTGTTTATGGTAGCATCAACATTTGCTGCAAATCACAGAATAAAATGAAATTCTCTGCAAGTAACCTTCACTTCCCTGAAGTACTACTATACAAAGCATAGGTCTTGCTATACACAATTTCTCCCCCCTCTTTAGAATGGAAGTTGCTGGAAACTGTGTTTTCAAGCCTTTCTGGATATGTTATATTTAGTTATGTGTGACATATTGTATTTGTTGTTAATTACAGGCATTTTCAGAAGCGACTGCATCCACGTTTGACTATTCCTTTAAAGAGACAGCACCTTTCATAGTGAAAAATGCCCTGGGTGTTTCTCTCAAAGTGGTTCCCAGCTCCCAGCTCCGCATAGTTGGTTCTGTTGGAAAAGAAACCATGAATAACATAGGGATTGGCCAGAGCATGGAGCTGGAATACTCCGTGTTGGAAGTGCCCCAGCGAGGAAAGCTGTCGGCGTTGTACCGGCAGGAGAGCTCCGTCTTCTCTCTAAGCTTAGGTACTGTGCTAGGGGGCACTGCTTGGGGGGGAAGGGGGAACCCCGGGGTTAATCAGTGGGATGGAAATTCAGGTCAGGTACATCGTGTTGGAACCACTTTTGAAAACTGATGCCAGGTAAAAAAACCCCACAAAGCAGCTACTGGACCTGTTAAAAAGATGTAAAATTCCTTCTCTCCAGTTTTTCGGAGTGAAAAGAACAATAATTTTTCTTCCCCTCTGGAAGAAATGGAAGACATTCTAGTGGAGTCGTTGATAGACCATCTTAGAGACCCCTGTGCATTCCAGCTCCTAAACAGGATTTCATTTCTCCTATCCCCACTACTATTTGGCATTCTGTAGTTAACAGCTACTCCAGAGCAGTTATGATATTTGTGGTTTTAGCTCTGTTAGAAAATACTCCTAAGAGAATGGGATACAACAGCTACTCATACACAGCCACCTGAGTTTTTTCCTTTCCATCACATCCCACATGAAGGTACTTGGCCGTGATACAACGAACACGTTCTGTCTTGCAATTCATTAACTCACCCAACAAGGACCTTTGTTTACTGCTTGGGGTATTTCCTGTGCTATGTGTAAATCATAACCTAAAGTTATGGTCTGGAGGACTATTTGGACCTTCAAGCTTTCCCTCAGTGATACTAAAATACATTGAAGGTGCTCTTGCCAGAGAGTACTTTGATCCTGGTCTTTGCTGAGTTTAGAGAAGCTTAAGCACTATTCAAATAGGAAATGGTAATGTGCTTTGTTTTGCCTAATTAAGACTTCTGTGTGTTTTTATGGAGCAGAACTTGCAGGATATGAAGAAACATTAAGCATTCCCATAGGCAAGCCCGGCCGACGCCTGTACAACAGCCACAGCCTGGCGGGGCCCTGGGACTCCATCGTTGTGCAGGTGGACGCTGCCGAGGGGAACAAGGTCATCACTGTGAGATCCCCCCTGCAGGTAAAGCACCGAGAGCAGGGCAGGGCTCTGCACAGAGGGACTTGGCCTTTCCTCCTGAAGGCCTGCTTTTGAGATCACACTTTTCTGAGGACTTGCTTAAAGGCCAATTAAGTATTTTGCTCTATTTGTTACAGAAGTTTTGATTTGTATTCTGTTGGGGCGTGCCCTTCCTGATAAAAGAGAAATCTGGTTTTTCCTTTTGGCTTTCTAATATCCTCAACCTTGGAATAGTTTCTATGCAACTTGGCATTTTAAGCAAGTTTTTCAATTCGTGGGACTTAAAATGAAGAGTTTTCTCATTTGCTTGTGTATTGTGTGCTTCAGAATTGTATTTCATCGTAAGACATGTAAAGTCTGTTTTCTAGGGGTGTTTGGTTGAATCTAGTATTGTTGTTTTTCCTTGTTTCTCATCATCCATTTTCCTTTAGAAATTTGTGCCATAGAAATGCAATGAAAATTATGCATTTTGATTCTAGATCAAGAACCATTTCTCCATCCCATTTGTGATCTATAAACTGGCCAGAGGCTCCAGGATGCTGGAGCCAGTCGGCATATCCAAGCCAGAAGAAGAATTCCATGTTCCCTTGCATTCATACAGGTATGCTTTCCCTGTTCCCAAGGCTGATCTCTGTGACACTGATGCACAAATACAGATTCGGTGTGGAAGCTTAAATTTGCACTTGGAAGTCTTCCTGACTGGGATAAAACCCCAAAATGCTGCCTTCATTGGGTAGTTAGTGTGGAATGTTAGCAGTGACTTTACCTTGGGTGGGGTTGGCTGTCAGTCAGTGCACAGCTGGTGTGTGTTGTGTGCCATGGCCTGTCCTCTCCCTGCAGGTGCCACCTGTACGTCCGACCCACGGGAATGTTCGAAGGGCAGTACAGAGAGAGCACCACTTACATTGCCTGGAGGGAGGAGCTGCACAGGAGCACTGAAGTGAAGTGCTTGTTACAGTGCCCAGCCACTGAGACAAATTTCCTGCCCCTAATCATCAGCTCCACAGCTGTACCGGATGAGCTCAGTTTTATTTCACCTCATGGAGAGGAGTGGGATCCTGCCTACATTATCCACCTTTACCCCACACTGACTGTGAGGAATCTTCTGCCATACTCCTTGAGATACTTACTTGAGGTAAGTTACTTTGGGTTTCATCTGTAAATCCTTTACTCAATTTTAAGTAAGTCTATGTTTACTTTGAAGTGCAGGTGAATGTAGTGTGTAAGATACTGACTGTTGGATTTTGTATTTTAAATGAGTGAGGCAGACAGTGGATTGATTCTGGAACTTTTGGCAATTAATTGTTTTTAAATCGGGTGGACCTGTCCAACTCAGTCTCACTCCTTAAATACGATTGCTGTACTGAATTGGTTTTCTTCTTTTACATTCTTCTGAGATTCTGTTTGTGTTTTGCAAGAATATAAGAGGCATAAGAAAAAGAGAGCTGCTCTTCTACATAGAAAATTCTTCTTCTACATAGAAAATGCAGCTTCTCTCCATTCTGACACTGATTCTTCACTACTGACTATTGTGAGGTTATCCTTGCACAAACTGGAAGGATTTTTGCAGGATGCTGCATAGGCCATTTTCCTCTTCTTTCAGTATTTTCAGTATCTAATATTTCTTCATAAAAGCTGAGTGATTTCAGTAAATACAACAGGTGGGAGGATTTAGAACCATCACCCTTGTTTGTTCTGTTTTGTCCTATTTGCAGGACTGGCTGTGGCATTCATTTAGATCTTACTTCCACTTCTGTCCAACATCCTAATGGCCCTATTCCCACTTTTCCTTACCTTCATTGTACTTCAGTACTCAGAGTCACAGCATGTAGGACAGAGTGCCATTGCCATGACTGAGGAGTCAGAAACCAGTAATTCAAATCTATTTCTAAAGTCACTGTACCTGTAGATGGTGTATGCTTATTGTCTTCACATCCCTGGACTAAGCAAGCCTGGCCACTGTTCCATACAGTAAAATACACTGTTTATCAGGAAAACTTAGGAAAGATATTGTTGTGGGATGCTACTGCCTGAGGAAAATTGTGCTACAAAGTGTATGGCAGCACTGCTGGCTTTCTGCCTTGGGTGGTCTTGAGTGTGCAAAGCCCTGGCTGCACCTCTGCAGCACAGTCCAGTTCAGAGTTACACCCAGCAGTGTAAGAACTGGGAAAAGAACTCATTGCCCCAATCCTTTGGAATCCATGGAGGAGGAAGGGTTGGAGGGAGTGGAGACAGGGGATACATTGGAACTAGTTTGCCTTCTGAAATCCAGAATTAAGCAGTCTGTACTGTCCTGCAAGAAAAGTGCAATTCATCTGAAATTATCCATAGGATCAGTCTCAAATAAAAGTGGATGGGAATTAGGACATGTGGTACTGAGACACCTGAAACATGCATCCTGCAAGAGAATAAAATGCTGGGGTTTGAATGCCTTCATTTTATACATTAAAAACTTAATTTGCCCCTTCTTCAGGGAACAGCAGAAGCCCGTGAATTAACTGAAGGAAGTGCTGCAGACGTTTTCCATTCAAGAATTGATGGAGAAATAATGGAGCTTGTGTTGTTAAAATATCAAGGCAAAGACTGGAATGGGCATCTTAAAATTCATGATGGGATGCCTGAGTTTTTCCCTGTGTGCTTCACATCTCACTCTGCAGCAGCACTGACAGTGGATGTTTACATACACACCAGGAGGGTGGGCAGCAGGATGATCATGTCTGTGTTCAGCCCCTACTGGATCATCAACAAGACCTCCCGTGTTCTCCAGTACCGAGCTGAAGACACTCACGTGAAACATCCAGCAGACTACAGAGATATTGTTTTGTTTTCATTTAAAAAGAAAAACATTTTTAGTAAAAATAAGGTATGTTGGTTTTAAAATCCTGCTGAGGGGGAAACCACACAGAGATTTAACATAAAGAATATTTTTGTGTAGTTTTTCAGTCTAAGAGCTTTCCTTTGACTTTTGCTTTCTTTGGTACTTTGACATTTAAGATGCGCACTGTAAATATTCTGTTTTGTGTTAAACCTGTTTCTTTTGTTTAGATTTTGGGTTGGAGTGTTGTTTTGCATGGGCAAGTGAAGAGTACTGCAGTAGAATGTTTTTTCTGCTGTGGCCCTTCGTTCTTCTTAAATAACTTTTTTTTACTCAACAATAGTTGAAGAAATAGTTAAAGAAATAGTATTTATTTGTTTATTTCCTCCCACCACTTCAAGTTTGTGAAGCACCACAAAATTGTAGGCTTTTTCCATTTGTGTGTGTGTGCTGCCATGAGCATGAGAGTCAAGGAGTGCTCCTCTATGGTGCTATTTTTTATTTAACATCTTTCCCACAACTCAGGCACAGACTAATCAGAATATGAATGGTGATCCTGCTTTCTTAGGCTATCTGAACTTACAGTAGGTTTCAAAAGCACTGACGTGTTGTCTTTATACTGCTACATGTGATATAATTGCACTCCATAATGCATGAGCTATAGAATTAAAGTGAATTTGTTGAATTATTTTGCCTGTTGTTGTTTTCTGTGTGTAGATCCAGCTCTGTATTTCAACCAGCACTTGGTCCAGTAGCTTTTCCCTTGACACTGTAGGAAGCTATGGATGTGTCAGGTGTGCAGCTAACAACATGGATTATCTGGTAAGATATCTTTCTGTGTTTTGGGGTTCGTTGGCCTTGACTTCTTTCCCTCCTTAAAGCCTTTGTTTCACTACTTAGAGTGCTTTTAAAATACTTAACATTTAGGGTACTAACATTTATGCCCCAGCTATTCAGGTCTGCATGTGGCAACGAGTAGTTTCACCAGCAGAAGTCTCAGTTGAACTCATAAATGTGGTTTCTGTAACAAATGTGCAGTACTGGGCTGTTTGGAAACACAGTGGTGAACATGCATAATGGAGATGAGAGTTCACTTTCAAAATTCCTCATTGTTGGCAAGAGTTGAGATCTGCACTCCTAATGCAAGACTACACTTCCACAGCCAAGCAGAGTAAAGATATGTGGGGAGTTGTATTTCTATATACTCTTTAACTGTTTTCTGATGATAATGGTCACTTTACCTTGTCTTCATTTACTCTAGAGGATTCCTGTTGCATTTCCCCACTAGTGCCACAGCTACAGAATGCTACAGCTGAGCTCTCAGTTGACTGTTGTGTTACTTGTGTTGCACAGTTTACTGATTTTACTGCTTGTCATTTGGTTCTTTTGGTTCAGGGGTTCAGAACAGGAGTGTTGTGTGCCAGGCTTTGTACTTAAAGTGTTGCTTTTCTTCTTTTTTCCACCCTGACTTTTCTTTAAGCCTGTTGTTGATTGTTTACTCAAATTGTCCCTGTTCAACAGGTTGGAGTCAGCATCAAAATGAGCAGTTTTAACCTGACCAGGATAGTGACCTTCACTCCATTCTACACAATAGCAAACAAATCTTCTCTGGAACTTGAAGTTGGAGAAATTGGTCCTAATGGCTCTCTTCCAACGAATAAATGGAATTATATCTCAGCTTCAGAGGTAATGTTTCACATTTTTTTCCTTTGGATGTTGTTGTAGACAAACAACTGGTCTCCCGGTGTCACTTAAGGAAAGAGCAGCTCTTCTGGGAGCTGTCACTTCCCATGGCATGGCATGGCATGGCATGGGTGCTTCGCATCTCAGGGGACCCTGAGCAGCACAGGCTGCACCTGTTGGTACCTTCATGAAGTTCAGTTGAGGTGACTTAGTAACTGTGGCTGAGATGTTCAGCAGTCAGTATGTGAGTAAGAGCTAAGGCATGTGAAACAGCCACACAAGCTTGGTTGTTTTACTGCTGGCTCACTATACTGAGCATATAGAAACAGCATAAAGTCACATGTATTTGTTGTTTTACAGTGTCTTCCATTTTGGCCTGAAAACTCATCTGGTGAACTTTGTGTAAGAGTAGTTGGCTATGAGAGCTCATCCAAACCATTCCTGTTTCAAGCCCAGGATAACGGTACTCTGCTGAGTCTGGAGGAATTGGTGAGCCTGACTTTGTGTGCTTTGTTCTTGTAGCTAAGATCAAAACTATGTATGCACTGCCCTTCAGTTCTGATGCATAAAACTGGGTGTGAATCAAGTCTGCAGTGTTATTAATGTTTTCATAGCTGTGTAGTCAAGTTTATTTACTTGTGATAAGCTTATAGTTCATTTTAAGAGAGCAGTGAAAGAATGACCTAAAAGTAGCAGTTTAGCCTGTTCTACCTTGAATGAAGGTCTAGAACAAATGCTGGACTTTGTGTGACCTCTCCTCAGAATGGGGGCTTACTGGTGGACGTGAATGTTTCTGAGCACTCTACTCTCATAAGCTTCTCGGATTACCACGAGGGAGCTGCCCCAGCCCTGATTGTGAACCACACTCCCTACGACTCTCTCAGATACAAACAGAGGTATGGGGAAGAAACTGTTCACCCTCTTTAACCAGGGGGGACCCTTTGGGAAGAAAGGAGTTCTCCTTTCCAATTAGGGTACCTTGGAAAATAGATAAATGCCCTTTTCTTTATCTTTTTTTTTTTAATGAAGTGTTTTACTCTTAAACAGTGTTCATAGTTTGAGAAAGTGGAGACAATGAAGTGGGGGTATAAATCCTGGTTGACCAAGAGCTGGCCTTGTTTGGAGTGGGTAGCCCAGGCCCCTCACACCCTCACCCCAGGGGACTGGAGGGTTTAGGACTGTCATTTGCTTCCTCCACTTCCATCAATGCTCTTAACCAGTGAATGCTGTTATTTTGCTCCTTTTCTTTTACCCTGCAGTGGATTACAAGAGGAAATGGAGTTGAAACCAAGGCAAGTGTGCCTGTTTGCCTGGACAGATCCAACTAAACCAAGGAAGTTGACTTGGGGCTACTGCCAAAATTTTGGGGAACATGACCTACTTAAGGTAAATTGCAAGAGGGGAGAAGTAAATGCTGAACCATTCTAGGGCTGTTACAAGGCTAAAACTACCTGGGACAAAGCTTTCTCAGTAACTTCACATCTCTCTTGGCCTCTAAGAGACCTTTGAGCCTCCTGTCAAGCAGCAAGATTTCAGATGTTTAGAGGAATATATTCAGAGGATCAGACAAACTGCAACCTCCATTTTCTCTGCATTTGTTGTGGATATGGAAGAAGGAGCATCAAGTGTATGAGTTGTAGATGTATCTAAATAGTAGAGAGGATGAATAATTCACCAGTTTTCCAGCAGTGCTGCACTTGGCTTAAGTATCTCCCTAAAGATGGAGAAACCCCCAACTGCTGTGACTCTCACTTCCTATGGGAGATGTTTGTATGGAGCAGAAAATTCTGAGTTGCTCACTAAGAGCTATTTCCGTGTTTGTCACTCATGCAGAACTAAAACAGCAAAATGTGTGAACTGGGGGCAAAGTAATAATGACCAAGATGGAAAATGATTGAGAGAAACAGGGACAGTGTAACCAGAAACAGGTAAATGTGGAATAAGACAGAGCCAGTATTTTGTTGCAAAATGGGAAGCAAGCATTCACGGAGGAAGATTTTTTTTTCACTGAACTGGAATGTGGGCTAAATAAAAAACCTGGAAGATATTAGTAGCTAAAAGGAGGGCCAGGAAAGCAAGTTTGTGTTTCAGTTGTGCTGGGAATGGGTTTAACTTCACGGAGCTGAACTCAGTTAACCAATTCTAGTGAGCTCTACTGCATAAGCACTTTCCTGGGTCAAATTTTTTACATTTAAAAATGTTCTTAGGTTGAAACTGATTTCCTTACTATATAATTATGGTTACATTCATGATTATTTGGGGCTTTTGAGGCAAGGGCTTTAATTATCTCAGTTTTACCTCACAAATTAAAGAGTAAGGAATATCTGCATTTGTAGTGCAGAGATTTTGATCATAATCTGGTTTTACTGCATCATGGTATATGATTTATTGCCTTCTTCTCCTATTACCTAAAATTCTAAACCTTTTGTATTGCCAAGAGGGCCTTTGTTTCCTAAATATTCCAGTATTATTCTAAACCCCAAATGTTGCTGGAATGTTTAGTTAACAAAAGGGGAAGAAAAATTATCCCAACTTCCGACTTGGTTCAGCATTAGGATACGAGATGCAACCCAGTCATCATGATAGAGTAAGCTGATCAAAGAGGGCAAGGGCTGAGTTCTGCCTCATGTGTGCCTGCAGACTTGCTTATGGCTCACAGATTTCCTCAGGTAACACAGTCTCCCCTCTGCAGGATGAGTGTGGCCAGTTCCCCTACAATGCCAACACTCAGATCCACTGGGTGTCCTTCCTGGACGGGCGGCAGCGAGTGCTGCTCTTCACTGATGATGTCGCGCTCGTCTCCAAGGCACGGCAAGCGGAGGAGCTGGAGCAGCCTGACCAGGAAATAAACCTCTCCATCCACAGTCTGGGGCTTTCCCTGGTCAACAATGAAAATAAGAAAGAAATCTCTTACATAGGAATTACCAGGTACTGTACGTGGAAGTTTAAATGTTCCTATGAAAAATCAAAATTTGTCAGCTTATAATTTTAATATTAATAGAGTTGAAGGGAACATATTTCCAATTAAATTAAATGGAATGTTTTTAATTAAAATTAAGGTTTGCCCTTACTCCTGCTGTGGAATTAGAACCAATAAGATTTAACTGCTTCCTTTTTAAACTTATATTAAAAAAATAGGTTTTTTCATCCTGAGAAATTGGAATAATATATTTTACATGGTTGATATGCTTAAGAAAGTTATAAGGACTCTGAAATTGTTACCTTTATTATTTGTCTTGCAGTTCTGGTGTTGTTTGGGAAAGGAAACCAAAGCACAAATGGAAACCATTTAATCAAAAGCAAATAAACCTGTTGGAACAAGCCTATCAAAAGTATCTCTCTAAAACAGCTTTCCAAGGTCCTGGTTGGCATAAACTGGACAGCAACACTGAGGTATATTCTGAGTTTGTGTTTAAATGTTGGCAGAACACGAGCAACACTTAAAGCAGATTTCTGTTTTGTTCAGTAAGGAGAGCTGCTGTGCTAAGAGAAACAGAAAGCAACCTTTTGGTTTGGATAGTTACACATTTCACACCGTGGAATGTTTTTGTGTTGTGGCTATACTGAGGCACTATCCAGACTTGTGCCACAGAGTAAAAGTCTCAAAGAATTTTGGGTTTGTGTGGTAGAAAAGATTGCTTGGTACATGCATGTAAGTTCCAAACCTGTATTTACGTTGTACCTTAGATTCTCTGTAGAAATCTTAGTTTTGTCTTCTTAGTAAGCTGCAGTTCCCACTACTTGATATAGTAAAGCAGCCTTTGGTGTTCAAAGACTCTTGAAATTAATTCACTTACCTGAGGTTTTTCAGGCATTAATTGCACATACCGGTATTCCATGCCTAAACTTACTGTATTCAAGTGGCTAAGTTCAGTACAGGCATTTCATAGTGCCATAATCAGGCTTGTTTTCTGGCTCATCCTTTCATTTGAAAAGCACACACATCCCCTCAGCTGTGTGCATACTTAGGTTTTGTACATGGCAGGACTGCATTGATAGTACATGATATCAAAACCTCCCATTGACTCCAAATAAAGGAGAGCTCTTTGCTTCTGTTTCTCATCACTGAAATGTTTCAGGATCAGGGGAAAAGCATCAACTGGGAAAGCTGCATGTAAATATCTCTAATTCTGCCAGTGTAATGGATAAGTCCTGAAGAAATAGTTGCTAAGATGGCACAGAGGTTTCTGCCTGGGGCACTCAAGCTGCAGTGGAATGTCCTGGTGAGACTAACGATGGGATTTGGTACTGCCCTTGCAGAGTATCAGACAAAGTAATTCAGTACCCACTGAATTACTGACTGGGTCAGGAAATAAGGGAAAACACAGGTTTTATTTGCTCATCTGTGACTGGTTATGGAACATTTTGTTATTTCTCAGTCTACATGAGCTCTGCTTTCTGGCATTCCAGGTGAACTTCAGTAAGTTTCCAATGGAAATGCGACTCCCAGTGAAATGCATCATCCGCCGGAACTTCCTGTCGGGAATTCAGGTGGAATTCAAACAGTCCCCTCACCAGAGGAGCCTGCGGGCTCAGCTCTGCTGGCTGCAGGTACCATCCCTCCTCCTGCTGTGCCCACTGCACAGCCACAGCAAGGCTTGATTTTACTCATCCCTGTGGGGAAGTGTCTCCAGATGTGGTGCTGTCAGAGCAGTGTTTGGTTCCCACTCTTGCCTCAAGGTCCTTTTTGGTGTTCCAGTCAGTGTGTGCCACCAGTGCAGCCCCTGGAGTTGTGGTGGGAGGGGAACTGTGCAGGTTTACAAGCAAGCTTTACAGGCCTTCTAAGTGGAAATTGTGTTTGATTATCACCTCACTAAAATATTCCTGTAATTTTGCAATCTGTTTTTAGGTTGATAATCAGTTACCAGGATCGATGTTTCCTGTTGTGTTTCATCCTGTCACCCCTCCCAAGTCCATTGCTTTGGACTCAGGTAGGAGAAAGCCTATGGCGATATCAGATTTATCCAGCCTTGAACCTAGAAACTTGGCAGTTTATTTTTGGCATATACTTAGCTTTTTTTTCCTGTTTAGAACCAAAACCCTTCATTGACATCAGTGTCATCACCAGATTCAACGAATACAGCAAAGTGCTGCAATTCAAGTGAGTTGTAAAGCAATTGTAGGCATTTAATATATGTTAGAAGAGAACTTTGTTCTAAAGTTTTTGTTCTCCTAACCAAACCTCTCTTGACTTTGGATTGAGTTTTTAAATATCTCCAGTGAAAAAACATTGTTCTGAAACAAACTTACTTTTAGAAAATAAGGGCTGGCCACATGATGGGGCTGTTATGCAAATTCTCTAGTAATCAGAATTATTTCCTTCTCTGTGTGTCTGCCTGTTGTTCAGTGCTGGGGGTTTGGTGCCCTACCAACCAATGACTCATGCAGTCTCTAATGTGAGCCAGGCCAGTGGGCAATGGTTGTTCTTTAGTGAATCTGTCTGTGTCTGGGGGTTTTGTACTAAAAATGAGACAAAGACATTATACTGATGGTTTCTAATGCAAATATCCATACCCAGCTAGTGTGCATGTCATATTTGAGGATGGTGAATTTTAATAAAATAAATATTCAGTAATGTGACTTGGAGAGGCAGTTGGGTAAGAAGAAGAAATATATGGGTTAGGTAATGTTATAGGAATCTTAATGTGGGAATGTGGGCAGTATTCAGTGATGGGGTTTAGGTAAATTTTGGAAGTGTTAGAGTTGAGTAATCTACAGTAATGCAGAGCTTTGTGTGGCTGATAAGCACTTCTGACTGTACATTGACATAGCAAACCTTCAGTTGTGTAGGTAAGCCTGTGATATTTCAGTTGAACTTCTCCAGAATACACTGTTTGTTCTTCCCATTGTAGGTACTTCATGGTTCTTATCCAGGAAATGGCACTGAAAATTGATCAGGGATTTTTGGGAGCACTTAATGAACTTTTCACTCCATCTACAGACCCAGAAGCTGAAAGACAAAGGGTAATGTATGAGGGAAACTGAGTTTTGCTGGAACTTCAGGGTACTGGTGCTGCAATTCCCTGGACATTTCAGTTTCAATGAGTGAAAGTTGCATTTGACAACAGTGAGTCAAGGGACAGGGTGAGATAATTTTCAATTAGTATTTCTCTTGGCCACTGGCTCTGATCATTACTGAGTGACAAGTCCAAGTAACTGATACCTGGCTATTGTGGCTGTTTTCTGCTATTTAATGTTTCATTAATGGCTGGCACAGTTGTTTCAGTTGTGCTTAGAGAGTGTTAAGGGTCTGTGAGAAATAAGGTCAGGTGTTACAGAGGGGACTTTTATTTGTATGTTAGTTTACAGGGTCTTGTCTTTAGGGAGTAGAAGGAATAGATTTTTCATAGCTCTAAATAAAATTTTGTATAGGGAGACCCTCAGAAAGGTCACATGTTGTTCTACTGTGTGTGGAAGAGTAATTCTTAAAAGTTTCTTTTTCTTAGAAATTATATTTTCAGATGTACTGTATAAAAACTGTAATTTTGTGAAGCAAAAAAAGGCAAAGAACCTTTGTAAGTGATACCTTAAGTGATTGAGGAATTTACATGAATATCAGTATAGTATAAAATGAAAAAATTACCTAGAAATTCTTGACTTGTTGGGGTTTTTTGGTTTTGTGGCATTGTGGTGTGGTTTTGGTTTTTTTTTTTTTTTTTTTTTTAATACCATGGATTCAAGAAATTAAATTAGTACAGTTATATTGAGTAGTTAGTTAACTGTATTTGACTATGATTAATGTTTCCGCTGTTTATATATGTCTTAAGACACATATTTAGATATATAATTAATTATATAACATATATGCTGATAGGATAAACTTCCCTTATTTTCCTTTTCCTTTTTAAATAATAAACCCAGTCCAAATTAATTCAGCAAGATGTGGATGCACTTAACACTGAGCTCATGGAGTCTTCCCTGACAGACCTGTCAATGCTCAGCTTCTTTGAACACTTCCACATTTCTCCAATTAAGGTATGCAAGAGAGAGGCTTTGGGTTAACAAAACATCTGATATCAATCATCTCTTAATCCCTTAGATTAAATACATCCCTAGTGGGGATTTTGGTCTCTAGAATTTAATACTTTGGTGGAAAACTTTCTTTGTTGCCCAGTAGTACAAACAGACCCTTAAGCATTCCTAAGTGAGAGGTCAATGGGTGTCATAATGATGGAAGGCAGATAAAATGTTGGCCTGAAGGTAGCCAAGTAATGTGCCATAAATTGTAATAAAATGCACTTTCATGGGCTTGTCTTGGTGTCTCTCTTGAAGCAGGGAGATTTTTTGGAGCAAGAGAAGAAAGATCATCAGTAGTGAGACATTATCCTGAATCAGCAGAACTCTCCTCTAAAGTTATCAGTTTGAATAAGTATTTAGAGGGAAAACATTTACTTATTTTCCTTTTCACTGAGCATATAAAAGACAGAGAAAACCCCCAATACAGTTGATTAAATTGTGATGCTTTTTTCAGCTTTTTGCTTATTTCACTAGGTATCTGTTAGTGTGTTCTTAGATTCTGGGGTTTTTTTTCTGGTATGAAGGGGCTCTTTTCAGTCCTGTATTTTTCACCTAAATTCAGTGGACTTAGCTTCATAATTGAAGCCAATGGATAGTGGGAAGACTGTGAAAATGGCTCTGTGGCCTTTTGAAAAAAAATGGCAATTTGGAATCTTAAAAAGTCAAATCACACAGATCAACTGCTGTGCCCTCTTGTGAGTGGAAAGGAGAGTATTGGTTATGGTGATTGCCCTTTCCACTCTTATAAAAAGTGTGTGGTTTTTTTTTTTTTAAATAATTATTCTATCAACACTAAAAAATGTTCTATATTACAGTGTTAAAAGCAGTTTTAC
This sequence comes from Anabacerthia variegaticeps, assembly GCA_035583185.1. Lineage (NCBI taxonomy): Eukaryota > Metazoa > Chordata > Aves > Passeriformes > Furnariidae > Anabacerthia > Anabacerthia variegaticeps. Next base: position 17,210,549 of record JAWWEW010000017.1, on the reverse strand, counting down.
AGTTTGTTTCCTCCAAAGAGTTGTAAAAATACACACAAGCTAGTTAAGTAAATAAATTTAAATTTTAATTCATTGTTTACACAGAAGTTTACTGATGTAAATATAACAGAAGTTAAACTTCTAGGGCACTTGGACCTCCTCTGTATGGAAATATAAATACATATGTATTGTTTATTAAAATTGTATGTTTCTTCAGAGAGAGTCAAAATACACTTACCACTCTTTCACCACTGATTTTTTTGCATGTCACCACACCATCTGTCTGCTGTGGTTTGGGGGGTTTTTGGTCCTGATTTGTGTTGTTCTACTGATTTTTATCTTGGCAGTTGCATTTGAGTTTGTCTCTGGCTTCTGGTGGAGAAGCATCAGATAAGGGGGAAGTCATGATAGCCATCCATTCTCTGAATTTGCTGCTGAAAAGTATTGGAGCTACTCTGACAGATGTGGATGATGTTATATTCAAGTAAGCTGATAATATTGGTTGTTTTCTTCCATACTGTGACTGTAGCTGCTCTACACTTAGTATTTGGATCCATGGTAAATTCTGCTGGCTGACTCTAGTGTAAGTGTATGCAGCTTTAGGGAAGAGGAAGGGATGAGGGGTGGTGGGGTTTGGGATCCTTTTTAAGAGAACACGGCTTCGGAGTTATCTCAAGGAATGGAAGGAGAAGAGTGATTGTAACTAATGTGTGATTCCTTGTCTTTCAGACTTGCTTTCTTTGAAATCCAATACCAGTTCTACAAGAGAGATCAGCTGATGAAGAGAGTTGTTAGACATTACAGTGAACAAGTAAGCTCATCTGGTCAAGCCTTTGGGTGCAATTCTGTGTCTTAGAGAATGTGAAAAATAGGAAAGGAAAGGTGAATACCTCTGAAAGATGCTAATTTTTTATTTCCTGGTACTGAAGTAGGAATCTGGTGACACATTATGGAAATGTAAACACAGAAGTGTCCTGAAAATGTGTTTTAAAAATTTTTAAATGATTCCTTCTATTCTTTTTATTTTTATCTTTATTCCACAATAGTATCTGTCAGTTATCTCTACAGATAATACGTAATTTGCCTAGGCCTATCTTCATTCTACCAGGAATACTTAGTTGAGTATTCCAACACTTTCCTTGGGTAGTAAATTAAAAAATGTACCAGCCTCAGGTTCTGCCATGACCTCTGTGTAACAACAACTCATAACACTGCTTTTGGTTTTTGCTTTTCTTCCTCCCCCTATTATTTAGTTCCTGAAGCAGATGTATGTCCTTGTCCTTGGATTAGATGTTCTTGGAAATCCATTTGGCTTAATCAGAGGCTTGTCTGAGGGAGTTGAAGCTTTCTTTTATGAGCCCTTCCAGGTATGACTGCCTGATTCTCTATGTGTGTATTTATAGTTGGCTGAGGGAATATACTGGTAGAGATGTAGTGTTGCTGTCACTGGACTCCACACCCTGAGCAGGTAAGAAAGCAGCAATTCTTTAACATTAATTTTAAAGAAATAACATATTCAGGTGGCCTTACTTGCATCAGTGTAAAGGAATTGCTAGTTATGCTTGAAACAGATGCATCAATGTATATGTTTGTGCTATACATAATGAACTTCTTTTTTAGGGTGCTGTTCAAGGACCTGAAGAATTTGCTGAAGGCTTTGTAATCGGTGTTAAAAGTCTCCTTGGGCACACAGTGGGTATGTGTCCTGTTGCTCCTGTTTGGATAAATACCTGGGTGGTGTTTTACTGAGGAGTGTTTCAGTTGGTCACACTGGTGTCAGTGTTTGTGACACAGATCATTCTTACCTCACTCACCTGAGACCATCTAAATGTCTGCTTTGGAGACTGAGCAACCAAACTGAGAAACATTGGATATGTAACTGAATCAGCAACATGCTGTGGATGAATAAGAAACATAATTTTAATTGTCCTAAAATGTCTGGAGAAGCCTGAGAAGGGTTTTTAAGACCAGCTACTGGTACAATTCCCTTAGATTTTTATTTAGCTGTGTCTTACAGTAATTAGAGGAAATACTGTTTCATCCAATATGCTACAGAACATGTAGTGAAGTGGTGTAAAGGTTCCCTTTTGCTGTGTGTGTGGCTATCAGAGCAGATTCTGGAGCCTTCTCATGGACAGCCTGTGGTGTTTGCTCTGTGTACATTGATCATATGTATAGCTGTGTACATTGATCATAGGGAATTTGCTCTGAACTTCTTGGCTTCGCGTGTGTTGTTTGTGGTTAAGTAGTGAAAGAACAGCTTTTGCTTTCTGCCCTGTTCCATCAGGTGGTGCAGCAGGAGTGGTGTCCAGGATCACTGGCACTGTTGGCAAAGGCCTGGCTGCCATTACTCTGGATGAAGAATTCCAGCAGAAAAGGAGAGAGGAAATGGGTCGGCAGCCCAAGGACTTTGGGGAGAGCCTGGCCAAGGGAGGAAAAGGCTTGTTACGGGTAGGAGTTTGGAGAGGAGTGTGCCATGTGCCAACTGGTAATCCATGCTGCAAAACTACACGCAGGGGAGTCTGATGCCTTCTTTGGCAGCTCAGGAACTGAACAGAAGGGACAAACAAGCAGTGGTTGAGGGGAGACTCAGTGTGGTGCCTCAGCTGTACTCATGTTTCTGGTCAGCCTGAGGAATTGGTTAGGGTCTTGGAAAGGAAAAATGTAGGAATTAACACCACTTTCTCCTGTGAATTATATAAATAACCAAATAATTACTGATGTTCAACAGTGTGTTAGGTAATTAAAATAACTGGGCCTTTACTTAGCCTTGCAGTCAGTTCTGCCATTCAAGTCAGTTGGCTGTAAATGGTGAGCTTTGCTTCAGAGTAGAAATTACTTTCTCTGTGCTCAGATCTTACAAAGACTGCTAGGTTTTCTTGACTTTAAGGAATGGCAACAAAAAGCAAGTTGAATATGTATAAAAGTAAGTACTACATTAGGTTGGAGATATTTTTTTTCTGGACTAGAAGCTGTGCAACCTCTGTATTTTCTGGTAATCTAAAATTGGGAGCCCTTTCTGGTTGCTGAGAGATCACATCTCTCCGTGTGAGAAAAACCTCATGTAAGCAATGACTGAGAGGCCTGTATTACATGACTGCAAATTAAGTCTTCTAATAATGTCCATCACTGACCATTCAAAACAAAAACAGTCAACGTATTTCTAAGTAATTTTTAAGTAGTAAACATTGTGGAGTTGGTTCTGATACTGTTTGTTGAAATACTGCAAGTTACCTCAGGGCATTTTCATTCTTCTGCCTTAGTGTCTTTAAATGACTTGACCTTTAAAGTCTTGTAGAGTTATTTGCTGTTAATTTACCTTGCCCTAATTGGTATCACTTACTCATGACTGGGAGTTCTGGCAGCTCCCTGTTAGTAGTGAAAGGGAAATAATTACTTAATTGTTGCAAGACTGGTGATTACTGTACAGCAGATTTATTAGTCCTGCCAACATAAATGTTTCTTCAGCTGGTTCAGATTTCCCCTCTCTCTCTCTACTTACCCTCAGTTATAATTTTCTTAAGAATATAAAGTAAAGAAACAAAACAAAAAAACCCAGCCAAACAGTGTTTCTGGTATTGAACTTTACATTATAAAGTTTTAAAATGAAGGATGATGAGTTCCTAAGTGGGAACTTTGTTATCTTCTTTGTTTTAGGGTGTTGTTGGAGGTGTGACAGGCATAATCACTAAGCCAGTGGAAGGTAAGCACTAGGGCTGCACTGCACTGATAAATGGTTTCTCAGTGCTTTACAGTTTATTTTGTAATTTTAATAAGTATCAATCTAAATGTGGTGATGCTAAGGCATAGCAAGATTTATATTTCTAATGCAAATGTGAACTTATATGGTGACTTGCTCAAATATATTTATTATTGGCTTACCACCCTTTCAGGCTTTGTATGAGTTAAGAAATGGTTTGTCCTCGTGATGCCTTTTGTTAGGCCTGCTGTAGTACCCAATGTATTGTTTAAAGCCAGAATAAAGACATTAAAAATAATAAGTTAAAAATCACCAACTGAAAAAGTTTTCTGAGACTCCAAAATTTGGAGGAATCTTAGAAAACAAATTGGATTTTATGCCTGACATGAGTATTTGTTCCTATTACTTCATCAGTATGATAGATGATGAAAAATATCCAAGACAAAATGCTTCATTAATCTCCAAGTCACAGTGATTTCAAAGTTGGGAGTCAGTTGTTATTGTGTTGTCCTTTACAGCTTTTGGATGGTACTTTGGAGTGTCATCCTTGTCTCATTGGTGGATGAACACACATGCTTTCTAAATACTCTTGGCTCCTTCACCAGACACATGTCATGTTCAAGTAGAAATAGGTGACTTCCATGACATTTGTGCTTCTGAGTGTCTTCAGTGTATTTTATTATTACTGCCAGCCTATAAAAACTGATCAGTGTGAGCAGGAGAATCTTGTTAACATCTCAGTTCTGCTGCCTTTGGAGGCTGGTAAGGTATTAAGTGAATAGTGATGAGCCTGAACAGACAGGAAGCCAAGTGTGACTTTGTATGGAATTGTATGGAATCGATGGCTGTAGGCTGTTTCCAACAGGAAACACTCCTGGAGCAGTAATGGTTTCATTCTGTGGTTAATGCCTTTAAGTAGGTCATGCAAACTGTTTGTGTTCCCTCTCTTTCCAAGGGGCTAAAAAAGAAGGTGCAGCTGGATTCTTCAAAGGCATTGGGAAGGGGCTGGTGGGAGTGGTGGCCCGGCCCACGGGAGGCATTGTGGACATGGCGAGCAGCACCTTCCAGGGCATCCAAAGGTACGGGGGCAGGGCTAGGGCACTGCCCATAGGATGGGGGCCAGGGGGGAAAAGGTCTGCTAGTGCCACACAATCATCTGTGTCGAATACAATATGCAGGATGATGTGTGGGGTTGGGAAATGTCTCCTAGCCTGTAATGAATGAGTTTTATAAGGGTCTAGAAAATTGCTGCTTCAGAGTACACCTTGCAGTGTTGTAGTTGAGGTAGACAATAACTGATCAATTTTGTCCTTTCACTCCCTCGCCTGAGCAGAAAGTAATTGAAAGATCTCGTGTAAATGTTACTTTTGAGGTGGGTTTGTGTACTGCTGAGTGCAAACACCTAAATGCCCTTTAAACTGACTGTACAAAATTAAACCACTGGATTTTCAGAGTAAAACTTCCCAGTTAGAAATTTGGTTAGCAGGAGCTCCTTGTGTTTTAAGGGGACCTTTGGATAGTGTGTTTAATAATTTACTGAGGGCTCTCAAGTTTATCTGCAGTTGGGAGTAAACTTCTTCAGCTTGTTCTGTAGCTGTTTAACTGGCCAGTGCTACTTTGGATTTATTACTAGCAGTGTGTCTTTGCCTCTGTAGGGTCCCCAGGATGTGTCAGTGGGATATGTGGCAGGTGATACACTGGGGAAACTCAGAATTTTGGTGTAAGCTTATGAGGCCTTTGTTCACTGTCCCTGGCAGGGCAGCAGAGTCCACTGAGGAGGTGTCCAACCTGCGGCCCCCGCGGCTCATCCGGGAAGATGGAATCATCCGGCCCTACGACAGGGTGGAGGCTGAGGGCTATGATTTGTTTGAGGTGAGTCTCCCATTGTAAACACAGCTCAGTTCTCCACCCTGCAGGCTTCCTGAAGGGTTAAGCTGTAAACAAGCTGCCAGGGATCTGTAGCAGTCATGAACTGGAGTGAAAATGTGCCCCAGCCTATTCCGTAAGGCAAACCTGGGCAGGGCTTGGGGTGAGCTGAATGCAGAAAGGAAACTACAGCCTTGCTGTTAGATGGTCTGTAATCACTTGTCTCATGCTCTGAAAGGAGGTGGTGGGATGAAGAATTAGTAGGATTAAGATTTGAATATCTGGAAACAAAAACATTCTGATACTCAGGGCTAATTTTTGGCTTAATAGCAAAGCTGAGGTTGGTTTACAAACTAAGCAACTTTTAAAAAAGATTAATAGAGCTTGAATTGTTTGGTTGTATCAGCAGTTGAAAAAACTGCATGAATTCTCAAAATACCACTTTGTGGTTTTTCCTTATGTTGTTCAAAATAGCAATCTGTCATAGCTACAGGCATTGTGTGGACGTTTAGCCTGCTTCCTCATATGGAAGTGGCTAACATATGGAGGAGCAATAACATTAGTTTTCAATCCTAGATAGCCAGAATCTCATTAATTTGTATGTCAGACTTCATGTTTGTAAAACTTACCTTAAAATGCTTATTTTGCTGCTAAAAAGAGTAAAATAACTGTCTACATTAACATATTAAGACTAAAACTTACTTATTTGTTACTGGCTTCTAAATGGTCTTTTAATCTTTGTTTCCTGTTCCACTTCTAATGTTCCTTTTCTTTCTTCTTCTCTCCTGGCACACGCAGCAAGAACTGGACTAATGGAGTAAACATTTTCCATATTTCTTCTCTATTTCTGTCATGGTCTTTTATCTGCCTTAAGCATTTAGATAAGGGCATGATTGCATTTAACATGTCCTCTTCCCTCCACTGGTATCTTCTCTGTGTAGCAGTTGAATAAAACAGTGTTTCATGTTGTCCAGGCTAAGAAAACAAACTTGAATAACCATCTTCAGTAAGATGAGATGAGTGAATAAGATGGGAGAGACAGGGAGGGTTTGTTTCCTGTATGTTTATTTTTCTAAGGATGCTTAGCTCCTCAGGAATGGCAACAACAGAAGGCACTTGGGAAAAAAATCATGGTAGGTTAGATGCCAAGGTCATTTGTTTATTAACACTCTGGTAGAGCTGGGGCTGTGGACTGAGGGAGAAAGCAACATTTTGAGCAAAATTAAAATAGTGAGATGGAGTGGAACTCACTTCTGTGAAAGTGCTTCTTATTCCATGATCTAGAAATACTTTTTCCATAGAAATGCTGAGAAAACTGGTTTTTGTGGTTTCTGTGCTGTGCCATGGACCTGTCAGCTGCACACCCTGTGGCCCACTATGCCTTCAAGTTACCATTGCTATTCATAATTAATATTTCTCAATTAACTCATACAGCAGCTTAGTGGACTCTGGGTGGCATTCACAGACTCTTCTGGGGCTTTGCTGTTCAACATAACTAAAAAAGTGTAAACTTTGAGCTGTTAACAGGACTTTACACGCACACATATAAAGATATATATGTCTATTTCTAAACTAAGTGATGCCATAAATTTCATTACTAATACAGCATTCTAGAAATTAGCAAGCTAAGCTTAACAAGCTGTTGTCAGAGCAAAATTTTTGCCTATCATATGGGAAAAAATGTTGAACAGAAACATCTCTGCAGCCAATGCCTTTTTAGAATTTAGTGGTCAGTTTAGAATTGTTTAAGAAGACATTTAGTGAATTTTTTAAGCTGATTAAGTGAAATTAAGTTGTGATATGCTAAACAGGTCACATTTTTTAATTCTTGAGGTTTTTTTATTTTTTTTCACTATTTTTTTACATCTAGCAAAAAGGAAAAGGTGGCACAAGTAACACTGAAGACTGGATATTATGCAGTTCCTGCACATCTAGTATTTGTATTTTTCTTAGATCTAAATGGTGCAGATTGGAATTGTATACTAACCAGGAGTGAATCCTCTGTAGAGTTCACTAAATGTAGTTCGTTTCTCTCAAGTCACTTAATTGAATACAGATTTTTTTTTTTTTTTTTTTTTTAATTAACTGATTTTGATTATTATACCAGAGGTCAGTGTTGGGAAGGTTTTGTTTTCTAATGTAAATTAGAAGCAAGAGGGAGCAGCATCTTTACAGGAAATAGGATATTTAAGGAGAAAGATGAGTCAGAAGGTTAGGGTTTTATGCAATTACAAATTAAATCACAATAGGTACAAGCGCTGTTTGGTTTTGGATCCTGTGCTACAAGCAGTTTAACCAGAATCCCCACCCTCATCTATTTTAACTACATTTAATGCATATGTCCCTTTAGACGTATTACATTAAACATGTTTCCAAGGTTGAAACCTTGCAAGGTTACCTTAAGGAATAGATGCCTCAATCCAGTGATTAGATGAAAAACTGTTTCCCTTAAACACTTGTGTGTGAAATACAGACCTTTGTAGACACTGGGGCTTGTCTTGGGAGGAGCATCTTAAAAGACAAGTCACTCTTTTGCCCTGGTAAGTGGGTTTTTAGGTGCAAAATGAGGACAGGAGCCAGATGGAGCAGGTTGGTTCACTGGTGTGAAGCTGTTCCCACAGCTCCTTGCCCAGGAGTGCTGGATGTGCCGTGTGGGGCTGTGCCACTCAGGACCTGCCAGGTCCCATCCGACACCTGCAGGCTGTGCTGCATGAGCAGGACACTGCTTAGGGAGACAGAAAGGCACAGCTGGGCACCCCAGAGGACAAACAGGGCCTCTCTGGGACAACTGTTTGCCAAGGACTAAGTTCTCCTGAGTTCTAATCGCTGTCTGAGGAGATCTGCTGGCACGGGACGTGAAGGCCCTTGGCTTGGCAGGGCTTTGCGTGGCTCTGGAGAGAAGGCTGTGCCCCCCCAGCTCTGCAGGCTGACATGAGGCACTCATCCATTATTCAGTGCCTCTGGCAGGACTTTGTTTCAGTTCCCAGTTAGAGCATGGAGCTTTATAAAGAATGCAGAACCCCTCATGAATAATTGAGGCAGGGTGGCGAGCCTGTTGTGTGGCAGAGAGCACAGGCTATGCTGGGAACTGCACATTCTATTTCTGGTTGCCTCCCTGTTCTGCTGGGTAAATCTGCACTGCTCCTTTCACTTCCGTGGAAAATAAGAATGAGTTAACTTCTTCAAAGTGCTCTGGTGTGCCATAAAAAGAACAGCTTTTGATAAAGATGCCTGAATTTTAAGAGTGTGCAGATCATGGAGTGATTTCCATCGAGTGCAGCCCCCTTTTTCCATAATGGCCCCACCATTGTGCTGGCAGTCTCAGGTGGGTGGGGAGCAGCTCTGGGAAACACTGCGTCTTGCAGGCACAGCCCTCCCAGGGAACTCTTCCTTCAGTACCAGATTGCATGGAAAATCTAAAAATACTACCGGGATTGTTTCTGAAGTGATGAGAAACAGGCTTGCTCTCCAAAGCTTTGAGTTGGAATAGAGAAACATGCTTATGAATAAATCTGTTTAAATATGTGGCATGCCTGATTTCTTCACGTTCAACAAAAGGATTTAGAATGTGGATTGCAGCCTTTGAGTTGCAGTCTTCACGTGGTGGTGGGTTTTCTAGTGCTTAAGTTTTGGACTTGTTTTTGAAACAGTTATGGTTGAGGTATGAAATGTGAGTTCTTATTTTCATTTTAGTCACGCCCTGCCATCTTTCTTCTGATATTTTGAAGGCATTTTGGGATAAGCCGTCTTGGTGGCATTTTTTTTCCTTTCTTGTATGTTGTACAGTTTCAGAAATTTTTAAGATGGTCAGAAAGGGATATTTTTTTATAGAAGAGGTCAACCCTATGGTTTTTGTTGCTGTAAAATGCTGAATTAAACTGTATGTGAAAACATCACATCACTAGAGAGCAAGGCTGGGAAAATACTATGCTGTTGATTTCAGCTCTTGAATATTCATCCACTTTTGGGCTTAAAGGGTTTTTGGGGTCATTTGTGATGTATGATGATGCTTTAAGACATTTGTTGAACTTGTAAATATATGAAAATAAAATGCAGATATAAATAAATGTTGAACCCTCTTTTAATTGATTCTTATGTAAGCTGATCTTTCAGTTTTGGTTATTTAAACGACATAGTGTTCTTAGCCTGAATGGTTGATTATAAACAGGTAAATATAGAGTCAGGTGGAGCTTTTATTGTCATCTTTGCCAGTTTTATGGGCCCAACAGTGGAAATACAGAAGGAAATTTATGTTTACAAGAAATAGCTAAAACCTACTGAATTTTTAGTCCTTCCTCTTCAGTTTGTTCTTTGTAGTTTGTCAGAAACAACTTGAGGAATTTGCTGTTATACAGAGGCTGAATTTCACAGCCACAGCTGCCAAATGTACTGAAAGTCACCTTCCTTTGCTCTGAGGAGCATCAACCCCATTTTGGGGCATCCAGTTGCAGGCACTTGCTAAATGTTGCTCTGGAGTGCCTGCCTTCTGCACCCAGGCATTCCTCCTTGTGTGTCCTCATCTTCCTACATAGGAGCTGCACATTTTCCATGGGAACAGATTGTATGAGAAAAAAGGTGGTTGTGTTGACTTAGGGGGTACAAAACTAACAGGCAGTGACATTATGCCTGTATCACTAGCTTGCTAATTTTTACTAATTAAACATTATTTACAAGTGGAATGTGTATTTTGACAAGACTTTTTGCATATGAGGAGAACCAGTAGCTGGCACAGATTTCTTCTCATACTCACTTAGATGTTGGGTTGTATTATTATTAATTTCATAATTTAATCTTTTTCTACATTATGTTTTCACGTGTGTTCCTTTCTCTCAAATACGTTCATGTGTCACTCTGCGAATCTTGTCACCTTTAATCCTGTGTTATTGTGAGTGTGATGTTGGGATGACTGAGACTGTTCTGTGCTGGTCTCTGTTGTGGTGGAATGTTGTAAGCCTGGTGATGTGCTCAGAAACATCATACTTCAGTTAAACAGCATGTACAGAATAGGAAATCTGAAAACAATGTTAATAACTGCTGAAAAACTCCTAGAGCCCTTCAGTACTTCATTTCAAACCTTTTCATGTAGTCAGTCTCTTGAGTTGCAGTTGCCTAACCAAAACACGATGAGTATTTAACTTTGATCTACCCGCATGTTTTGGATGTTGAACAGGCATATCTGTCCAGTGCTTCAGAACCTGGCCTTGAGGTCCATTGAGAATTTGTCTTGATAGTTTCTTTCTAGTTTCCCTCTTGAATCAAGTCTGCAGCATGGGGTGTAGCAGAATGAACATTGCTAAACAATTATTAGCACAGAAAGGGAATTAAAGCTGAAGAAAGGGTCTGTTACTTGCAGAGTCAATGTTCCACCTTGGAGTGGAACAGATCAGACCTTGCAGTGACACAGACTCAGAGCCTGCCTTTAAAGAACTGGTTCAGTGAGCCTTTTTAAAAGGCTTTGGAATTGAAGACACCACTTTGAATTTTCTTTGTACAACCCTGAAATTATTTCTGTTTCAGAAATTGCACATCAGGAAGCTGGAAAAAGAGATGTATCGATACCACTGTGCACTTCCAAGAGGCAGAAGAGCAAACCTTATTGTTACCAATAGGTATGAAGATTTGAAGGCTTTCTAAGGGCTTGGCATGATTTCAGCTTGGGGATTAGACATCTGGCTGAGTCTAAACAGATTGCTGTTCTCTGCATTTGTACTTTCCTTAGCTTATTTTTTTTTTTTATTTTTTAAAATATTTTATTTTGTTTCCTTTATGGAAAACGTAATCTGGTTATGATGTCAGTGCTGAATACTAATTTGGGAAGACAGTTCATTCTGATACCAGTGATCCTTTCATCATACTGGAGGGAAAAAAATCAGGTTTTTTTTCTTTGTTATTAATTTTTCAAATTAGCTTGTGATGTTAACAGTCAAGTCCGTGGTTTGTTAATGCACATGTTTACAATCTTGTTAGTTACAGGATAGTCTAAAAGAAGTCTTAAGTTTTGTAGCAGCGTGAAAATTAACATTTAACCCATTAGACAATTTTCAGAATTCAGAATGTTGCCAGTCTTGGCTATTCAGTTTGAGGACTCAAACTTTCTAAGTACATTTGGATGATGGAAAAGGATTATGATCTTCATATCCCATGTCACCAGTTTCCACTTTCCCTGAGAGTATGAGATAGGCTTGTCCAAAGTAAGAGCACAGAGGCATCGCCCATGTTTGTTTTATGAGGACACCTCACGGATCCTGCTGCAGCTGGACAGGCTTTGGCAAGATACTGAGCAGTGGCACTGAATGATTGCTGAGTGATTTGCACCTCCAGATAAATCACAGAATATGCTGAGCTGGAAGGGACCCCCAAGGACCATCCAGTCCAGCCCTCAGCCCTGCCCAGCCCCGTCCCCAGAGTCACCCCCTGTGCCCCAGAGCATCACCCAACCCCTCCTGGAGCTCTGGCAGCCTTGGGGCTGTGCCCACTGCCCTGGGGAGCCTGGGCAGTGCCCACCACCCTCTGGGGGAAGAGCCTTTCCCTGAGATCCCACCTGACCCTGCCCTGACACAGCTCCAGCCATTCCCTGGGTGCTGTCCCTGGTCCCCCCAGAGCAGAGAGCAGTGCCTGTCCCCTCTAAGGAATTGCACTTCTCTCCTTATCCTCGTTCTCCTCCACAAGCCTGTAAGTTGTAGGTGAACTCCAGTTGGAGCAGTGCCCTGCTGTGGCCCTGGTTGCTCGCTGCCACTGGAGCTCTGAGGTGCTGAGGGGACAGTGAGCAGCTCAGGTGCCCAGGGAGAGCTGGGAGCCCTGGAGCAGCCGTGTCCCTGGGCAGCTGTTTGCCTGCCTTCCCCTGGCACAGCCTGGCTTGGAGGGACTGATTTCAGTCCGCTGATGACCCCCCAGTATCCAATTCTAGGGAGATGTTTGGGGGTCTGGGTGGGATCTGATGAAGTTGGGCTGCTCATACTCTGTGATATCAGAGACCATCTCTGAGTTCTAAAGACTAAGTGATTGTCTCAGAATATATTAAGGAAATACAGAGTGGATACTTTTAACCATCATAGAAAATGCTTTCTTAAACAAATGTTTTCATTTTCAGAAGTATGAACTTCTTTTTTCTTCTGAGCAGGAGACTGATATATGTGAAAGAAGTGGAAATCTTAGGCCATTTAACTACAGAGTGGGATCACTTATTTGAAGAATTCACTCGCTACCCCTCTTATGAAGGAAATATTTTAAAATTAACTGTTTGGGTAAGAAAAGCACATCAACTTCCTTCTATTTAATACTTGAGGTTTGAACATGCTCTTTTCTTATTGTTCTAATTTCTAACTAAAGGACTATATAACAGGATCTACATAAAATTTCTTGAAAGTACGAGTGGGGCTGGGCAGAGACCACACTGAAATCTAACCTGAAGTTGACATTGAAGCCCTCTAAGAGTCAGATTATTGTGCCTTCTTGTTTTGTGAGTCATCTGAAGCACATTTTTGTTCCCCTCTGCAGCAGGATCAAAGGATGTTCCAGAGAAAGGACAGTACAGGTCATGAATGTGTAAAGACAGTTCAACTTCAGGACGAAACTACAGCAAGGGTATATTCGTCCCCCCCCCCCCCCCGCCATTCTTCTCCTTTCCTTCTGATATTTTTAACAGTTGTTGAAACTCAGCATGTAAAAAAGATGGCAATGTTCAGAGACCTGTTATAGAATGGGCTGCTGTGCCTGAGGACCCTTTCTCATGGTTTTGTGTTGAAAAATGAGTTAAACGTGGAAAATGATGAGGCAAGATAGTCCAAAGCATTCAAGAGGGTTTATGCAATAGTAATTTCAGGTTGACGTTGCATAGTCTTAGATTTTGTATATTAAAACTCATTAAATGAAAATATCTCCAGTATCTAAAGTACTAGGCTGTGTTAGATTCCCTGTAGTCTCTGGGATTCAAAATACCTTCTGCTGCATCCTCATTTTTCCAAAATCACTGGACTAACCCAGTAAGTATGAAAAGGCCTGCTTTTTCCTGTTTGTTCCTGTTGGTGCTGGGGAGCTCTAGTTCTGTGGGTGTTGGACCTCGTAGGTAACTCGTACAAGCTGATCTATGAATTCACATAAACTGCAGGATTTACCTAGGAAAGGCTGTGTCCTCGTGCAGTGTTGTATGAGGTGATGGGAGAGGAGGAGTTCTCCCTGATACCAGAAGGGAAATCAATTAGATCCACAGTATCTTCAAAGCACAATTGCAATTGTAGCTCCAGGACATGGCAAGTCAGAGCTGGAACCAGAATCAGGGCCAAATTGCTGCCATTAAATTGATCAAGCCTTCTAAAGAATGGGTTAGACTGGGAAAGAAAAAAATTGCTGTAATTCTGAGGCCCTTTATCTACTGGAAGACTCTGTTATTTCTTTACTGTGTCTTGTCTGAAAAAGTTCCCTCAGCTTTTTCTTACAGTGTCTTGCAAATCACACCTGGAGTTAAGTAATTTAAGTCTTTTAGTTTGTCTGTCTCTCAGTGACCTGGCCAAAGCTGGAGCATTGTACAGGACATGAGACACAATAGAGTGGTACCTCCTTGTGTTTAATTACCTTTTTTGGTGTTATTTCCTGACTGCACCGTCCTTTACCAGTGTTTGTGCTGGTATCTCTACATCCATTTTTTTCTGTTCTCACATGCAACACTACCCATTTACCCTCTGTGGATTCCTGTTTCTTGACTTTATCAGTGTTACCCTCGGTCTTGCATCTCCCCCTTTGACACACTGCCATTTGTAACACCCTAACAATTTGATAGGAAGGGTGTGCTTCAGAAAGAGCTGTCCCCTCTCTGCAGAGTGCTGCAGTGCCCTTTGTATGCACGTGAAACTAATGTCTTTAACATCAGGTTAAAGCTCTCCGTAGCTTCTTGTTCTGTCTCCCCCCAAAAACAGTCAAAGGTTTTGTTTGTCCTTCTTCAGTCTTCTGAATCTTTTCCCAGCCCCCATGGCTTATCAGAAATCCATAAATGCTTGAAATCCTCTGAGCACACCTGATGCAAGTTATTTGTCCATGCAGCTCAACTTACTTTTGAATATTCATTGTTGTAGAAGTGAGTTTTACTTTTGTTGAAGTCATGGATTAAGAAAAGCCCTCACAAGTTTTTGAAACACTTCAGCTTTCACTGAGTGCTGGAATTACTCAGGTGAAATCTGTGACCATCTGAGCTATCCCAGGACGTGGTTGGGTTGGGTTTCCCCCTCTAGACATTAATTTTCTCAGACTAGAGATATGTTAATATCATGTATATAAACATTTTATGCATAATGCACATTAAACATAATGTTAGGCAGTTGAGACGTGGGAGTTTTAACTATTAGATTGTATTCAGGAATTAAATAAAAATGGCTGATTTAGTTCCGTTAATTTGTTTCTAATTTTAGAATTATTCTTAGGTTCTATTTTAATTCATCCCTTTCTGGATTTCAGCTAACTATCCAATCTAAGATTGTTTTTCATTGTAAATATTATCAAAAGTGCCTGCTGTCATTTGTAACTTCCTTTAATTGTTGTGAGTGATTCTCTTACATTTAGAGATAATGATAATGTAAACCTCCTTGGGCTGAACAGAGTCCTCTCCTGAGCTCGTTAGCTCAGATTGAGAGTTATAGTTGTAGGCTCTCAATACTTCTCTATGTGTCTTAGAAGCAAAAAAAATTGGTTAATTTGATCTGATACTATATTTTCCTCAAAAGACCTTATTCTTATGGCATTCAAACTTCTGCTAAAAATAATGTGTAGCAAGAGGAACAGAGCATGTCAAGAGCTGGTGTGCCAGTTAATGGATCCAGCATGCTGCAGTACTGGATCAGGATGTTTGTTGAAGTCCATGATCCCATGGTATTGAATATCCAGGGAACACAGAAGGAGCCCATCCTGGGATGTGTGTGAGTGGATCAGCCTTGGGTGAGATGGCTGTGGAAGTGCTGACTGCTGCTTCCCAGTGTGGGTCTTACTGGGACAGGCTGCAGGTCCCAGTGGGCCTACTGGACACAGAGCTCCTGCCTGGGAGTATTTTAATGACCTGCCTTGGAAAGCCTCCAGAGCACAATGGGATTGGAAATGTCATTTGTGTATCTGTGTGAAAGGAGATCACTTCTCTTGGGGGTGATGCCTGAGCAGGGTTTATCTGATTGTGAATAACATCATTAATGTCATAGAAAATTCAGTGTGGACCGATGGTGTCACTGGAGCCTTTTCTGGGTTGAATACTATGCATGTGACTCAGAAGGTCAGTAACTTAAACTAGCCTCTGTGTATGGTTTTAATTAGTGTGTGTTAATTAATGCTATGTTTTACAAGCATCTTATGGAAGAAAATTGTGCATTGGGTGCTTCATTGTTTTTTCTTTCACTCTGTTGTTTCGCAGTGGATTTGTCGTGCCATTCAGGAAGCCCTGACAACAAGGAAGCAGGAGAAGCTGGTGAAAAGAGCATCCCTCCAGTTGAAGAAACCACAAATGTCTCAACAATGACAGGATTTGTTGGGTCTGACCTTTGGTATGCAATTCTCTCCCTAAAATTGATGAGAAGCAACGTGGAAACATTGGGCCAAAAGATAAAATGCCTGAGATTTTTCTTTCAGACTTGACAGCCATTAACACTTTAGTTTCAGGAGTTATGCCTCTGTGGGAAATGGGTTTTGTTATTCTAAAATGCACATTTAAGTAGAAAAATTACCATTTTTGATGAAATGTGTTCCCACTCTGAAATTTTATTTTCTACCCTTTTTTATGTCAGGGGAATGGATTCTATAATAAAGTGTTATCTTATTTGCACTATAAGTTTGTGGTTCCTAGACAGGTCATAGTACTTGTGGTTCTAGTGTTTTGCAAAATGAAGTACTTCAGTTAGTGACTGAAGCTAATTAAAAAATCCTTCCACTTTAGGCAGCATTCTCCTTAAATTAAGAAAAAAGTGTACCAAATTTAGCTACTATAGTCTCATCCCTGTCTATTTAGCATTAGAAAATACTGCAAGATAAGTATATATGAAAGAATTAGACTCTTGTCTGGAAATGCTTACTTGGGAGTGTTGTCACACTGTAAATGAAAATATGCACTTTAAAAATGGAAATTATTCTTCACCTGTCATGTGCACATATATGGTTTTGGTTGTATCACTGTAGCTTAAAGACTTCTCCAGGAGGAACAGCACTCTGGTTTTAGCACTGGGTGTCAAAAGCTTAAATCAAAGTAATTAGCTTTCCATATTTCAGTGTATAGTCACCCCACTGGAAGAGTGCCATGCCATTAAGTTAAAACTCGCTTCTGACACAACACTTTTGTTGCCGTGTCTCTTCCTGAGGACTGTGAGCATTCAGTTCAGCAGGATATTTAGACACCAAGGACGTGCCTGGTTCTCAGGGGTGTGAATAATCCCACGAGGTTCATTGAGACAAGTTCCATTCTTAACACGAGGCACAAACGGAAGGAACTGAGTAAGAGATTTTGAATTTAGTGGTCAGGGAACTAAGGACTTTTGCTGTCAGTCTCTGGCTCTTGAATAAGGTAATCATGTCCTTTTGAATACTTACTCATGAAAATTTACTTTTTTATTTCACTTGGGAAGAATAATTTCTGGGTTTTTAATTTAATTTTTACTAGATAATAGCTATATATATGAACTTGATGAATAAAAATGACAATATTTTTGCATAGGTCTATTCAGTAAGTGGAGCAAACAGGAGAACCAGGCCTGGATTTTCAAAATCTTTTTATATTTAAGGGCTGGTGGATTCTGTAAATGCACTCTTAACCTGTACCTGTGAGCTCACTGAAATTAGAAAGCTAAAGACATATGTAAGCTGCCAAACAGAACTTTTAGAGAGCACTGCAAACGTGATTTTCTTGCTGTCGTATGTACGTGGCTATTAATCCCTTTTGCTCCATGGCAAGAAATGTGGTGCAGCCTTTAGTGCTGTGCTATCACCTGTTTTCTCCAAAGCTCTGCTCAAACATGAAATAAATTACCTCGCTGGGTTGGATGGATTTCAAGCCCGTGTTTAAAAGAAAGACAATAAATTTTTATATGCAAGTATTTGTGCTGTGATTTGAAGTGTTTCTTCTGAAGGTGTGCTGTATGCTGCTGGTTTGCCACACGTCTCTGACACTGAAAAGACAGTTGTGCTCTGCAGAAGGGCCTTGTGCAGCTCAGTGTTTGTTGCACATTGCTGTCCTCTCAGGGCCAGGTGTGTCTGTGTGTGTGCTGCCTCTGAATAGGCTTCCCTTTAGTCTGTACATGTCTAGGTGGCACCAGGGGCTTATTTTTGGGTGGAGAATGGAGGCTTCAAACAGTTCTGAGGACACGTTTCTGACTGCAGTCTTGTGCTTGGTTCAGTTACATATTTCTCTTTGTTTTGGGTGAACTTGCTGGCTTGAATTGTAACCAGTAGGTGTTCTACTTTCTGACTTGGTGTGATGAGGTACCATGAAGTCCCTTCCTGTTTGAAGGAGTCAGAGGCAGCAGCAGTGTTTCTTTTGAATGCATATCTGGCAGTGTGGGGTGCTGCCTGCATTTGAAGGGGCAGATGATGTCCAGCTAAGTGGCCTCCTTTGCCACTTGGATCAAGGACTTGGGGGACAGGAGAGAGGAGACCCATCCTTCTTAAATGAAGAGAGATGTTTGGGACCAGCAGGTTTCCAGGGCTTGCCCTGTGCTTTCCTCAAGTGTTCGTTCCATGGTTCCACATGTCTTTCTGTCTTTGCTTCTGGTTTCAAAGCAGCCTTTAGCACAGCTGCCTCCTCTCTCCCTGCAAACATTGTTGACTCTACCAAGGCTTTGGTGAATTTATTCCTGTTCCTTGCCTATTCTTTTCCTTAAGCTGGAGCATTTTCTTCAAGTGTCTGTGGGAGTTAAGGGACAGGGAGGCTCTCTTGTCTACTCCTTAAGTGTATGTCCAGCCTAAGGACAACTGCAAGATTAAATCCTGTGTTGATGTTCTGTTGGGGTAAGAGTGCATTTTCAGTCAGTCTTGAGTGATGGATTTCAACCAGGTATTGCAGTGCTAAGTGAAGAGCTTTTTCAAAGATTTGGCTTTTTTTTTTCTTGCTTTTTACTTTTTTTTTTTTTTTTTTTGCTGCCTGTCAACATAATGCCTTTCCATACCTTTAAGATTTTATGCTCTGGAGTTTTTCAGTATTACTGAACACACCAAGTTGGCCAAACTGTTGAGGTCTTCCTGCCTTACAGTGAGCTCCCAGAAGCTTTGCTGTCTCTAAAGCCATGTTCTGCTGAATATTAAGACAGGGAAATTAGTGTTAATTAGAACTCCAAGCATTTAGGTCGGGTCTGGGTCCTTGCTGTGCTTCAGTTACTCCATGGCTTTCTGGCTCATCGTAGGTTTCTCCAGCTCTTCAGAATGAGTTTTATTTACAAGGTGTGGATGAATGTTCAGTCCTTGCAACTGTTTTCTCAGTCTTGCTTGAGCTGAAAGCTTTAGCCTCCTTTCTGAAACCTTCCCAGTCCTTGCTCCTTAGGTAAAGAACATTCTACACTTCCTCAATGTAGAGCTATCACCTACTAACCTTTTAAAAGGACACTAGCAGAAAAATCATAATAAAATCAAATTGCTTCAGGTTGTATGCTTTTGCTTACGTTTGTAGAACCATTTAATGCTTTCAAAAAAGAGAGAAGGGTATGAGAACTTTTGGAATAGCTCATGGTTACATGTGATTCCTCACAGGATGGTGCTATCAATTCCACTTTACCGTGGGCTTTCTTTAGGGAGCTGTTTACTTTGGTAATTTTCAATGAGTTTCTGCCCAATCTGGGGACAAATAAACCCCATCCCATGCTGAAGTGTTGTATTTTGAAAATGCACTCAGCTTCTTTACTAATTTCTTACACGAGCTTGGTCCATTTTCCTGTTAACTGTTCAAAATGATTTCAGATCTCCTTCAATGGGAGTTTTCACTGGATTTTATTTAGACTCTTTCCTCTTAAAATGGCCCTTTATTTGTTGACTACTGCTAGTTGTTCTATATTACAGTCATTCCTACTGAAGTGAACATGTAAAGAAACAAATACCATCCCCAACACTCTTAAGACCCCTCAGGCTGTGGAATATCCACCCTTGGAGATATTGGCAGCCTGAGGGTCAACATGGTCCTGTAGAAGGTGCTCCAGTTGTGCAGAGTCAGGACAGATCTTCTGGGATTCTGCCACAATGGGGAATTTGAAACACCCCTCTTTTCTCCCAAAACAGAAAGAAAAAACCCCAAGATATGGGGTTCTGTACTTCCTGTGGTGACTTAAATTCTGTGCATCTAACCAGCTTCACATCTTGCACCATCACAGTTAACCATTTTCTCAGAATTTGCAGACTGTGCAAGATTGTTTGGTTTAGTGTAGGCACAGAATAGGGAGTGTTTTAGTAGTAAGAGAATAAATAGTTTTAGAGGGGATTAATTGTGCAGCTGAAGGAGGGGATAAATGAAGTACTTCAGCTTAACAATCAAGGTAGCAATGTTCTTATTTCAGAGCTGGCAGTAAATAGGCTTTGTTGTAGTGGAGCAACACGGTGATTACAGTAGGTATATCCTAATCTTGGGCTTTGCTTGACAACAAGGATTATTCATGTAAGGGTATCTTGGGTCACTTGGAGTATTTAGAAATAAAATAAAAAGGATTGAATTTCAAAAGTGCAAACTGACTTGTAAAACCTTTAGAAAGTAGCTAGCATCTGTTTGACAAAGTAATTCTTTCAACAGCTTCTAAAGTTGCAGTTAGTCAAACCTGAGTGTGAAGGCTTAATTTGGAATAGATGCCAGTGGACTGACCACCTCAAGAGAAGTTTGAATGTAAGAAACAAGTGGAGGGATTTGAGAATCAACGTATACAACTCGAAGTTCCCGCTGGAAAAACCAAAGCTTTAATCTCTTTATTAAAATTTCCTGGACAAAGGTAGGCTCTGGAGGGACAGGGCAGTTCCCAGTTAAACATGTAGTGCCACACAGATTGAAGGGGGGAACGTTAATTAGACATCTAGTTGTAAAATAAAATTTGTTCCAGTTCTATGAATATTCTTTAGTAAACTAATGATCCTAATGCAATTCCCTCCCTTGGATTATGGATCTCATTTGCATAATCACTAAGTAACAGTGATGCAAATACACAGATCTCCAGCCTTTAGCATTTATTATCCCTGTGCTGCAATTTGCTCCTGTTTTGAATTTTTCAAGGTATTTGTCAGCAACTAAGGGGGAAGCTTAGTCTAGTCACCTCAGTTGCCTGAAGGAGAAGAGCTGAAGTAGAAAAGGAGAAATATCTCTAGAAAGGGAAAAGATGACCTATTGAAAGGAATGTGTGAATTTAAAACTTGATTCTGTTCATTATATCCTCCTCCTTCCTGTAGGTCAACAAGTAAACCCCAAGATTGAAAATATTTATACTCTTTGTTATTTATTGTGGAGTGAGTTGTTCATTGTCTGTCCTGATCTAGTCTTCAGATTGCATTGGGGTCAGGGGGACAAGGGAGATGTGAGGAACCCCATAATACTGACATGGGAGGTTGGGAGGGAAGGAAGGTGAAGGCAAGACGGTGACAAATGTATAAAATAGCTAATTCTTTCGGGGGAAAAATGAGTAAAAAGCTAATTTGGTATCCTGCTACAAATCCCCTTTATGTCAGTAAATGGGAAAATACCTGGTTCTGAAGACAAACTGCAGTGCTTGAAAACAGTAAGTGTGTTGGATTTTTACAAGGAAGAGGAATTTCTGTTTGTATTTCCGTCAGAGAGGCAGAGCCTTTTCCAGACACTTCACTGGAGTCAGCAGATGGAACAGTGAAAATGCTCTTTAGTGGTAAAATGCCAACACTCCAAGTGCAGTGCTGAGCCTGTGGGTGTGCCCACGTCCTCCTGGACCCTGCTGCTCTCAGAGGTAAGTGCAGTGGAGACCTGGACCCTGAAAAACACGTGTCCACAGCCAGCTCTTGACAAACAGGGAAGCTGCTTATACAGCACATCATGCAGGGAATCCTAAGGAGCTCAGAGGTGTCCCCAGCAGGGAAGACATCCTTTCCCCTCCCATAGGATCAAAGCTGTATAGGTGCATCACAGAGCTGTGCAGGTCCTGATGAACGTGGCCCTGAAGCTGCCCTTGGCCGAGGTGATGAATGAGGGCTGTGTTGTTGTGCTTAGAAAGCTTCCTCTGGTGTTTGTCATCCTTGCCTCTGGCTGTGCTTTCCCTTTCCCTGCTGGGAAGAAATTGGTTGTTGACTTTTCAAGATCTATGACATTAGATTAAGATGCTTGTAAGGAATCCAAAAAGACTTTTGCAACTGATGCCATTGAATAGTTGCAGGTTAATTATGATTAAAATCAGCACAGAGGTACACAATCAAAAACCGAGACAAAATGCAAGTTTAGTATGATGAGAAACTTTTAGCAGTGTAGCAGCTAACTTTTTTTTTATTACACTGTTAGGACCTTCTTCCCACTTTAACAGAGCACCAACCTTGAGTAACTGATTCCTGATAAACACCAAAAGAGCAGATATTCTCTAAATTACTGTGGATTTAAAAAGTAACACAGAGCATATTACACAAGTCAGCGCTGAGTTAATTGCAAAGACTGTTTTGAAGTTTGACTCGTAGTGCAGCAGCAATCTGTGTGACATTTGATAGATGAATATGTGTGTAGGCTGGAAATGAAGAGATGCTCCTGTGAATTGTTGTTTCAGTTGTTACCCACAAGGTGGGGGAGTGGATCTTTGCATTTTACTGCATTGTCTCCCAGTTCCCTGCCCACCCTCCTCCTGCCTGGATAGCACACTTTTAAAATCATCTGCTTGAAATGGTCAATGTAGAGCATAGAGCTGGAAATCAGAGCCTGTCAGAAGCTTTGCAAACTGGAGATCCAAGCCTGGAACTTTACAAGTGTTGAAAGAATATGCTATGATGATCATTCACATGTTATTTCTTACTTGTACAGAGTGTTGTAGGACTTGGTGCAAATTTCCATGGGCACAGGTTTCTCTAGGGGGTGATGTTTTAGGGTAAAAGCCTTTCTGCCTGGCTTTTACTCAAGCATTCATTCTGATAATGCTTCTTCTTTCTAAAGATTCTTTCTAATATTTATGGAAAGAAACACCTAAATCAGGAAGTGAGGCTACCTAAATGTTTAATAATTTGACCATGTATTTTTACTGGCAAAAAAAAAATATTTAATGAGACAAAATCTTCCTGGGAGGGGTATGGGAGGAAAGACAATCTTCCTTGTAGGGGAATGAAATGTGTTACAACATTTGAGACTTCCATTGGCACGGAGGGCAAACTGAGCTGGCCATGGTAGCACTGACACTTTGGATAACCTGAGCAACAAATTCTCAATGGTCTCTCATTTCCTTCTAGTAATTTCTGTGGCACCTGCCTGACTAATCTGGGGACAATTGGGTTATTTAGGAACTTAGAACAAAGGGAGAATGGAGAAAGCTGGGTAGGCCAATAGACTTGAGAATCATGTTCTGACTCCAGTACTTGCTCTCTGTGATCTCTACTCATGAAGTTTAAAAGCCTAAACTTACCTATATTTGACTTGTAAAATGTTCTTTAAAACTTCCCCCTACACTGAGATAACATGATTTTTTGTCATGGACAAAAGTGCATGGACGAATTCTCCAAGTTTGCTCTGTACATCTTAAATGTTCTGCCTCTGATAGTTACTTCTTTTCTATTTGCACCTTTACAATTTTAAATGTAAATTGTATCTGTAATAGGGCAGATATGATGTTGCAGATTTTCTGTTTCAAGTCTTCAGAACTCTGTGCCCATGTTTTGGTAAACAGATGTAACATATAAGAGTATGTGGAAGTACTCACAGGGCTGCTGACAGTTGCTTAAATCCCACTTTTGTGGCTTAACACAAGTGAAACATGTCCGTGGTGGGCAGCTGGAATTAGGAGTGAGACTGCCACCAAGTGATTTGTGGCACCAAATCACAGACACAGCCTAAGTAGCTCCTGTTTTGTGCTGACCTCCTCACATGTCATGCTTATGTACATCAGGAGAAATTGGAGTTACAGGTTATTTCTGTGTTTAAGCCCAAGGTGTACACAATTTATCTATCCTGCTACATCTTTTGGGGAAGCTACTCAGCTACCCATGTAGCCATTGAGTAAGCAGTTCTAGCAGACTTCTGTAGGGAACATAGATTTGTCTGTTCAAATACAGACTGCTTCTAAATTCAAAGGAGTGGCACGAGTTAGTGTTGGGAAGAAGCTAAAGCAGTACCAGTTGTCCCAATGACTTTGAGCTCAGACAAACACCGGAATGGCTGGGAAATAGACACTTGAAATATTACTCCCTGCCTATATATTAAGTCCTGCCATACCAACACCTAAAAGAATCAGCACAATTATCCAGAGTGGATTAGTTTAGTAAAGGCTTAATTCACATTTCTTATGCTGGATTAATTTGCTGCCAGATTAACAGGTGAGTACCTTGAGAGAGGGAAGAAAGGGAAGTAATATTCCCTTTGGGTGATGGCAAGCTCACAGGTTGGCTCAGTTTCATTCCGAAAGTTAGAAATGCTGAAAAATTAACAGATATTATTTAACTCAAGTTGCTTGCTAAGGATGGGGAGTTCCATTTGAACTAAGATTTCGTTGAAAAATGACAGTTTTCCACAGTGTTTCCATTTTTGTTGTCGCTGAAGAATTGAATACTGAGAAGGAATTTAAAAAAAATATTTCAGCTGGAAGGTGAAATAATCTGGTTTTGAAGTGTTGAGTGTTGTCTGACGCGAGGTGTTGCTGTTCAGATGGCTTCAGTGCCTCTTCTTTTCTGTGTGCTGGGGTCTGGGACCTGCTTGTGGGGCAGATTGGCAGAGCAGAGTCAAGAAAATGCCCCCAGCCCAGCGGCAGGGAGCAAAGAAGGGAGTGTGGAATCCGAGCAGAGAGGTTTTTGGCAGGCAGGCCCTCGATTAATCCACCAGCAGATACTCAAGTGGGGGATATTGTCCAAGGGCTGTGCCAGAGGAGCAACAAGTGGGCAGTTAGAGCTCCAAATCCTTGCAGTGACATTAGCCAGACAGATGCCAGTGTGCGGTAAATAGGGCATGATTTAGGATCCACTCACCAGTGTCCCCAGTGAGGATAAATTGATACAAAAGCTTTGCAGGATGAAGCCCATCAAAGGTGTGAGTGTTCCTCCACATTTGGGCTCAGGGCAGCTATCCACTGCCACTTGCCAAGAGATTACAGTGCCTTCTGAGGAGTTTGGGGAAGAAAGACCTCTGAAGGGTTCGAGTTTATAAATATACAAAGGAAATGGTGTGAGGGCACAGCATGTATCTGAACTGGGGCCACCTGAATTTCTAGCAGTTCAGTCAAGAGACTTATTGTGCATTTTCAGTGGAACCTGAAATAGATTCAGTTCAGGAGATACAAAGCAATACAGGGCAGAAGAATAGTGCTGCCCTTGCAACACAGCTGAATGTGTCTAATAGCAGCTTTTCTGCAGAAAACATGCTTCTCTTTAAGCATTCAGGAGGAGATCACAGCACAAGTGATTGCCTGCACGTTATATTATTGAGCTCTTCCACCAGGCCTATTCTGTAACAGGTGATAAAGGCTTGGGAAAAACGTTTTAGAATTAAGACAATTACAAACCCCATTTTTAACACTTACTCTGGACTGAAATGGCACTGGGGGAGAAGCACTATATAGTCTTGCATTTCTTTCAGGAAGTTACAGTAAATGTAGGAAGGGTGGATCACAGGGGACATTGGAACTTGTAAATGCTAAAACATCTCTGTGAGTGATGAAGGTGCTGTGTGAGCATTGCTTGTATGGTCTGTGTTAGAGTACAGTGATGGTGTTACAACATGAAATTAAGAGTTTTATGTCTCTGACAATCCTATCAGCACTAGGGGACTTCCATGTCTTTTACAACCCTCTCAGCTTGTACAAGCTAAACGATGTAGCAGGGGAGGTAGCTGGGAGCTCCAAAGGAGTGCTGATAAGAGTGGGATATTATGGAGCATAAAACCCCTTTTGAGCTTGGAAAATGGGACTGCTGTGAGAGCACAGACTTCTGCAACAAAATGCATGGAAGTGACAGTCGTTTCGAGGTGTCTCAGCCACCTGGTAGGCAATACCTTGCCACTGACCAAAATAATGCAGAGTTTCCTCTCTTACCTGGTTGCCTGGGGCATTTGCTTTTCCTGCAGAAAGGAAGAGCTTGGGGTTATGTTGTGCAGATGTTGATGCTGTCCAGCTTCGAGTTGTGTCTTGCAGCAGTTTTCATGTGCTTTTTAAAGCCTCACCCTTACACTCTGGTTTCCCATCTGGCAAACAGGATTGCAGTGCTTTTGTAACTGGCTGGCATTTGGTGCTTCAAATTGTCAAGTAATCAAATGTAATTAATGTAAATACTGTTAACTCAAGTTAAATCTCTGTTCAAGTGATTCTGTGCATTGGCAGTGCAAATATGCCAGTAACAAAGTGTGACAGATGTTTGTTGGCCCTTTGATGTTTTATGAACATCAGAAAATACTAATCCCTTTACACACATCCATTTTGGCTGATCCTTGTAAACTAAGCACACCAAATGTATCTATCTCTGTGCACCTTGCCTCTCACTTCTGTAACAATCACTTGAAGAGTTTTTGTGTAAAATACAATAATAATTGCTGAGCAACATTTGAATCAAAATGTATGGACTCGCTGAAATCTTAAGAGTAGCTGGATTATATCAAACTTGACTTATTTTTTTTCCTAAGAAATACCTTTAAAGACAAAGTGATCTCTGCTATCCAGACCTCCTATTCATTGCTTGATGAGACCTAGTTCCCTATTACAGCAGCACACAAAAATTGGAATTGTAGTTTTTTGAAATGTGCCTTTTCAATCCTAATGAAAAAAGATATTTAAAACTTAAGAATTTCTTGCAAAGTTGAACGAATCAGTTCATTGAGCCAAAGATCTCTGAAACAACTCAAAAATCAAACACACTGGCTTGTTAGCCTTCCAAATACTGCTATACAAAAGAGTTTAGGAAAGAATGGCGGTGTTCAATTTTCATAAATGGAATATTTTGCTAATGGGAGGGAAAGCAGGTTGATAAAATCCTAAATATATTGATACATATTGATTTGAAGAAGAATTTCTCTGATTCAGTTAAAAGTGAAGTCAAAGCAAGAGACTTTTGTCCCTCTTCTTCCCTCACCAAGGAACAGTAGCATGGTGATTGGAGCACCAATCTCCCACAGTCCAGGTAACCATCTGCTGATGAGACTTTTCTTCCTTTGATTGTGTCATGAGACCTTCAAAACTTAGTGGGTTTGCCCTAATGGGTGCTGTAGGAAAAAGTGAAAAAGGTATTACTGGAGCAGGAAATGAGATTTTTCTCAGAGCTGGGAGTCTAAGCTGGATTTTAGATTCAACCTGCTCCTCTTACAATTTCCTATTAAGCTTTAAAAAAAAATAAAATTGTCTGCTGAGTGTATTAGTCTGCTCATGATGCTGTGGAATGGAGAGCATGAGACAATGCTGAATCCTCCTCAGGATACCAGTATTCCAGAGAGGTTGGAGCTATATTTCTCCTGTGTGGGTGTTTGAGCATTTGAATTGGCCATCTGTAGGGACAGCAAACTGCTTAAACTTTGTTTTCTTCTTTGTGAGATATTTCTGTAGCAGTCTGGGAATTAAACCAGGGTTCTAATCTACAGAGGAAGTGGAGATGGCCAGCTATTCCTTTTTGCAAAAGATATAATGCTTATCTGGAGAATTTTCCTAAGAACTTTAGAAGCATTGTAAAGAAAAGCAGTGAATATTTTTGGGTCGTATTTAAAATCAGAACTCTATTTTGTGCATTTTGAAGTCTACATTGAGTTAAAGTCACAGCTCCATGATGATAAGTAAATTCCTCCAAAGACTTTCCACAAAGTTTAAAAAAAGCCTAAAACCTTAAAGCCCCAAAATTATCTGTTTCCATCTTCTCTATTGTCAGTGCTGAACCAGCGAGCACCATTTATAGTACCTTGAATCTGATTCAACCTGTTGAAACGCTCTTTACAAGGCATTTATTTCATATCTGCCGTAAGAAAATTGGCTTTTGCTCTGATTGTGCATAGCTTTCCCAAGGCTTGTTTCTAGTTCACCATGAAGCTTGGAGCATTTCTCCTGTATAGTGTCACACAGGGTGCTCCTTATTGAGCCAAAGGGAGGTTTCCAAGCCCCGTGGCTCCCCTGGCCACTGCTTGGCTTCAGTTCACAGGTTTGCGTGAAAGACCCTCAATGACAGAGCCTGCTGCTCTCCACAGCCCCTTCTCTCTCTCCATTTCTCTCCTTTCCCAAGAGCCACTGAGTTCAGATTTCCTCTAAACATGATGTCAATGGTGGATGGGACCTGGCAGTTGCCACTGTTTGCCCAAACAGAGTGTTGTGTGCAGGACAGGCTGATCAATCCGCCCTGGGTTTGCTGCACTCTGGGGCTGAGGCTGGTTTTGTACAGTGTTTATTTGGCCTGTTCACCACCTAGAGAGATGTTTTTCAGTGCTGTTCCTTCTCATCAGGAAGTGTCAGCACTGGCAGGGCTAAGGAAGAAGTTGGGATACCGAATTGTGACTACCTTGCAAGTAACTCAAACTTCATTGTCCAAAACAAGCTTATGGTGGGGGTGATGCTGGTAATGAAACCTGTTAATGAAATTACTTTAAAAACAAGTTTTCTTTGGTTTGGTGTTAAATTCCTACGCACAAGATCCTTGTATTCTATTTGTATTCTATGCTAGACCACAATGTCTTGGCAGTGGCTCATTTAAGGAAATCCAGAAACACTGAGAAAGCACCAACTTGTCCTTCCTTCTGGTCATATTTATCTAAAATTTAAGTACCACAGAGAGGCAACTGCTGAGCAGTTATTTTTTCATTGTGATTCTGATGAGAAAATGTGTATCTCGAATGAAAATTCTGTGTATTTGAGAAAGCAACAGATGAACAAACACATAGGTAGTTTTGCATCAATGTTTGAGATCAGCTGCTCTCTTAAGATTTCTAAACACAGGTTTCTAAGTCTATAGAATGAAATAAGAGCTCTGTGCCAATGCCTGGAAGCTTCCACTTCTTATCTGAAAAAAAAATCACTACTTGTTCCTTAAACCCTTAATTTGTACGTCTTTTTTAATTATACCTTCTTTTGGCTTTATAATTTTCAATTTCGTATTGCATTTTTTTGGTTTTTTTTCCTTTTATTGCCTAATAATGCCATCGAGATCATTTCTACCAATATAATAGGGCAGGTTTGGGGTTTTTTTTGGGTTCTGTTTGTCTGTTTTGGTTTGGGGTTTTATTTGTTTGCATTTTGGGGGATTTTTGGAAAGAAAAGAACCAAACACCCCACAACCACTGACCCCCCACACCTTCCCCCCCAGCTGCTTCCCCTGACAGAGTAAAAGGTGGGTAACAATTATGTTTATCATACAGCTGTTTCTTTTCATGGAAAATACTGTTCACAGACTGCAGTGAAAAACTGAGACTCTGCTTTCAGGTGGTTTGCAGTGCCCCATTTTAGCTGCTGTTCTTCCATTCTTCTCCTGGTTGTCTGCCATTCCATGAGCTCTTCTGGTGGACGTTCTGGGGAAAGGTGATGTGCTGTTGGCATTGTGCTGGCAGTGCCTGCAGGCTTGGGAAAAAGGTCTGTATTGCTGTTCTGAGTGTCCTATAAACACCCAGCTGAAATCCCAGGCATTTCTGTGACTGTGAGGGGGTGTTAACACAGTTGTGTAGTTTTGGCCTGGCAGTCAAAATGATTATTTTTATAAGTTAAGACCCTCCTCCTCAACTAATTTATATCAATTGTTTTGATATGATGGCTCAAGTCACTCACTTAGTAAATCCAGTGACCACAGAATTGGTTGGAAAAGACCTCCAAGATCACTGAGCCCACCTTTTGGCTGGTTTCAGTGCATGGGAAGGCAGAGTCTCAGGAGGGAAGAGATGGCACACTGCAATTTTAAAGGGCATGACATGCATTTGTATAACACACAGACCTGCTAGTAATAGAGTGTGTGCTCAAGTGGCTGAGTCTGCATAGTTTCCAGGAGCTACCAGGGTAAAAGTCATGGCATAGATATTAAAGATGGAGGTTAGCAACTGCTCTGGGCCCCAGGGGCCAGAAAGTGTGCAAAAAAATAAAAACAAGCATTGGCAGATGCTTGGAGAGGAAACCTCCCATTGCAGTGCTGAGGCCTGTGCGTGTCTGTCACATCAGTGCGTGGTGCAGGAGACATTTGACATTTGTAGTGCCCTGGATAAAGGCTGCCAGTCTCACCTGGCTCTGTACTGGCACCAACAATGTCCCCTCAGGGCTGGGACAGAACCTGGCTGGGTGACTCTGGTGGCACTGCACGTGGTGAGTGGGTGGGTGAGCAGCTGGGGGATATCAGGGGATGGTCATGGAACACCTGAAAAAGGGCCAGCAAAGGGTTTGTGTGCTTGGCTGGGATCTTTCTGTGTCTGTATAAACCTATTAAATAAAAATCAGTTGGGTCACTGAGTCTCTCTAGGTTGTGACATTTCCTGAAGAACACCTATTTCGTGACAACTATCCATTTTAAAATTGACAAAACCTTTTCTTGTCAGAAGTTCTGTTAGTGAGAATTCAAGCAAGAGTATTTAAAGAATAGATATATAACTCTACTGCCTATATTCTGGTTAAATAAATGTTGGATGAAAGGAGAGGTTTCCTGCTGCCTTGGTGGTACTAATTTTCTCAATCCTAGCTGTCAGTGACACTGTCACCAGCCATGGTTTTAAATGAAGATACAGTAAAGAGTTCCATCTTCATTCTGGTGAATTAATTCCTGGAAACTCTTTAGGAATGTTGTATTATTGGTGTTCTCTGTTTATACTTAGGTTGGCCCTTCTGCATTTCTTTTCTTGGCAAATACAACATAGAAAATATTTAAATGTCCCTCTTTTTGACTCTGAGGCCTATTTTATTTCTGCTTATAAGCTCTGTAAATGATTCCTGCAGTGTTTTGTCCTGCACTAATGTTGGAGAGAGGGTTCCCCAGTAACTTTCCGGATAAGGAACACAACTAAGCTTCTTATAAAAATTATCTCAGTTGAAGAGATTGGGTTTTGTTGAGTGCTACCTTTTTTGTCCTTATTCTCTTTTTCTGTTCCTGAATTTATAGCACAGTCCTCTAGGAAAAAAGCACATTAACTCGCCTGTTCTGGACTTTATCTGGAGAAGGTGGCTAAGAGAGCCTCTTACTCAGAGCACAGCATGTTCAAGTCCCCCTTCATTGGGCTGCAGCAGGAACAGGAGCTCTCAGGCATCGCTGAAGGTGTTGAGGCTGCGGGTTCTACACAGAACTTCTTGAGGGTGAGGGGTTTGCTCCATCCCTTACCCACCCCCCTTATTCTCTTTTGTCCTGTGAATAGGGTGCAGCTGACTGATACTTTGAATTTAGGCAAAGCACTACACAGCTGGTTTAGGAAATGCTTGTAGTCGTTCCTTGTGAGGTGATGGGAAATAGGGTGCTGTTCATCAAGGTCCACCTTTGGGTTGCAGAGAAGCAGCAGGAGTGGAAGTGTCTGAGGGAGACAATGTTCTACAGGGACCAACCCCTTTGGAGAAAGGGTCTTCCAGCTGGGTCCTGCATTAACCTCAATGCCAGCAATAAGGTGCCTTTTTTCAGGGAATAAGGAATTAAATTCTGGTTGGTTTGGTTGAATGTTCCTGTTTGTATCATGAAGCCCAATTAGCAGACTGTAGTAATTTGATCTTGGTTAATTTTCTATTACATTTATAAAAACAGAGCCACACACTGACTGGGCTCATAGGATTATTAGCTTGTGAAAACCCATAATGGATTTTGTCATTCCAAGGAATGTTACAATGAATTTTGTATAAAAGGGACAGTTTTCTGTTTTGGAAATTTCATTACTCAAAATGGAGGTGAATTTTAAAAGCTGTTTGTGAGTAATTGCTGTTTCTGGTGATCAAGATAAACTGACAGTTTAAAAAACAACCCAGGCCCCCTGATCTTTCTGTGAGTCTTGCAAGCACACCAAGCACATCAGAGCAGTGACACTGTCACAGAAAACAAAATGCATTTCTTGAAGGTTTCAATATCAGTGGTTGCTTAAGCTGTTTCAGAAAGAATTTTGGATGTTCTGCTCTATTGCAGCTGAAAAAAGCCTGGTCAGCATTTTCACTGATTTTTCACTTCCAAACTATTGTATGGGAGACATTCCAGGTTCCATGTTTGTGACATGTTGGGCTTCCACCCAACGTGTTTATGGCTTGATGTGAAAAATGGCACTGGGCTTGGGTAGGAGTGCAGAGCAGTGCTCCAGCCTCGGTGCATTTGCAGAATGATCTCATTAATTATGAAGGCATGTGTGGCCATATGCTCAATGGCTGACTAAGCTTGAACATCTCCCAGTACTGCTGAAGCCCTTGAAGGTTGTTGAACTAAGTGTAAACTTTTTTCACCTTACTGTCCCCCCAGCATTTGAGCTGATCCAAGGCTGAGGTCTGAAGCTGCACTTGCAGCGTTGTTTTCACAGCAGAGAGGAAGGATGTAAGCCAGGCCTAATGTCTGCACTGGAGTCTGATTGCTCTGTTATAGCTGAGGCCTTCTTGAACCTCAATCTCAGAATTCCAGCAGCAGTTGCTCAATATGAGTCGGATCAGCATGTATTTTGTACCTTATTTAATGATAAAGAATCATCTATCCTTGGTCCTTACAGGCTGCTTTTGCTGCTCAACTCTTCTGCTTTCTATTCCTCATTTTTACCTCTTCTCTACTTCCTACTGTCCAGTTTGGACACGGCTTCATCCCCAGCATTCCCAATACACCAGTATTGCTGTTTTGCTGGCGGGCAGGGGCAGTGACATCCTAAAACACCACCTGCCCTGAAGTTTGAACTGGCAGCAGATACCTGCAGTGACCAAAGGAGGCACAGCCTGGGGCAGGGGCAGCCGGCCAGCTGGAACCCCTCGGGGCAGTGGGGCTGGGGAGGAGGTGTCTGTGAGCATGTCCTGGGCAAGGCAAGCTGCAATGTCTTGGTCTGTGAGCAAAGGTGCTCTCTGGGACGTGACGAGTTGTTCTCCTGCTCAGCCATGATTAGGAGTACGGGAGCTGTATGGATTCTTTATAAGTGATGCCATATATCACAGGAATAGCAGACTGCCTCTTGTTCTCTCCCAGTGGAAGCAGACTGCAAGAACCCCAGAATTAACTAAAACAAGCTGGGGAACAGAGCTAACAAAATGGCTGGAAATTCAAGGATCTTGCCCTTGAACTGAAAGTCTTGTAGTAGATGGAGACACACCAGGGTAGCCAAACCATGACGATTCCACACACACAAAATTACTGCATTTTTGCAGTGTGAAAACTTGCAATATGCTATACCTTTTGTGGTGAAGAAATACATATTTTGTCCCTGTAAATCGATGCATTCCTGTGCAAGTTGAGATGAATATGCATTAATGTAAATAATAAGATAGGCAGAACTTGCCATGAATTGATTTTTTTCATAAGCTTGAAGTATGCCATAAATATCATATTCAATGGCATTGACAATTCCAGTAAGTTCAGACCCCCTGTAAGCTGAAGAGCATCAAAACTGTGTCTCCTAATGGTCTGTAGGGTAAGCCAAGAGACAACGTCACTGCTGCAGGGGTGGAGGAACATTAGGAGGGAGCAGGATGAAGGCTAACCTGCTGTGGTCATGGCACACCCAGCTGCTTGTCCAACACACCATTTGTTGTAGGACACTGGCCACAGATGATTTATAGGAGTGGTTTGCATGCCCTGGCATGGGAACTGGCAAGAGACAAGTCCGATTGCAGATGAAAACAAAATACACGTTTGAAATATAAATTCCACGGAGAAGACAACGGAGGTGAATAACTTGGAAACTGTGTGATTTGTGTCTGTGGTAATCTATTCCTCAGCTCATCCTGCTGGAGCAGCTCTTGGTGTTATGAGGAATCGATGCATGTCGTGAAGGTGGCGTGCACTGGTATGATCCCAACACCTTCCAGCCTTGCTGACTTGCAGTGTGGGCACATCTGTGCCATAATTCACGCTTGCCTTTGTACTGAAAAAGCAAGCCTGAAGGTTTTGTTCATGTTCAGCAGCAAATCCAGCTCAGATGGCTGCAGCATTTACTGTCTGTCACTAGTTGTCCTCTGCTCCTTCCCTGCTCGTCAACAAGCACACCAGAAAGGCTGCTGAGGATACCCTGTAAACAGTCCTCTCCTGTCTCTGTTTCAAAGCTGTTTTGTTAATAGGGGTCTATAGTGATTTGTCAGGTGCTGAGTGTCTGTCAGGCTGGCGAGGGCTGTGTTCAGCTGTCCTGGTGGTGCCCGTGGTTTGGATGGGAGTGGGAGAGCGAGCACACTGACACAGGCTGGTTTCCAAGGGAGATGGTGGGAAGTGCTGCTTTGGAGAATGAGAATTGATTTGTTCCTGTAGCTGACACGGGAACTGCTGGTTCAGTCACCCCACCTTATCCCACAGGGAAATGGAATTTGTCGTGGTGACCAGAGACAGTTACAAACAAAACCAAGGAACAACCATCCCCTCCCAAAGGGTGTCGAAGGGATTGACTTGTTTCCCAGGCAATGCCCTGTGAACGAGGTGGTGCAAAGCTCATTGGAGAGCACACCTGTGAGAATAACCTTATAGAGTGGGTGTTAAAAATGTGAGACCAAAAACGTTGCCGTGGCACAGAGCTGGTAATCTGCTTATGGTCTTACTGTGCATAAATGATGCCATCACTTGTACCAGGCAACACCAAGGGGAAACCTTAACCAGCCACACGGGGGTTTAGCATCTTGTCTGCCTATGTGTGTGTACTCTCAATTACTGCTGGCAGGAATTATCAAAAAATTAAGAAAGGCTGAAAAAACCCCAGCTTTCCTGGTGCCTTAGTGCTCAGTCCACAAGCTAATCTTGGGAACCTGGTTGGGAGCCTAAACTCAGTCCTATTTCTCTGCAGGCATATGAAGGGAGCAGACTTGGTGAGAGAAGGTCAGGGAAGGAACAGACGTGTCCTTGCATTTGCACCCTGTGTAGCTTTACAAAATGTTCCCTTTCCCAAGAAGATTGCGGGACACGGAACACGAGGGGAGGCTGCTCTGCACAGACTTGAGGGGTGTCAGGAGGCTTTTCCTTCTTTCTGTCCCCAGACAGGAGAGAGAAATGCAAATACTGAGTCCCCTTTGTGTTTCTGAGGAGCAGGACAAATGTGCAGTGTTGTCAGGCATTTTCTGATATGGTCTTGTTTAGGAATAATGTATGTGATATACATTGCACTTCCTTGAGCAAAGGGAGCCAATTCAGTAAGGACTGTGTGCTCTGTCAACAGGCACAAAAAGATATGAATGAGAATGAACCAAGAAAGCAATTTTTTAAAAGTCCTAAAATATCACTGCTTTCAGGGAAGGTCCCTAGTACAGAATTTGTTTTTCAATTATATATATATATATAAAATATATTTTAAAAAATAGTAATTCAGGGCTGAGGTGAATCATCCCTTAATATTGCTACTTATTTCTTTTATGATAATTTAAATGAAACTTCTTGCTTGATTAATGTCAATGAAAATTCTCTGGGGTAGCAGTGGCACAAAGAATTCCTGCTGTAAAAGCTCAAGAGTAACTTCAAAAGCCCCTGTGTTGTAGGTCGTGTGGTTGTGTGTGTGGCCATGTGTGTGTTGCTCACGTGTCACCCTGCAGGTCCCTCTGCCACCAGGATCCATCCCTAAAGGACTCTCCTCCCAGGCAAACTACCTGCAGGGTGTTTTAGTATGGAAAATCTCTGAGGTCTAAAAATCCCTGCAATGCATTAATATTGTTACCATTTAGCAATGCATCACTTGGAGTTCTGGGGTGTTTGTTAAACCAACAATTCTCTGTATAAATCTGTATTTACATTTTAAAAGTGAATGTGATCCGAGATCAAAATTGAGGAAGCTCCAATCCTCACTTGACCAATTATTTTTATAAACCTAGCAATTACAGTTCTTAAAAGCATTGATTTGGCCTGATTTCAGACTGGATTAATATCTTAAATATCATTCTTTCATGTGAGGGACCGATGGTGCAGAAATGGAGAAAAAATTTAATTTATATGACTGCAGATTTTTAACTTGCAAGTATCCAACTTTCTAAGCAAGAGTTATCACTGGTTTGCCTCCAGAAATGTTGTTAACAAGTGGAAATATGCAGGATACGTGAGAAGTTGTAAAACTTTTAATTTCTTATCTCACCAGTTGTTTCTTCATGTAGATTGTCCAGAGGCTTTTTCTCTGCTCTGTGATGGCAGTATATTAAATTACATGGAAAAGAGAAAAAGCTTACCCAAGCTTTATGCTTCATGATTGAAAATCTTGGGTAAAAATACTCCTGGTGACTTCAGTCACTATTTTGTAATCGTTACTGTACAGTTTTTCCCTGCATATATTCCGAATTTTCAGATGCAATAAATTAAACATCTGCTATACTCTGGTTTTAAGAAAAGCTGAAAATCTGTATTAAATGATGCCCACAGCAAATGTATTTGCCTTTGGCTTAGCCTGTAGCTTGAAGACTGTCCAAAATTTGATGTTCCTCGAGGAACATGGTTTCCAAGGGTTTTGCCACATTAGTGTTAAAACATTTATATACACTGGGGGTTGGGTTATTATAAACTTGAGTTGTGTGTGACTGTCCCAAGCAGTGAATTTTCCTAGTACTGCTGACATGGATTTCCCAATCAGTGAGACTACGCCCTCACTATAAGGCCATTGGCATAGTTAATTCTGATTTAGGATGTTTTGTCTCTGTCTGTGCCAGCCGAGTCGCCAGAGCTAATCTGGGCAAGGGTCAGTGAGGAGAGGTTGGCCAGTGGTGTTGACCACAAGAAGCCAAACCCAAATCCATCTCCCCTTCCTCAAAACCCCAGAGGCAGCTGCTTTGCTGGCCGGGGCTGTGGGGTTGGATTTGCTGTGTGGAGCGTCTGACAGCTGCCTTTAATCCCAGTGTTGGGCTGTGTCTCACAGCCCTTCAGCAGTGGTTGCTAAGTGAGATACCGAGGTGACATTTTGTCTTAACTTTGCCATATTGTGATTTCAACATGAATCTCCCTGTCCCAACTACTTCCATTTATCTAAAATTTGGCTTCTTTTCACAAATGGGCATAATGATAGTCATTAGTATTGGCACGACTCAGCAGCTGCAGGTTTCCTTAGAGCAAAGTCCCTGGCTATTTCTCCAATAGAGTGTGATCCTTGCTAATGCAAGGTCATTCATTCCCATTTCCTTCTTTCATTTCTCCCCATCCCAGCAGGTCAACTTAAAGAAATAAACTAAATTACATAAATGATCTTTCCTTTTCAGCTGCACTTGGTGTGCCATGATGCCACGTAATTTTACAAGTGCCATTCCTGAGTGATGGCTGCAAAGAGCAGAAATCCAAAGGCAAGGTCATCTCTGCCTGCATTTCCCTTAAAACCCCCTGTGCTGGAGTCCATTCCTTTACAGGGTACCAGCCAAAGGCTCCTTTCCAGGGAAGCTGGAGAATGGCTGTGCCTGTTGCAGTGTGTTCTTCAGGCTCACAAATAGAGTTTCCACTGAGCCAGTGCAAAGATATTTGGTGCCTGGACTGCTGTGATTATTTGTGTAGCTCTTTTTGAGGGCTAAGGAGGCAGGCTCATTTTAACAGAAACAGCATCAAAATGTCTGCTCCTTTCCAGGGAGATTAGGCAAAGAAGCCAGTTTGGCCCCAACAGCTGCTCTCCAGGAGCAGCCAAAAAATAGCATGATATCCAGATTTTAAAATATGGTGGTATCCAAGAGGGCCATTTCCCTGCCAATGCATTCAGTTGTTCTTTATCCAAGCTAATACCAAGGTCCCTCTTGGCCTTTTTCTTCCATTTGCCATTTCAGTCTGGTGCAGAATAGTTTGGGGTATAATATCTATTTCATGTCTTTATCAATGATCTGGACAAGAGGATTGAGTGCACCCTCAGTCAGTTCACAGAGAGCACCAAGCTGGGCAGGAGTGTGGATCTGCTGGAGGGCAGGAAGGCTCTGCAGAGGGAGCTGGGCAGGCTGGACCCACGGGCTGAGGCCAGTGGGAGGAGGTTCAACAAGCCCAGTGCCAGGTCCTGCCCTTGGGTCACAACAACCCTGCAGCTCCAGGCTGGGCAGAAGGGCAGGAGAGCTGGGAAAGGCCCTGGGGGTGCTGTGACAGCGGCTGGACACGAGCCCAGGGGTGCCCA
>JAWWEW010000017.1:17161475-17172659 GCA_035583185.1 Anabacerthia variegaticeps | reverse complement strand
CAAGTCCCTGCCAGGAGGGGGGAGCCCAGTGGGAATTGGGTTCTGCTCCCAGGGAACAGGGACAGGAGGAGAGGGAACGGCCACAGGCTCTGCCAGGGCAGGTTTAGATTGGATATTAAGAAAAATTTCTTCAGGGAAAGGACTATCAAGCATTGGAAAAGGCTGCCCAGGGAAGTGGTGGAGTTCCCTACTTCTGGAGTTATTTAAAAGACATGTAGACCTGGCACTTGGGGACATGGTTTAGTGGTGGGCTTGGAGTGCCTGGGATAAAGGTTGAATTCCATGATTCCAACCTAGACAATTCTGTGACTCTATTCTCTTCACCTCTCCAGTTGCTTAGAGTGTGAGAAAGAGGTAAAACCAGGAGTTGCAGGCCCTTGGGCTGTAAGCTGTTATTCAGCCTCCTGATGCTTTGGTGTACTATTTAAGCAAGAAAGGGGGCTCAGAGTTCTGTCTCCTCTAGGCTGGGACAGGCTCTATTGCAGCAGACCATTTGGCCAGGCTGTGATCCATCCAAGATACTGCTGCAATCCACCCAAGGTATTGCTGCAGCTCTGAGGTCTCTGCTGTGGTTTTCCTGCAGCGTGTATGGGCTTACCAGTGAAGTGGTCATGAAAACTGATCTCAAAACCAGCTTACAGAGCTACCCAGATTTCTGGAGATGGAAAGATCCATTCTCAGCCTTTTCAAGGCAGTAGCAAATACTGTATGATTTGGATGGAAGTAATAATTAATTCAAAATGGTTTTGTCTCATAGCTTAGCTTCTGTGCTGCATTCTGAAGTCTGAAACAAAGCAAATACCTGCCCCGTGGATTCCACCTATTTCAAACTCTGTTAAAAACATTCCAAAAAATGTCTGGTAAAAATGGAAAGTTAGCATCAATATGAGAACAGATTTTTCTGAGGATGTGACAAAATAAATGGCTGTTAATTCTTCCAGGTAAACTTGTAAGGATAGTGGCACTTCATGTACTGTATTTTTAATGTGCTCACAGAGCACTTGGTTAAAACAGAAAATGTGGTTAGAAGGACACTTTACTCTTGACTTACAATTGTGAGTTAAACTAGTTTAGCAACTTTTGCGTGGAACTCAGGTAACTTTAATGCCCTGTTCAGGCATTGTTTACTTGACAGGCTTGTAACAGCTACACTGCTTGAGCTCCTAGAAGACAAAATTTGTTTCATACCTTGAGGGTGCAAAGTCCCAGGGCAGCAGATGGCCCTATGATTATTATTTCCAACCTGTCTTACCTGACCATTCCTTCCCTGTATGAACAGCTGTTTCATTCACTTCAGTGCAGCCCAGCCCGAGCGGCTATTTTTCTTCTGCCCTTTTCTTTGCACACAACATAAATCTCTTCTTTCCTTTGACCTGGCCTGCAGTTTCATCCACCTGTGCATGCCTTAAGCAATGTCAAACCCTTGCCAGATCCACTTCCCTTTTTCTAGATAAATTCTTTTGAAACTAAACTTTTTTTGCAGCAGTGCTGAATAGATAGAAAGAGTCCATCCACTGCCTAGATACCCTGGGAGTGCTCGGTGGGTTGATTTAACATGCTTTGCTCTGTTTTGGGGGGCTCAGCCCATCCACAGAGTGGCCACTGGGTGTTAACCAGCCAGTGGGGCCACATTCTGCAGGTTTGCAGCTGTGCAAAGCACTTCACAGACACCAGCAGAGTTCATTTGGTCTCTAATATTGCAAAGGCAAATGTTCAAATTAGAACATGTCAAAATTAAGATGTTCCCATGCAGCCTCAGTTTGGCCTCCTTATGGGAAAAGGCACTTAGAAGGTGATTTTTAATTCTGTAATTACATACCTTTTTTCTGGACCTCATTTCATTCCCTCATTTCATTCAACTCCACAAACGAGCAGTTTTCCAGTGTTTCATTTTATCCCTCTTGCACAGGCTCATGTCCTATTTACTGGGCAGTGCTCATACCATGCTGGATATGGAAATAATGATTTCCATGAGCAAATTCATCATTCACATTTAAGAATTTATTTTTGGAATGCCACTTTTAGACAAGGTAGAGGCATTCCTTTCCCTTCTGGAACGGACAGCTGGGGCTGACGAAGGTCTGGTACATACTTTACTGCACGATGACATTTCCAGAACCTCAGTTACCCACCTTGCATTTTTTCTAACTGCAGGGACAACTCTTGCAGTGATTAACAGCGCTCAGAATCTGCAAATCAAACCCCCATAAAATGAAAAATAAACAGAAAGCACGGAGTTTCTGCCTTGGGTGGTTTGCACAGGATCACAGATTCCTGGGGGCAGAGCCGGCAGCAAAACCCAGAGTACAAAACGTGGCACGAAGGTTGTTCTTTTGTGTGTGATATTTTTCTCCTCAAGCTTTCCAGA
Organism: Anabacerthia variegaticeps; assembly: GCA_035583185.1. Classification (NCBI taxonomy): domain Eukaryota; kingdom Metazoa; phylum Chordata; class Aves; order Passeriformes; family Furnariidae; genus Anabacerthia; species Anabacerthia variegaticeps. The sequence continues at coordinate 17,170,291 of JAWWEW010000017.1, read as the reverse complement.
TTCTTTCAGAGAAGGGGACAGGGCGAGGGGACACTACAGGCAGCAGCTTCCTTCCCCCTGCTCTCCTTGCAGTGAGGCTGAGCTCCTGGGACCAAATTTAGGGGCTGAGATAATGCACGTGGGCGAAGAGAACCTGCTGAGGTTGCACAGTGGATCTGAACCTCTTTCCATCTGATTTCTTTGGGTTTCAGTCCCCTGAGACATCCCTGTTGCCCCCTCCTTCAGCAGGTAAGAGGAGTCGTGCTGTGGCATACCAGGGTGACTTGTAGCACAGCAGATCCGTGTTGTTGTTGTGACTCTGTGTCTTTCTTTGATTACATGGATATTTTTTCCCCTCAATCAAATGTTTGATTCACAACCAAGTGTCTGGCTTTATCCACTTTGAAACGCTGATAGCAGTTTCTTTTAGGTAACTTGAAATGCAAATAAGGATATATTTGAAACAAACTAATCCCTAAAAAGACTTGATGAAGTACTGTAAGCTTATTTTTCTGAAAGCTGAGTCAAGTCCCACTTCAACATCAAACTGCCTTCCCGCACACATTCTATACCAAATAATGAGTAAATGATGCTTTGAAAAAGAATCACCAGACACACTTCTGATTAGGTCCTGTGGCTTTTATTTCTAAAGTAGAAATAATGTTGTACTAGATCTAATTCTCTGTCACAAGTGAAAATATGGATTCCCAAAATAGGACGATTGCATGGCAATGTGAAGGTGTGTAAGATGGCAGCTTTAAAAGAGAAGTGGCTCCTGAGGACGTGTGTGCATCAGGCACTGGGAGCTAAAGTGCAGCTGCCTATGGGTGGACCCTACCTGTGGATGATCTTCTCTTTGAAAGCAGGAATATTTACCAGGACTGTGAAAGAGCTGTGAAACTGAGGGGGTTTGTGCAAATTTGTGATGTAAATGTACTTTGTTTATTTATTTCTCTGGAGGGAGAAAAAAAAACCCTTTACAGAGAAAACTGGGGAAGAAAAGATGAATTTTCCTGTAGATTCTGAGCAGAAAATCTGGAATTCACACAGTGTCTATCCCTCAGAATTTCTGGAACACATATAGTGACCAAGGTGATTAATTGCATATATGAGTTAATAGGAACAATCTTGCTTATTTTTGATAAACATGGCAAATTGCCAAGGTCAGGATGATGCACAGAGGTGCATTCTAACCCAAATGCCTGCAGTTCCTGGTGTTAACTCACCACTAGTGCAGCCACATGGGCTGGAATTTTACACGTCTACCCTGACAAACACTGAGCCAACTCCGTGTCCTCAAGGTGAAGCTGAAAACCAGAAAATGAGGGCTGAGTTAACAGGAAAGTTCCAAGTGAGTGATTGAATCAAAGTGGATTTGTCTTAGTGGTTTAACTTTGCAGTGTGAATTTAAACCTCTCTTGTATTGCATCTATACTGTATCAATACACTGGCATAAGCTTGAGGTGAGAATTAAGAAGGAAAACTTTAATGTCACAAGTAATGCAAACTGTAAGATGTTTATGACTATAAATGGGAATTAGAAGAAGACTAATAAAACCAGGACACCAAACTTCTAAAATTAGTGTTGCAAACTATTAAAAATAATGGATGTTAATGGAATAATGTTTATTATGAGTTTTTTGAGAGAAAGGTTTTCCTTCTGAATTGAAGGTCAGAGTGCTTGCCTTTTTAAATGCCAGCTCTGGCACTGTGGTGCCATTTCAAACTTCCATCAAGTAGCAAAAATGTACATTCAAAAGACTTCCAATTCCATAAGTTAGAACTTTCAACAGGACTGAAAGTTGAAAGTTAAAGGGGAAAGGTACCAGCAAATATACTTCTTAAACTTAGACCTGCAGTCTGTGTTGCCTTGAACAAATATGTTTCTAGGTGTAATTAGTGATCCTGTCTGTACATGGTGCAATCATAGGGTGAAGGTTATAGAGAAGAGTGGGATGAAATACAGAATCTCTTAAAAAAGTGCCATCTTAGTAATGTTGAAGCAATATTTGGTCTTGTGTGTGCTTTAAACTCAGACACAAACCTGCCTTCCACAGACACCTCTGTGGTGCCAATTGCCTTTAGGTTTTGTCAAAGAATACCTCAAATAACAAGACATGGCTTAACCCTCCCCTACACTTGTCTCTTAAACTACTTTTTAATTTTAAAACATTATACAGAAATTTCCTGGGTCTGAATTTCACCAAGATCTTCTGCTTGGAACAAAGCCTGTTTCTAGCTCTACCTGGAGTGCAGCTGTCGCAGGGTGTGCTGGCTGGTAGATAGCCCTGTCCCCTGTCCCCTGTCCCCCTGATGGGCTTGCACTGCTCCTGCTGGCAATGTGTGTCCCAAAGCACCCAGACCATTTGCTGTGGAACATTCTTCTCCTGCATGCAGCTCTCAGCAATGAGCCTGCCTGCACACACACAACATCAGACGTTGATAAACTGTGATAACGGTTGCATAATGACTTTCATAGAATAACTTTTGCCATAAAAATAGCTGTTCGTAATTGCTCGTGGGATATTTGAGATTCTGATTCTTCTTGGATCATCCTAATTACTTGGGGTACTTTTTGGAGAGCTTTTTTTTCTCCCCTTTGGGCGTGATGATAAACAGTTTGATACTCGAATGTGCAGATAAAATACAATTGATTACACAGTACTTTGTTGTTCAGCTGGATGCATATCACTCTTGTGGCTGCAGGACAAGACAGCTTTGAATCTCTTGGGGAATTACTGAATGAGATTAGTATTTTTCCTAATTAAAAAAAATGAAAAAAATACAGTTCTGAAGGAATCCATGGAGCTGTAATACCCCATGGGCTGGGAGAGTTCAAATGCCACCCTGTGCCAGCCATGAACCACGAGGCTGTTGTGAAACACACACAGGGTAACTGGTACCAGGCAGGTTTGGCTGGGCCTTCCCTGTGGGAAGGGCTCCTCACAACCTTATCTCCCCCAGTAAATCCAGCCCCATCAAACACAGAGTATCACATCATATCCTGATCCTCTGTTACCAGTAGATTAGAACACGTGTAACCCAGACTGGGAAGGGGCTCTGATGTCTTGGTGTCTCTTCATAGCAAGTCAGTCACAGCAGTAAATGCCTTTTGCTCTGTTTCTTCCAATTGAAAATGTACCATTTCCCTTTATAAAGCCTTGGTTTATAATCCTGGCTTGGCTTCTTGTGATTATCTCTTGAATATTGCACTCACATGCAGGAGGGGGTTGCAGAAGGAAACTTGAGGAACTATCTTTCTCAGTGTTTGCACTAAGCATTTGGCTCATTTTTTTTAAAAAAAACCCACCTTATTTCTCATTAAAGCTGAGTCTGTTTGATTTATATGGAGTTTTGGCTGGAGTCGACCCTTTTTTTTTTAAGCTCAGTTCTTACTTAAATACATAGGAAGTCATCTTATCTACTGGTAACCATATAGCATCTTGTATTTTGGAGATTTTAACAGTTTCTCTGGGATGTACACTTAAGTATCTGCCAGCCTCTGGAAGTCTTCCCCAATGAACAATGCTGTTCTTTCACAGGTTTTCTTTTCTGCTCTTTTACTGCTTCCTTTTACAGTCTTGTTTCTGCATATCAGCTTGATATTACAAGAGCTTTCATGTTGCCAGACTCCATGAAAATTACTGCACTGCCAAAATCACAGAATTGTTAGGCTTGGAAGGGATCTCTGGAGATCATCTAGTCCAACCCCAATATAAAATACTCAATTCCAGACATAAACTATGAATGCCTTTCCTCCACTGGTCTCCTTAAAGTACTGCATTGAATCTACAGCAAAAAGTGCTTTTCAGTTAATGAATTATTAAGCTTTCTAATTTTTTATGAGCATCTTTTGGGATTGTGCTAGTGGAGTAAGCAAATAAAGTGTGTTCACCTGTAGTTTGCACTGACAGCTGTTTTGGGAGCAATAGAACAATGTATTTTGTGCCGAAAATAGGAAATAGGAACAGCAAAGACTGGCTGACACTACCAGGCTTCTGGGAAGTTTAAATAAAACTAGTTAAGTGTGTTTTTGCAAGAGTGATTTCCCTTTCTTGACAGGAAGAAACTATAAAGCATATCTGCAAAAGCCCTGTCTTTTCCTAACAAAATGCACCTACCTCTGAACTCTTATAATAAATGCCAGTGCAATTGCCATCTGCTTTTATTCCTTTCCACCTGGATCCAAACATCCCTGTCTGTATAAACACAACCCACCTACCAGCTCACACCCTCCACCTCACCTCTGGTAGCACTCACACGATGATGTCACCTGTCATTAGCTTGATCAAGGGGGGTTGTGACCCCTAAATTAGTGCTGCAGCCAGGAGGATGTGCTGAGTAGGCACTGAGTGGGAGTCAAGAGTATGGCCATTTAGAAAGGCTGCAGTGGATGGTTTGGGAGATGGGTTTCCATATCCAAAGCTGTCTCCAGGCCCATTGTGATAATCCTGGCAAGCAGCTGCTGGGGGGAGCATAAATGGACACAGGAGCTTCTCTTTATGCCATTATGTTTCTAATGCTGGCTAGTGGTTAGATTTCTGGGAAATGATTAAATGTGAACTCTGGTTTTAGCTCTGCAAGTTTCTGTTGGCTTTTGCTCTTGTTTAAAGGAAGTAGTCTGAGCTCGTCAGTTTTATATTTGAAGTTTTAACTTGATTTACCTTATTCTTCACCACAGTAACTGGAAATAAGGGTTCATTTTAGAATGCAGGTTGCACCAGGGTTGTGAGTTCCTCACCCATGGCAGAGGGATCACAAACCAGTGCAAATGTGTGGCTTGACAGCAAACCCATAATTTCTGTGACCTGGGAACCTGGCTGCTCATTCCTTACTCCTTCCACCATTCATGTCTTACCTCTTCATGGTCTTGCCACACTGTAAAATAATGAAAGATTATTTATATGATACATGTTCCTGGTTTTCTAAGGAGGTTGGGGAAGGGTACAGCAGGTGTGTGCTGTACTCAGATCTGTTCTTACACTGCACCCTGGGGTGTTCTGGAGCTGATACCATAATATTGTTTGCTTCTCTGCGTGTGGGCTCGGAAAGTCTGTCTTTAGCCATGCCCCATCAGGACAGCCATTTCAGGATGGTACTTGGGCATCCCTATTGAACCAGGACCTTAGAAGAGCATCTAAGGGACCTCCAGAACAGATGCCTGTGCCTGTGAAATGCCTGCTTCTCCTTTGGCCAGCTCACCAGGGCTGCATCTGTGAGGCTTTGTTGGTGTCACACACCTCTGCTCCAAATGACACCTATTGCAGGAGCTGTGTAAGTGGCCACTGAGATCACCTCTGTCTTACTGGGGGGATCCCTGCTGCAGGAAATCCACTCTGACTAAAGAAATCCCACCTGGATCTTCTCCTTCTGCTGTAAATTGAGGTGCAGTTCCTGAGTGCCTGGCACCCACCAGCTTAACCTGAGGGTGAGGACATGCAATCCACCAGGTCCAGGTTAATCACACCACGTTACTTTGGTACATAAAGTCCTATATAAATAATTTGTGTGATGATATACCCCTATCTTCCAATCTTCCACCACCAGTCTTCCATTGATTCTCAGTTTCCTGCTATTTTGCTTTAAGATACGGGTCCCAGTCTCTTTCTCCAGTTCAATCTGCTCAGTTTTGTCCTGTGATTGAATAAGAGACAGGGTAGCCAAAAGACTGGGCTAGTGCATCCAGAATCATTAATTCAGTCAGTCAAACAAATGGGAGGCAAGAGAACAAGAAACAGTGACCAATTGGTCACATGGCAGGGGATCTGCCCTGGAGCATGGAACACACTGAGTTCAGCCCCTGAGCTGGATGGTCACAAATGCCATAATGATTTCTTAGCATGGCCCTGGCTGTGGTAGCTCATGCCAGCCTGCTGAGCAAGCTTGGCCAGGCTTCTTGAGATTCACAGATAAGATTTATTCCTGAAGCCTGACCTACATGAGTGTGTATCTAAATGTGTGAAAGCTGTGATTTGATGGCAAGCAATGAAAGGTCATAGAAAAAGCAGGCAATGCATTTAAATCAAAATGATGAAGCTGGGTAATTTCATTAGCAACAGTTGTATTTACTGGAAGTCACAGATGGTGCAGTTTAGCTTATGGCCAATTTGTTAAGACAAAATAAGTATAAAGAAAGAAATATTCCAAGTGAGAGGTGGTTAAAAATTAAATAGGCACCAGATGGCTCAAGATTGTCCTTCATAGAAATTTGGTGAAAGAAGACATAAACAATCCAAAAGCATTTCTGAATGGGACACACACAGGCTGGCTAGGCCTTTATCAGAGCTAGGTTTAAAAGCAGAGCAATTAAACTTCCCTCGTGTGTTAGCATTTGACACCCCAGCGAAATGTTCTACATGAACTTCCAAATGATTTTCTGTCTGATATGTTGGTTGCACAGAGAAGCAAGGTAAATGGAATAATGCATAAATGGTTCTGCCTTCAGCTACCTTTAAAATAACCTCAGCTTTTACTTAAAGCGAGGAGAAATTTTACTGTGCAGTGTAAATTCCTACATCTAGGTGCATTCATGTCAACTCACAGGCCTTTATGCTCAGAGAAATGGCAATATTTTGGATCTTGCTTGCTCTTGAGAAATGTTAGCAGTTGGTGCAGGTCCCTGATGAAAGGTTACAGAGCTACAGCCCTAGACTATATTCCAGGGGATACAAGTTCCTTTTCCTGGCTGCATCACAATTCTTTTCCTGGCTCTGGAAAAACTCACTTTGCACATTTATACACTTTATCTGTACATTAGCACCTATGGGGAGCTTTGGGGGTCAAACTATTACGGTTTTTAACACAATGTCTAGAGCTCCTAAAGCTGGTCATGATCACTGTTGCCTTTGAACTTGCTTATAACACAAATAGTATGTTTCTAGGAGGATAACATGATTTTGTTATGTACAGTAACTTGATTCTGCTTTCTGCTCATGTGCATAGCATACTGTTTTTTACACACAGCTGTTGGGGCATTTATGATGTTTTGCCCCTATTAAAGTACATCCCCGTGCAATACCAGTGAATTTAACAGTGGGAAAAACCCCCAAAAGTAAAAATATTATAAATGATTCCAAGGAACAGGAGTCAGCATGTGCTCTCTGCTTTTATATGGAGCACTAGATGTAGGTGATATCAGAGACACAGCAGAAATCTCTTTAAAGCAACTGCATGTATGGAACTGGTTTTCCCAGGGGTGGGAATGGGGAGGAAAAAAGGAAAGGCAAAGGAAAAACAGCCTTGAATGAGAGAGGCAGCTGGAGACTGTGTTGACTAATTAATGAGCAACATACACTTAAGAGCTTTTACTCATCCTGCACTAGCTCTGCACATTTTCTCCTGCATGTTCCAATCTCTGGGTAGGAAAGCTCTGCAAGTTGTGCCTCCTTGCAGGGAAAAGGCTACACGTGGAAAAGATGGCTGTACTCACTGAAGGGAAATGAAAACATTCACAAATGTCCTGGAAAAGCCTGGAACAGTCCAGATGGGGAACACGATTTGAAGGATTTTACAATTAAATGAAATAATAAAAAAATCAGAATGCTCCAGGAATAATTTCCCCGTGTGCCAAGGTACCAGTAATGCCCTTGCACCAACCACAGCCTTGCCAGGGGAATACATTCTTCCATCAGGAAGATTTTTTCTGTCTCAGCTGCCAGAGTTGCACCTAAGAACAGGAAGGTGATTCACAATCATGGCTTCGTGTTGAGAAAGACCATCCAAGTAAGGGTGATAATGATTTTTCAAAATTATTCTTTAAGGATAAAAATACAAGAAAGGATTTTACTGACCTGGACTAGAAATAGCACAGACTCTTTTTGTGTCTATCTGCAGGGCTTTCTGTGTGGGAGGAGAAAGGGGGCAGGGTGGAAAGGCAGCCTGGGAGCAAATCAGACTCTTTAAAGTGTGCACTCCAAAAACTTTGCATTCACCCTCTTAGTTATTGCTGCCCTTTGCCAAATGGCTCATTCTCAGTGCCCAGGCAGAGAGTCTTTTGGTGTGTTCTGAGAACCTGCCCCTTTCTGCCCACATTAGAGCCAATGTGACTGTGCTCAGGCAGTGATGGCAAACCCCAGCAGCACCAACACTTCTGCCCTGCTGGCCCCACAGACACCCCCTGCCCACCTCCCAGCACCCTGCCTGCTCCTGCTCCTGCTCCAGGGCTCTCCTGTGCTTACAGGCAAATGCAGACTGTCCTGACCTCACAGCTCACCTGGGCATGGGGCTGAGGACAACCCCGGCTACAGAGACAGTGCTGAGCATCATTTGCTGTTCCCCATGTCAGAACTAACTAATTGTCAGGCAGCCCCTTGTCCCCACCACCCTTTGTCAGCAGAGTGCAGGGACAGCAGCACACGTGGGGGAAAGGAAGAAAAAGACTTATGGGGAATGACAAGATGAGTTGAGGCTTTGCAGGTGGTTGAACAAACGCTGGTGTTCTGAAATCTCTGTCAACTCCTTGTTAAAAGTGGCAGAAACACAACAGCAGGGAAAGTAAAAAGCTTACAATTTATATAGCAAGACATTTGTGAATGGAATGAAGTTTCAACTCTACAGCCAATCTTCTACCAGAGCAGTTTCATGATTAAGCAGATCAGATGCTTGTAAGTTTAAAAAATATATATAGTTGGAGGTAAATTTAAACTAACTGAAAACACATGCAAATGATTTATTCTGCATATTGTCCTAGTTCGGCAGGTGGGGCCAGTTATCACCGTGGGGGGGGGTGATCAAAGCTATGTATTCTACCCCCTCTATTCGTTTCCCAAGAACAATGGGCCATTTGCAGCACATTACTAGGGAGTCGTTAGCACCTTCACACCCAGCCTGAGGGGGCG
>JAWWEW010000017.1:17098625-17161375 GCA_035583185.1 Anabacerthia variegaticeps | reverse complement strand
GTTATACTGCTGGGTTTTGGTGAGTGGAAAGCAGTTTTCTCTTTGTGTCAGTATATTTATTGTAATATCTTTCATTAGATTGTAACTCTGACTTATAAACTCTCTTGTGGTGGGTCCATTTCTCCTGCCGGTTTACCTTTAAACCACTACAATATCATCAGAGAACCACTGAGGCTCGGTCTCACACTGCTGGGAAATGCTGTATGTGTGTATGTATGTGTGTGTGTGTAAGTGGTATCAGAGGTGGTGTTACTGTCCTGGGGTTCATTTGTGCCACTGTCTGGTTTTGAAATCCTGTATGGACTAAGCTGTGCTGGTTGTTAACCCTTGGTATCCAAAATAACATAGGGCTGTTCTCGAATCTCCTGTGTTTTCTTAGTACGTATTTGAGGAGTCAACAAACTTGTTTAGCTGCACTGTCTTGAGAAGTCTGTGAGATAAATACAGATTTTTCTAGCAAACATAGGCCTTTATATGCTTTTATTATGGAGCTTGTGTTTGCAGGTGTCTGTTGTCTGTTCCAGTATGGTAATATAAGGAAGAACTTTTCTTATGAAGACCAAAGTAAAAGATAAACTGAGAACTTTGGGTATTGCATTGAAAAACCTCTTCACAGTCAGTGAGTTTGTCCCTGCTAACAATAGTGTTTGGCTTGTGTAGTCTAACCCTAAGAAACCAGAAAAATGTATCATTGCTGCAGTTGTTCAGACGGTCTTGTGGGCAGTATCATAACAAGGGCCAGGAGAATAAAACTCTATTTAAATGTGTTAAGCTGAAACCACCTGAAAAGAATTATTGGTCCAATTCATGGTTCCCAGAGGTGCTTACAAGCAGCATCTGTGGCAGGAGCTCTCCCTCACAGCCCTGAGAAGGTTCAGGAGCACGACTGAGGAGCTCCATTTAGGTGAGTTATAGGAAAGGTGTTTTCTGATTGCTTTGCTGGCATGTGGGATGTGTGCACATAGGTGGGAACAGCAGGGGACTTCATATACATCTCATTTAGCTGGTGCTACGTGGAGTCTTGTGCAAGGAAAGCCTTTCCTGGCTGACATTTAGTCCTGCAATAATGGCCCTTCTGCTCAAATACTCACTTTGAAGACTCATTCAGTTTTGGGTTACTGACTCTGCCAGTACCAATTAGAGATAAGATGTTAAAGTTTTTCTTCTCAGGGCACAAATTTACCACAAGTTTTTTTTCTCTTTTTCTTAACAAAGTAGTTCTGATTCTATCCTTTGTGGTCTTCAAATGCCAGCTTTAGTGAATGTTTCTGTAGGGTTTGTGTCTCTGGAGCCTGCTCAGCTTTACTGACCTGAAACTTCTGGCTTTGCTCTGTTACTGAGGCTCTGACAGTGTGCACAGCAGCAGGGTGATCTGTAAAACTGAACAGTTATCCTAAATGCCTCCTGTGCCATTGGCATTGGCTTTGTGTTCAGGCTCTGTTGATATGTGTAAGACAATGCCAGGTGTAGAGTCAGATTTGCATGCAGGACCCAAAAAACTACACCATGGCAAGCTGGCAGCTCAAACTTTGCTCTCTCTGGGGCTGCCTCAAGGCCCAGTCACAGCCCCCTGTTTGGTGAAATACATTTTAGTAACCACTTCAGGACTGACAACAATATCTAGGCATATATATGCATGGGATGGAAAACTTTGATAAAAGGAGTTCGCAGTACATTCCAAAAATAGAAGTATATTAAATTTTCCATAGCCCATAGAATACAATGTTTGAGAAATTACAGCAGCTTTTGGATGAAACTGGGTTGAAACTGGATTGATCCAGGGCAATAAAATTTGTAGCAGTTGAAACCAGGTGGGAAGTTATAGGTCAGCAGGATAAGAAGGTTCATGTTGTTGGGTTGCACTGGCACACCCTTTCTCCTCTGAATCCTGCCTGTATCTCAGGAAGGTTGATGGGTTAAAGGAGAGGAGTTCTTGAAGAAGCAGATTCTGGAGAGACCTTGTTTGCTCCAGGGTCACCTGGGGATTTGTGAACCCACACCATGTAGAGCTCAGCATGAGCTCCCAGGTTTGCTTTGCCCCTCCTGCGCGACACAAGGGCACAGTTCCTTTTCTTCTCGGGAGGTGGATGCATTTCAACAGTGCACCATGATTTGGTTTGGCTATTTTTGTTGTTTTCTCAAGTTAATTCTGTTGCAAGATGAGCAGATCAAATTCATCATGACAAACTCTACAGAAGGAATTGTGTGGAGTTGTGTGAGTGGTAGATGCGACACCAACCAAGAGCTGTCAGCAGCCATAGAATTGACATGTAATACTTGGTACTTTAAGAGCAATTTACATCTTCTAAGGACCATACTGTATAAACACTAATTAATCTCTAATTAACTTATCTATATGTATTAGCCAATTAATCTCTAATTAGTTTATTTGCAGATTCTTTCACATTGGGAACTAATTTAGGTGAGGCGTAAACCTCGTGGGACTAGTTCTGATCTCTCCAAGAGGTGTGAGGCAGGAGGATGTATAAATCCATCCTAATGCAGTCGTAGGGATAGAGCACTGAAGAACTGCTCCAAGGAATGTATAAATAAGGCTCTTTTTGAGTTCAGAGAGAGATGCTGTGCAGTGCTGAGAAGCAGCATCAGAATGCTCAGAATTAATTAGCTGATGTTGATGGGGCCTGATTATAGTTTGGTTGTTTATAAAATTTCTTTCTGCACAGGGTGACACATGACTTGAAGAGCATTAGCAGAGTGTACCAAAGTGACTACCAGGCCTGAGCTGGCAAACTTCCTGCTAATACACCTCTTGTGGGCAGAGCTCAGAGTGATGGAAGGAGAGAGAGGAAGGAAAAAATGTACAATTTGTGACATGGGAACTTTGCTCCATGTCCACTCAAGCCATCAGGGCTGAAAATACCCTCCAGAGCGATACTTCTGATGCACATTTGGCATAAGGAGCCCAGATCTTAAACACACTTCCCTTTTAGAATGGAGACAAAAATGTGTCTGGTTTTCCCTTATCCCAACTCCAGACAACAGTCTGGATAAACGTGAGGGAAGGAGCTCATTTCCCCAGCATTTCCAGGGGCTGTAACTGGTTTGACTGCTTCCATTTCCAGTCCTCCTCTCCTTTAGCATGGCAGGATAGCTGAAACCATTGAGGAGCAAACCCTCCTTGGGGATGGCACTGCCAGGGCAGCCCTGCTCTGCCCCTCGATGGTGGCACGTGTGTGCAGGAGGGAGGCAGGAGTGGGGCAGTTCAGCTCCAGCTCCAGAGGATTTCCAGAAACATATTGCCTGCCCATGCAGATCTCTAAATATAAAATATAAATATAAGGAGTCTGAGCTTGGGCAGAACTGTTATGTTACTGAATTGCTGTGTCATTTTATTTGCTGTGCCATTAGGAGGGGAAAATCTGTTAGTTCTCAGCAACTGCTAAAGCTCCTCATCTCACATGTACAGAATTAGTGGAATCAGCTGAAGCAGCTGGACTACACTTACCAAGGCTGCAGGAAGCAGAGTGCCAAATGCTGACACTGGTCCTCAAACTGCTCTTTCATTTAGATGTCCTTGCAGCACCGAGCTGTCTGACATCATGTTTATGGCCTGTGTGCAAGAGAAACAGAAGAAATCCTATCCATTTTTGAAGGTAGTGTTCGGATTCAGTCGTAATAATTCACAGTGTTGCTTCAGGGCTTCCATATTGCTTTGGGCATAAAGCTGTATTATAAATTACAGCACATAAAGCTGAGTTTGACCTACCAGTTGATGCATAATAAACTGACTTAATTCTGAATATTAACTACATATTGTGGCCCAGAGGTTTTTTCCTCTCTAAGTGTAGTACTGAATTATACAAGAATCCTTTTCTCGTGGGTGAAACCTAAATATAAATACATTCCTAGTCTTAATACCACACAGAAAGGTGCCAATGGGAGAATATTTTCATCCTAAATACGTTTCTTACGGTAGCAGAAAATAATTCCTGAATATTGCAAAGTACAGGAAGTAATTATAGAGACTTTTCCAAAAGCAAGCATCAGGAGAAGATGAATATCTGAAGGATTTTGGTGGTTGTCACTGTGAACAGAGAAATGCTCTGGCTGCAGGGGCATATTGTTCCTTGAGGTGTCCAGCCCTGCCTTACCAATGTGTATTTTAATGGATCCTAGCTCAGGTCTGGGATTTTGCCTTAGGCTGAAGTATCTGATAAACAACTGAAGGCCTGGTGAAGATGTCTGAAATAAAACAGATGTGGTCAAACCGCCTTAGAATTGAAATGCCACTCACAGAATTTTTGCAATGGACCAACAATACACAATACCACAATCTGCATTACCCTTGCCCACTAACACGACTAGAGATGGGTCTGAAGAGATGGGATCAAAACGTGCTCATTTGATGTGAAAATGTTGCTGCAGAAAGCTACAGGTTAGTTCTTTAAATTACTGCATTAGTATTGAACAGAACATAAAGGATAGTGAAAAATCCTGGGCTTGTATATTTTTATTAAAAAAAAAATTCCTCATGTTACCTTATAAGTAAATGTGTGTAGATTGTACATGGCATTTTCTGTGAAATTTGTCAGCATTTGCAGGATTTTTCCCAAAGAAGTACAATACAAACATGAGGTGCAGGTATTTTACATCCTTTATGAATTGTATCTCATACATAGACCAGTTTTTGATATTTTTTTCCTTTCAACTATGCATCAGTCTAATCAGACTTCTAAGAATTGGGGCTACAACAGTATCATTCAGGCTTTGGCTTTCTCTTTGTTGGGTTTTTATCATTTGGTGGTTTTTAGAACCAGCCTGGCACTGTGACTCTGCCAGCAGCTGGCAGGAACTGAGCTCTGAACTGCACTGAGTACCAGGGTTTATCTCACTGCACAGCACAGTGCCCAGGGGAGCTGGGCCTTCTTCCCATGCCCAGATCTACCAGGTGATGGATCTTCCCTGGGATCTTCTTAAAGCTGTCAACCAGTCTAAAAAAGCCCACATTGTGGCAGTATGAAATTCTCCAAAATGCTGGATGGCAGATTAAAGAGTTGCAGTGGCTGTTTTTCTTTATGGCAGCTCAGAAGGAGAGAAGATGAGCAGATTATTTGTACCTCTGCTCCTGTAGTGCCTGGGGGGGAAAGGAAATGGAGAGGAAGAACGTGGGGTTGGGCTGCTTGGGATCTTCCCCTCCCCTGTCCTTGCTGAGGAAAGAAGACTGAAAATTCCAGTCCCCCAAGCTGTGCTCTCCAGCAAGGTCCGTACCTGTGGTGTCAGTCTGGGTAGGCAATAACCAGCTTTACCAATTTAATCAGAGCCAATCTGGCCATCCTTTCTCTGCAGGTACCACGGTGGTTACTCACAACACCCAGCTTTTGTTTATCCTAGCCTGAAACAGCTCAGGGGGAACACAGGGGATGAAAATTTCCTAGTGAATGCCAAAACGCTTTTGAAAAGTTGTGATTCGAGAGTGTGTTAAATACCAAGTCATCAGAAAAGTGCTTGTAAGGAAAATAAAAAAAGCTGATTTCAAAAGACTCTGAAAATAGTCTCGAATCAGCTTTTAGCTACTTAGATAACACACACACACACAGAGTATTTCTGTCTGCACAATTTCTTACAATATTTTATTCTGGAATTAAAACCAGTTGTGATAACATCTCATTTTCAGTAGAGTCCTGGTGAGAAGCATATGACAACCAGCAGTACCCCAATCATTTCCAGAGACTCACTTCATCCATCATAAATATTTAAAATTCAATCATTAATCAAGGCAGCTGCACACTTCCTTCGAGTGATCAGCCACTAATAGCTTAAGAAGTCTGATTAAAAGAAAAACAAAACAATAAACCAACAACAACTCAACAAGTGGTTTTTACAGAATTTCCCCTGACCAGCCCTTCTTTGTGTTTTGCAGAAGGGAAAATCGCAGGACGGCTCCATCTTCTATAACAATCCTCCAGCTTAGCAGCCAAGTTAACTTGACATCTGGAACTTCTTTCTAGGGATTTCTCCCATTTGCAGCTACTTTTTGGAGGCAGGATCTGGGTTTTTAAGTAGATACTTGACTGTAAGGAATGATGCTTTGAATGATTCTATGTTTTTTCCTGTCAAGGAACACGAGGAGAATATTCTGTTGTGTACATGTAACCATGAGAGCAGAAAAGCTGAAAAAGAGATGTAGCCAAAGCTGAAACAAAAACAAACACCAAACTTCATCTCTTTTTTTCTAGACTGAAAACCGAAAATCCATTTAAAAGAACCCCCAAACTCTGCCTTATGTGAGTGCTCCAAACTCAGTGCAGTAACTCTGCAGGAATGAAAGGCTCCTGGCTTTGCTGTGCATTCTAGCTTCAGTCACTGTTACTTTAAACCTGGAGCTTATGCCTGGCAAATTTGGAGTGAAGCTCATCAGTGGCAGCAGAATAAAACTGTAGTGATGAGTTCTTGTCTTGGCTCTTCCTTGCCTGGCAGGGTAGAGTGTCGGTTTGTTCTTTTATTTATTACGTGTTGGCAATTGCATTTATAAGAAAATAACAGCTGATATTTATGTGGTATGTGAATATATGTAGCTTGTTACAGTCAGATTTCATCTGTTTGTGCATTTGTTTCAAGTTGTATGTGTGAGGCATCTGATGGTGTGACTCTCCCTACTCTGAGTGCATTCCAAGAGGGTTGGAATCATCTCATATCCTGGATGGTGCCAATACAGAGAGACTGTCCTGGTGTGTGCGATGCCTCATCCTTTAGCCAGGAGTCCTTATTTTTGCCCTGTCCCAACCCACAGCCTAGCTCAGTGCCAGAGTTCTGCAGTTTGCAGCCCTGGGATGGAGTTAGTGAGGTACAAAGGGAGCTCCTGTCTGAAGAGCCCCCTTGGCTTCTGGCTCCTCTTGCCAGGGAGGGATTCAGAGAGTTGCTGCCACTGAGCCAGTCTGTACCAATGGACAGAACCTGATGTCTGCAGAGCAGGGAGGCTCCTTCCCTGCAGGTGTCTTTGCCCCATGCCATGAGCACCCCAGTTCACCCCACCACAGGCCATGGCTGCCCCAAACTGTCCTCCAGGTGCTCTTCACATGCACAGAATGTCACAGGAGTTACTGGGCTGTGAAGGCCTGTGCAAGACAAACACAATATGGGCACTGTTTGGGGAGATAGTCCTGTTTGGTGCCATCAGTGAGTACTGCAATTTGCTGCTGTTTGAAGATCATGTCCCAACAAACAGATAGTAGTGACTGCCTTTCCCTCTCCCCTTTTTTGGCTGTTTTCCTTGGAAGCATTTCAGCATAGGTGGCTAGAACGTTTTTTTTTGAAACTTTGGACCTGGCAGGACATAGTTGGCTCCACAGACAAATACAACCCAGTTCAGCTAAATAAAGTCACGTGTTTGATAGGAAAGAGATTTCCTACTGGCATCACATACAGAGCTAATGACATGCCAGGACACCTTCATTTGGAAGCTGTCCATCTTTACACTCTGCTGCATCCTGCCTCCCTTTCCTTCATGGATTATACTGGAAAGAGGCAGAAAGCAATACCTGACACTGGGTAGGACTTTCTTGTTCTGTATGGGGGCCCTCATGGTGCTTGGTTGGGTCTTCTCTTCCAGCAGTTTTTTGTTTTGGGCTCCTCGTGGCATGTCATGCTGTTTGAAGTGAGTTTGAGTGAGTCTGTGTGCACTCAGAGGGTCTGTGACAGTCCTGGGGAGTACAAGCCTTGGTGGCCTCACTTGGCCTGCTTGACTGAATTGTTAATGTGAGGAATAGATGCTGTGGGAGGTAGCTGGGGGTGAGGAGCCTGGTGAGTCACTTGGTTTGGGTTTCTGATGCTGTGTACTCCTTCAGGTTCGTGCACTTTCCCCTCCTGCTTCATATTCTCCCTCTCTTTTCCTCATAATCTATGAGGAAATCTATGGTAATTAGTTGATGCCTGTTTTGCTTTTGGTCTAAGTGACCCATAATTGGATTTTGTTGCCAGAGGTAAACTGCAAGGGCTGTATCCCTGCTTTTACCACCTGTTTTGGCCAAATGTGACAGCAGCTTCTCCAGCCCTTCCAGTGTGGTCTACATCTGAAATGAGGAGCAAGAGCCACCCTCTGCAATTTTGGGGTACCCCTTGATCAGCCTCCTGAAGCTTTCATTGCTTTGTGGCACTCTTGGCAGGTGTGGTTGTGGGGTTTTCCCCTGCTTTGCCTTCAGATGCCATGTCTGTTCCCTTGCTGCTGTTCCATTACACCAAGATCTACCTTGTGTCCAAATCTCTCAGAGACACAAAAAGAAGTGTCCCAAATTCCACCCTAGTTCACAGGGGCTGTGCTCTGGAGCAGAGTGCCTGTGTTCACAACACCAGCAGAGAGTGCCACTCCTCCTGCCTGCCCACTTTTCTGTTGAACAGGTTTTATTTCAGGCAGATCAGCTGCTTGACTGCCTGTTGTGAACCATGGCCTGAATGCCACCTGTAGCAGCTTTGGGCCTGCCTAAGGATGGTCTGCCTGATTCCCAGATTTGGAGTCAACAAGCATCAAGGGTTTCTTTATTTGCCTTATTTCCTCTAGGAAAACCCACTCCAGACCTGGGAAACATGCTTGGCAGGTGTCTGTGAAATACTTGCAGTGCTTCTCAAACAGAAATCCTGCCTTTTTTGAAGACTTTGCGAAGTTGCAAACTTGAAGTTTGATGTATTTATATATATAGTGTGTATGTGAAATACAGAATTAGAAGTTAATCCAAGCAAAATTACACACATCCCAAAAAAAGTAGCAGTAGGCATTAGCTCATTATTCCTTCCCAAGGTTCTGAATTTTCAGGAACTTCTCATTTGTAAATCTATCAAGACCTAGATCTGCATTTATGAAATTAAGCTAATCTCTCATTTTCTGTTCCAGAGCAACCAGAAGAAGTTGCTGTGAGACATCCTGTAGCCTTGGAGATATCCCTGTTCCATGTGAGTGCTGTGCATAAAGGAATAACAGCAGCCACAGCGAGGGGACAGCACCAGCCCCATCAGCACCACAGCAGGACTGAGGAGTTTGCTTCAAAGCCCTGGTGAGTTCCGTGCCCACTAAATGGCACAGGCCAGTTCCTAAGAATTTGGTGGTTGGCTCTTCATGTAAAGACTTTTCTGTCTATGCTGGTGCAACTGTGAAGTGACATTTTGTAGATTTTATCTAACTGGTGTGTTGGCAGCCCCAGGAGAGCTGTCCTAATGCCCTGGGACTAGGGTGGAGCCTCCCAGAGCTGGTGTAAAACAGCCTTGACTTCTCCATCCCCCTGAGCAGTGACTGCCTGACTGGAGAAGTGACTTCCACGGGTGTTCTTTACGTGGAGCTGGTGATGTAGAAACTGTGAAAAAATCATAAATAGAATAAAGGGGAGCTTGGCACTGGAAGAAAGTCAGCTGAAGTCTCAGCTATTTCTGGGACTAAAATATAACCGAGGGAAGTAGCTAAGGTCAAAGAAAGGTGTTCTGAAAGAGGGAACGATTTCTCCAGTTCCTTCCTGATCAACAAAATCCTGCACAAGGATCTCTATGACTCCTGCAAACACCTGACCTCAGAAGGTTTGCACAAAGCCAAGCAGTGCCCTCGCTTTGGCCGAAGGGGCTGCAGGAACAGAAGCCAGGGTAAGTGTTACAGCAGGAGGGCTAAACCAGCTGCAGTCCTTAAAAACACTCAACACAATTTTTGCCTCATGAGTTGTAGCAAAATCCTGTAGCAGTCAAGCTGGTAATGTATTTGCTGCCTCGTGTTGCCTATACAGTAAAATATTTATAACATTTATAATGTATTAGATGAGAATCGTGTGTGAAGTGGCACTGCAGTTTCCACAACTGCTGACTCCAGTGCTAGTCCTACAGGCCTGATTTGCACTCTAGGTCTGGGGCAGAAGAAAAGCCAATTCCTTGTGCAGTGTAGGATTTGATTTTGGACTCCATGTCGCTCTTGGTCTGTACCTTCATTCTTTATTTTCATCCTTGTGTAGGTCTTTGTATGATGGTAGCCACTGGATGGCAGAGGAGGGCTCAGGGACATGCCCAAATATCACCCAGAACAATTCTAGGTGGCACCATGTGCAGACTTTTCTGAAGAGACAGTAATGAATTGTACAAGAGCTTGAGAATGTGCCAGAATAAATCTTTATTTATATATATATGTTATTTATTTAAAGAAATCTTTATTTATATAAATCTTGGATAACCAAAATTTATATAAAGAAAAATTTAATGTTTCTTCATTTAAAATTACTTTAGCAGAGATTCATAGGTGGCTGGTAAATTCACAGATCACAGAATATGCTGATTTGGAAGAGACTTAAAAGGACCATCCATTCCAGCCCTCAGCCCTGCCCAGACCCATCCCCAAGAGTCACCCCCTGTGCCCCAGAGCATCATCCAACCCCTCCTGGAGCTCTGGCAGCCTTGGGGCTGTGCCCACTGCCCTGGGGAGCCTGGGCAGTGCCCACCACCCTCTGGGGGAACAACCTTGTCCTGAGATCCCCCCTGACCCTGCCCTGACCCAGCTCCAGCCATTCCCTGGGTGCTGTCCCTGTCACACAGAGCAGAGAGCAGTGCCTGCCCCTCCCCAGGGAGCTGTCCCTGCAATGAGGTCTCCCCTCAGTCTCCTCTTCTCCAGCTGAACACTTCAAGTGCCCTCAGTGTTCTCACACACTGCCCCTCCAGGCCCTGAACCATCTCTGTGCCCTCCTTTGGACACTCCCCAGTGGCTCAATCTCTCCTTTCCATTGTGTTCCTCCTTTGGACACTCCAGTGGCTCAATCTCTCCCTTCCATTGTGTTCCTCCTTTGGACACTCTCCAGTGGCTCAATCTCTCCCTTCCATTGTGTCCCTCCTTTGGACGCTCCAATGGCTCAATCTCTCCCTTCCATTGTGTCCCCCAAACTGCCCCACCATTGCAGGTGAGGCTGCCCCAGTGCAGAGCAGAGTGGGACAATCCCCTCCCTGCCCTGATGCCCCCCTGGCTCCAGGCTCTGCTGACTCGTGGCCAACTGGCCCCTGACCAGGACCCCCAGGGGCCTTTCCTGGCACTGCTTTCCAGCCTCTCATTCCCAGTCTGTCCACCCAGAGTTGCCCCATCCCAGGGGCAGAATCCTGCACTTCCCTTATTGAACTTCCCATGGTTGGTGATTCCCAGCCCTCTGATCTGTCCTGGTCTCTCTGCAGGACCTTCCTGCCCTCAAGGGACTCAACAGCTCCTCCCAGTTTTGGGTCATCTGCAAACTTGCTCAGTGTCCCTTCCACTCCTGTGTCCAAGTCATTTATGAAGACTTTGAAGAGCACAGCGATGCTTTCTGCCTGTCCTTATCCTTCCTGGTAGAGACACATAACCAAAATCAGCATTCAGTTTTGAATTGTAATCTCTTTTGAAATGTAATCTCTGGACCTGGAATTAACCAGTCTCTGAGTGTCTCCTCTTGTCTCACGGTGCTGTGGCAGATCCACCCAGTGCTGGCAGAGGAGCAGAGCCTGTTAATATTGACTGTTCTGGAGCCTCCTGGGGATGGGAGGTCCAAGGGAGTGGTGGTGCCCACATCTGAGAGCACCCCCAGTGCCCTCTCAGAGTGGTGGCAGCTGGGCATGGGGCACAGCCTGTCCTGCCAGAGGTGCTGCCTGTTCCTCAGCACGGAGCTCCCATGCATTTTTAACGCCGTGTCTCGGCTGGGTTGCATGCAGCTGCTGACACAAGGCTTTGGGAAAGCCCATGGGCACTGCCAAGGAGACACGTGCTGCATGGCAGGGGCCTGGCTTGCTGTTCCACACCCAGGATCTGGGGTTAGATGCTCGATCTGTGGTGGGAAGTCCTGAGGCATTGTCCTGGCAGCACTGTGTGCTCTGTCGGGGTGTCCCCTGCTGCCTGGGAGACCAGCAATGCACCACTCGTGGTCACATCTCTGGGTCAGCCTTGGGACAGTTGGGAGCTTTGGCTCCACAAATGCATAGGAAGGGGAATTTGCTTTCTAAGTGCCGTGTACGAGCAGCTCAGGGAGTGAGTTTACACTGTGATTGAACAGTCTTTGGAGGGGAAAAGATGCTGAAAACAGCAAATGTACTCTTGAATTTGATCTACTACGGGTAAAAGACAACTGTCTTACAGATTCCTCAACACATTAAATGTGGGTTAAAAGTCTTTCACTCTAAACGCTCTGAAATCAGAACTTGCCATACTTTTCTGCAGTATTTTCTGTTTATTCATTACAAGATTCTCCCTTGGAATGTTTGTGATGTGAATGTAAATGTTACCTTTAAAAGACACTTCATGATTGGGGAAACTAGTCTGTCTGCACAGAGGAAAATTATCTCATGAATGATCTCCACAATAATTTAAATGTAAACTGGTATTTCTGAACTTTAAAGAATATGGATTAAACAAGGAATTCAAGGCTATGAAATGTATTAGATGCATTACATGTCTAATTAAAAAATAATAGTGACAAAATCTGAAAGGAAAATTGGATCATAACAATGGGACGTTCCTTGTAGGAGGGAAAGAAATTACCTTTTCCTTTTAGTTGCACAGCATGGTTTCAGACCTGTAAGCCAGACTGCTGAAATACAAATGTAGATACACACACATTGACAGAGATGACAGATTTTCACATCTGGAAAACTGGATAACAACAGTTTAGTTCACGTAGAAGGATGAAAATTATGCTTTCACTTCTGATGCATGGCATGAACTCTAGATGAGCAGATATGAATTTCAGCATGTATGAGTCAACTATGAAAAAAAAAAAGTAAAGAGAAATACTAGCTTGGAGAAACTGCCTTGTGGTGAGTTCTAAAGGAATTGTTATGACATGTTTAGATTTTTTCCTGTGCTGCTTGCAATGTAGATCATCTGTGGTGGAGTAAGTGATAAAGTGCCCTCTGACAGAATGCTAATGTTTTGGAGCCATCAAGCAGTAGATTATCCAATTTGTTGTACACTGTGCACATGTGCACCTGCTAATTTGAAATGCTGATACACCAGAGAGAATCTGGGCTGCCCAAGGAGTCAGCTCTGACCCATTTCTTTGATCTATGGCTTGGTCTGTCTTTGATTTTAGAGAAGAAGTTTCCTACCCGCTCAGAGTTTGAGCGATAATAGCTTAAGGCCTGAGCGCTGTCTGTGAGTTCCACTCTATTGTGAGAGGCTGCACACCACACAAACCCCAAACACAGGGAATACATCAACTTCAAAGGGAAAAGAAGGAAGAAGATGGGAGAAGCATCCTCCCTTCACTCCTCCGAGGTTAGAACAAAAAGCAATCTGCTAGAGACGAGCTCACAAAAAATGTCAGGCTCCGTATATTTAAAATAGAAAAATGTGACATTTTCCCCAGATTAAAACATGTTAATGGGGAAAAATTGCAGCCATAATAAATATTGTATGAAAAGCTGCCAAGTAACAAAGCCTTGACAAACTCAGGAGAACAAGGAACTTCAGTTGATGCTGCCACTTTATTTTTGCATTATATTCTCTCTCCTCTTTCTGTGTATGCACAACTCTTCAATGTCAGTAGAGTCTGGCATAAAGGACAGATTAATTTAGACATCACACTGATACACGTCTTCCAGAGCAGTGTGTGCTCCCATGGTGCTCTCACCACAGGATCCCCCAGTCTTTGTGGTCCTGTGTGAGAACCTACATCCTGTGGGATCCTACACACATCTTAATGATTTTCAGCTTTTTTATGACTGACAGACCAAAAAGACTGGGGAAAGTACTCTGGAATTTACTGCCAATACCGATTAATCCTTTAGGTAGTAGCTTAAAAGTGTGTATCAATTTTGAAATAAAGAGGTGTTAATATATAGGAGATGATGCAGTATTATTGGGAGTCATTCAACGAGGTCAGACTTTGCAGAAAGATTTAAAAACCAAACCGTTTGAATTGCATCAGTTAAACTTTGACTGTCCCTCATAAAAGCGGAAAATCAAGAGTAATTCTTCGGACATTTAAATGTGGATAGGGATAATTGACATCCTATATATGGGATATAGACATCCTATATATGGGATAATGCTTTGTTCTGGTCTGCAAGCTTGAGGCTCGTTTGGGGTTTGTTTTCCGTGGCCACAGGAGGTGGCAGCTTTGATTCTTTCCCAGAGCACCTTCCACATCAGGTGCAGGGGTGGGTCCTCACTGCTCAGGTGTAGGTGTTGATCACCCAGGTTTTAGCAACTTTTTCCCTTGATGAGGCTATAGGTGTCTCGTGTACTCTTTAGGTCATTCCTCCCCTCTTTCTATAGATTTTAGGCCTGAAAATTGCTTTGTGTTCATTTGTGAAGCTCTTGTCGGTGAGTCCAGCAGAGCTCATTGTACAGGAGCCCATTCAAAAGGGGGTTTTCAGGAAGACACAGATGTAGCTGTCTAATTGTGAAAATAACTTGTGAGTTGGACAGAGGCAGATTTGCAGTGATGCAAGAAGCAGTGTTTTAAATAATAATAAATACAAGGCTATCCTTTCTATCCTGTGCTTTATTCTTTTAAAAGTATACTGTGTTACTTTCACCAGAATCCTGATTGGATTTATAAGAATTGCAGGATTTGCCTTGAAAGCTCTAAGATACGGGTGAATATGAAGAAGTTTTCTTTCTCTTCGGTCGCTTGCCTTTTGCTTTTCTGGTGGTGTTCTCTAACCATAAAAGCTAATGAAAAATGTGTATTTCTAAAGCAGTGAGCTAAAAAATGCAGTAATCCACTGATTAGAAAATAATAAACATATAGAGGTTCTGTTTGCAGGGATAAAGAAATTGGGAGCAAAATAATGAGTATATTAGGATAGTATACTAAAATACAGAAATTAAATTTCAGACATACAAAAAGTCAGCCAATTCTTCATTTTCTGTTGTAGGATAGGGGAGCTGAAGGGCAGAAAACAAGTGGCATATAGACTATCCTTCCCAGATGTATGTTGCTATAACTCCTCCGAAAGTGTGTGTAAATGCTCTGCTCTATATCTTTCCCTAGAAAAACTAACTTTTGTCCTGACACCTGGTAAGTGATGATATCCACAGTGGTCTGAACCATCCACTGTTTTCTTCTGTGCAGTGAACTTGGAATCCACATTGAAGAATTCGCTGTCTTTCTGAATTATGTGTGTAATAGTCTGCTCAGGGAAGTGTAAAGCCATCATAATAGTCTTAAAACCCAAATGATCCAGATTCACCCCAGAATGGCTGAGTGAGCAATTGTAATAGCACCGCTCCTGTGTGGAGGATTAGCTAAATTCTGCTCCTTTTATCCACAAAGCTGGATGAACGTGCAGTGTTGCTGTCCACCGCCTCACTAGAAAGAGATGTGTCTTGCTCTCTGATTCTCATTTCTCGGGTGTATTGACTCACACCCTTCTTAAACCCCTCCTCAGAACCCCAGTGCAGTCCCCAGGGCTGAACTGGAAAGCCTGTCTGGGAACACATCTGCAACACGGAGAGCCAAGTTACTGTCTCTGTGTGACACATCATTTGCATTTTCTTAGCAGTGAGTAATTCCTGCGGTGCAATTTTGGTATGGAGACAGTGTGCAAGTTTCACACCCCTGTACTTTGTGATCTTTATTTTTCTTCTCTTGGTGAATAATGGTCAACACCACACCGTAACAGGAAGCATTTACAAAAGAAGAGTTGGAACTGTAAATACAGATAACTTTCCGTCCTGTGTGTGTATATATATATATGTATGTATGTATATAACTTTCTGTCTCATTGTGCATAGTTCAGGTTGTTGCCCAACACTGAAAAGCTATATATTATGACTACAAAGATAAAATGGGGAGGGAGAGAGTGGAGAGAGAGAGAAATTAAGCAGCACAGGCAAGGGAGCAAAGCCTTTTGATACTGTACTTTCAGTCACAAAACTTCAATTAATGAGGACAGAGCTTCTTAGATTGCTTTGGAGTAGTGCACATGAACTTCAGTGAAAGAAAAAGGACACTTTCAATGTAACCTTCACTCTGTAGTTCTGAACAAGCTGCTTGCTAGTAATGTAGGAAATTTCAAGCATCTCTAAATATTAGAGCAGCAAGGCAAACAAAGGGAGAATGACTTACTAAGGTGTGAGCACAATGTGAGTGACCTTCTTGATGTGACATTTGTTTGGCATACGAAACACCTCCAGCAGATGTTTAGTAGTTAAAGCTATTTGAGAAGACTCTGATGTGGAAGTGTGCAGATCATTTAAACAACATACAACAGGCTCTCTGCCCACACAGGTAGCAGTGAATTTTTATGATAAGAGTGTACAAGAACAGGAGATGCTTCTCTCTGTCAGAAGTGCAGATGCAGAGCCCTTCTCTCCTGGCTCCCTGTGTGCTCTGGGGGACTTGGTCCTCCTTTCTCCTACCTTTGAATTAGTGGGAGGGGGGGGTCTTCGGGTTGTTTTGTTTTGTTGTTTTCACTTAGCATTATGTTGGTTTCACAGTTTGTCTTTTGTCTCTGGACTGTTTTGAGCATCCCACTGAGAAACAGGGCCAGTCTGGGGTTTGAGGACAAAGCCAGCCTGTCCTTGTCTGAAGGGCGTTCTTGTCCAAAGTGTTAGTTTGTGTTTCATGTCAGGAGGGTGACACAGCACAACCTTTGTGCTGTCAGAAAGAAACTTGCCAAGGCATGGAGCTGGGAGCTGTGGAGGAAATGTATTTAGCCAGACTGGGGAGCATCCCTTGGTGTGTCTGCAGAGGGCAATGATCCTGCCTCTGCTGTGCTGCAAGGATGAGGACAGATCCCAGCTCCTACCCTGGGTCTGACCAGTTACTCTCATCCCACTGGCATTGTGTGGTAGGTGCCAGGCTGCTGGTGACCAGGGAGATGGGAGAATGGTGTTCACTTTGACCTCCAAATCCACTGTGGGCCCAAGAAACCCTTTCTAATTAGCAGGTCTTTGAACTCGAGACACTCCTATGAAAGCTCTTTGGGTTTTGACCAACCCATTGCATTGTATTTCCTGACGAGGAAACTGGACCTGGTCAGGGATTTTCTGACAGTCGAGGTGCCCTGCACTTCATGGGAAGGAAGAGAGTGGGTACAGCTCGAATCCCTTGAGATTGCTGCCCTGATCAGAGCACACCTTCAGCGAGCAGCTCGCTGGAGCCTGGTGCCTCACAGGTTTTGCCAGTACCCTCGAGGCTTTGCTGTTGCCTGACATATTTGCATATGAAAGAATTTCAGTATTCCACTAACACAGGAGATTTTTTTCTCTCTGGCAGAAGAAAGAGCAGAACACAGTTCACAGAATTCCAGGCACCGTAGCTATGGTGCTTCCTTGGATTGGGCTCCCAGTTCAAAGGGTAAGTACTGGTGTGTCTCATTTCTGCTACAGCTGCATTGGGCTTTTCCAGGGGTGCTATGACTGAGCTTTTGGGAGTGTGTTTACAGGGAGATGTGCTTTGACATGCCTGATTTTCCAAGATTTATTTTATACTGTAGGCTCTAAAGAGGGGGGAGAAGCACTGCTCCTTCAATGAATAAATAATTTACAAGAGAAAATTTCAAGTGACATATCCCATTCTTTTCCTAAAATGGTGAGTGGTGAAGTGGGTTCACAACAGGAAGGGGGACAAGAGTCTTTTTCTCCAGGTAAAAAATTGACATGAAAACAAGCTGCAGCACCTGAATAACTCTGCTAAAGATCATCAATTCATTTCAGCTAAAGAGCTTAAAGCAGTGTGGGTAGTATAGTATTACATATAATATAAGATGTATTTGTCACATTGGATGTTATCTGTTCCAAGAGAGGGACCTGTATTTAAGTAAGGTCACCTGGCAGTGAAGAGCTAATATCAAGATCTCTTGCAAATCCTGTTGTTAATGGAGATCTGTTGTCCTGTGGGGCAGAAGGCTGAGGTGTGTCTGCCTTGCACACCCTCCCCTCCCTGCTAGCCCCTTGGTATGCTTTGCTGCTTTAGCACATGATCTCTAAAGGTGCTTTCTGCCCCCTCTGCCCACAACCCTCTTTGCCTGTAGCTGACCACTGGACTCTTGAAGTAACTGGTGCCTTGTTTGTGAGGTCAAACATCACCTGTGTCAAAACCTCTGACTCGTGAGAACCATCAGAAGTGCAAAAGGCTCTGCCCAAATTAACAGAGGTGGGTTTTGCTTGAGTCCCTCAGCCTGGTGACTGGAAGGGAACTCCTGGAGCCTGCCAAACCGAGCCCATTGCCCACAGCAGCCTGAGGCTGGAGCTGCCATTTGGGCTGCAGAAGTGCCTGGGGAAGGAAGGGCAGGTGAGTTGTCACATCTGTGGTATCGAAACAGAAAAGCATAGACTCAGTACATGGCAAACACTTTAAACAATACCACTCTCAGTATTCAATTCACGTGACAAACACCCTGATTGATCTGTTCTTGGCATGGAGTGCTGCATCTGAATGAGGCCTCAGCCCCTGAGATGCCTCCCAACACTTGCAGGCACCTTGATATCATTCAGTGTCCTTAGTTTCCTGCATGGGGCACTTGTTCTTTTCTGCTGTAATTGGAAACCTCCCCACAGCATTGTGTGTGGCAAAGTGGCAGTCACTATTCTTACAGCTTTCCTCTGTAGAGTATTAAGATTATTTTTATTTTGTTAACAGAAAAGCTTGAACCACGGGCACAGGAGAGTGATGAAAGAAAGTTCTGGCAGAGGCAGAGATGGAGATTGTAGCCCGTGAAATCACTGATGTTGAGTGAGTGAACCATTTGTCTCTGGCTGTTGAGCAGTGTGTGTGCCTGGCCAGAGGTGCAGCTGCTGCCTCCTCACCATGGCTCAGGCCAATCTCAGTACACCTCCCGTTTCCCCAGCACTGGAACTCAGCTCCTTGGAATTTTG
Organism: Anabacerthia variegaticeps; assembly: GCA_035583185.1. Taxonomy (NCBI): domain Eukaryota; kingdom Metazoa; phylum Chordata; class Aves; order Passeriformes; family Furnariidae; genus Anabacerthia; species Anabacerthia variegaticeps. The sequence goes on along the minus strand of JAWWEW010000017.1, from coordinate 17,142,615 downwards.
CAAAGTCTTGGCCATCCCCCTCTAGAAAGAAGCTGTACAACCTCCTTGTGAACCAGTCAGAAAAGGATTGTCCCCTCAGCATTCTGAAGAAACGTGTTTCTAACAAGGAGCCTTCTCCCCAGATTCCTGTTTACCATTGTCAAAAGAGTCACGTCTCCTTGCATTTAGGTTGTCTGAGGATTAAGCCCCCACTCTTTCAGCTCCATATATGGTGAGGATTTTTTCAGGGCTTCTGATCATTCTTAGCAATTGCCACTCACAAAGCACTCCATCATGTTTTCCTACTTCTTTTCAAAGTAAAAAGACCCCAATCCAATAAGGGAGATTAGATTTCTGAATTACATACCCAGAATCAAAATTACTTTCCTAATTTATTTTCTGTATAATGTATTTTGCATCTTAGGGGTTTTATTATCCTTTGTTTGGGATTGTTTCTTGTCTCAGTTGTCTGCAGTGATGTACATGTCTGTCATGGTGTAATGCAGGGCCTGTAAGATGCTGCTGTGGCTCAGATTATTCCTTGCAATGTGGAGTGTTTGGCATTTAATTGCATTTGGATCTCTCGTTTGACAATGCTGCTTGCTCACCAGGCTCCCTCTTAAGAGCTTCATACTCTTTCTGTCACGATTAACCTGAATAATTTCATGTAATCTGCGTATTTTGTAACTCCCTCCACCTCTGACGCAGCAGAATCTGGGCAGGAGCAGAGTCCTGGAGCAGGTTGGAAGGCACCTCAGGAGCTGAGGAACCAACTTGGTTCTTCTCAGCTCCAGGAGCAGAGTCCTCCCTGTCATTTGAATGGGAAGTTCAAGCTGGCTGTAAGATTTCACCCTCCAAATGCCATTGCTGAGATGCAGCCCAAAGAAGAGTTGGGGGTATAGTGGCAGTTTTCTGTTCTTTATATATTATGATTCTTTGTGGATTTTTAAAGAAGTGATTCAAAGGATCAGAAACATTGACACTCTTTTGTAAGAATTCCAAGAATTTGTGAGAATTTTTGTTTTTCTCAGATCGTTGAGAGGGAGTTTGTATTGTTTTATTTGTAAATTATGATGTTGCTTTGCTCATTTCCTGTTCTCCTGTTCTTTTGAGACCCTCCTTCTCAGTTTGTGAACAGTCTGTGGTATATTTAAATTGGTGCAAGCAAAGGAATTGGAGTTGTGAGATTTATTTAGACCTCTTTAGCTTTCCAGTTGAAGTTCAGTACAAGAAGTGTTTAAGGTCATATTCATATTATCAAAATGTCAAAGAATCAAAGCTAATTAAAAGCCCTGATCTGAGTCCCAGGGAAATCAAGAGAAGTGGCCTCATCGGCTGAAAGTCAATGGTTATTTGTAAGGTAGAGAAATAGTAAAAAACCCCCTGCAAACAAAATAAATGAAATAATTCAGTGACATCTTGATTCAAAATTTTTCTACCTGGGAACATTGACCTGGTTTTGTTTGAAGCCCTTCATTGTTCCATATTTTGAATTTTGTATTTGAAGTAAACATTAGTTTACTTATCAGAGCATCTACTCATTGAGAAATCATGTTACACTAGAGGTACACTTAATTCTACAGAAAACAAAGAGCAGTGGTCTATTTTAATGCTCTTTGTATTATAAACTCCATGGACAATCTTTGTGGTTCCAGCTGGGGCAAAGAAAAGGGGAAAGGTACAGCAGTGTTCAGGTTTTACTGAACTTGGCAGTGTAGCTTCGTGCTGTGGGTCACTCCATATTTTCTGTATTTCATCTCCTAATACGTGTCTAATATCTGAATTACCCTGAACAGCTGAAATATATGTTTAGGAAGCATGAAAAGAAAGTGTGTGTATAGAAATATGAAACCTGTGTAAGAGTCATACATGTTGAACCCGGGTTAATGCCTGGCTTTATCTTTTCCCCTGAAATAGGTTGCCCTAATACTGCTCTTACAGTGGTTACAAGGATTCCTGTATACCCTTCACAGCTGTATAACAAAACATTGGCTTTTAAAGTTTGAATGTACAACCAAAACATGTTCCTATTCATCGAGAAAGAGTGTGTACCTTACCAGACATGGGGGAAATAGGAAAGGAGAAGACAGGGTGTCTGCATCTCCTGAGATGCTCCCCACATTCACATTTGGAGGGTTATTGCATACTTTAAAAATGCAAGGTTTGCACGAGGCTTATTAGACCTTTTTTATTAGACCAGCTGAGAGCTGGGAGAGGAAAAGGCCTTTTGTGCCAAAACCTTTTGGCTTTCAAGCTCTTCTAGCTGGTCCAGTAGAAGACCCTACCTCTGCCTGTGTTATTAGGGAAACACTCCAACATGTTGCTGGAGTTCAGGAGTTCAGAGGGGCTGGCTTTGCTTTATGTCAGTGATCACAGAGATTTTCTAGGACAAATGTGGGTAACATTGCCTTGATTCAGTCAATACAATGAATCAAATAATTCAGTCAGTTATTCACTGAAATGTCCCAAATGAAATACATGGAGAAGGATCCCATATGAACAACCATGATATATGTGGGGTGTTTATCATCAGGCCCCCTCTGCTTTTTACAAGGCTCTCTAAAGCCCTGGGGGAAGTCAACACCCAAATGGTGAACGTACTGGTTTCAGCAGAGTTGTGGGAAGCCAAAGCAGATCTTTGAGAGTGGCACAGGTGAGGTTGGTGTTGGTTGAAGTGCTGGAGGAGCAGCTGCTCCCCAGCCCATGGCAGAGATGTAGCACCCAGTGCCTCCCACCTGTCCTAGGAGTTCCACAGCCTTGGACTGGAAGCAGTGGTTGGGTTTGCCTTGGCTGCTTTGGGGGCACAGAGTGTCTGTCAGGGCAGTTCTTGCCTTACAGCTCTGTGAGACCTGGAGCTACAATCCTGAACTTGTCTGTCTGTCTGTTTGCGTGTCTGTAGCCAGCAGGTCGCACAGCCCTGATGGGGTGTGTGTGAATGAACGTGGCTCAGACTCTCCTGCTGCTTTTCCTCTCCTCCTCCTACCTGATCATCATCCCTTGCCCTCTCCCTCCTCCCAGTTGCTTTTCTCAGGGCCTTGCATGAAATACCGTGGTCTATAAAGCTTGAGTGAGTTGTGAAAAGCTTTTTATTACCTGCCAGAAGTCACTTGTCTTTGCAACTCTTGCAAGCTCCTCTGGTTATTTTTACTTGCAGAGTGTTTTCTCCCCCATTCTTCAGCTGCTGGGCAAGATGGTGTTCATTTGGCTTCAGTTCTGACAAAAGATAAATGAGCTTTGGGCCCTCAGTGATTCACTCTGGCTGCCAGAGGGTTCCAAAATAGCAAACTATTTTTCATAACTGCAATGTGATATGAAGTGAGTTGCAGCAGGTGCTCTAACATATACTACAGCCGTCTGCGGAGTGGGGAATTCATTAAAGTTTCCTCATTTGTCCAAAAAAAGTCACCTTTCTGAGTGGCCAGCATTCTGTCTCTGCCAGCTGAGGCTGTGCTCTCCTGAAGCTGGAAAGGGAGAGGGGCTTGGGTCGTGTAGCCAGTACATATTGAAATGGAAACGTGAGGTTAATTTGATCATCTTGTGAAGAATCATTCTCATTTGGTAGATTCATCATTTACTTCTCCATTGGCTGTAATTTGATTTGCTGTCTCTCTCAGGGATGCAGACAGCATGGATCCGTGATTTTTGGGCCTTTATCTTATTTGTAATTGCATTTCAATGTCTTTCACATTATAGATTTGCTGCGAGTAGAACTTTTAATTGCAGTTTGGGGGAAAAAAAAGTCAAGTTTTTAGTAATTGACAGTGTACTCTTGATAGAAAGCTTCCCTCCTTGGACCCCAGTGAAGAAATCAAGTATGCAGCTAACCTGATGAGTCAATGTCTCATTCAGTTTTTGTTTAAGATCATGGAAAATGAGAATAGGTGCTCAAAGGTATCAGAGCCCTGCAAACTTCTGGGTAAGCCCATCGAGGGATTTGGAGGACTGGGCTGTCCTAAAGGCCAAGCTCAGGCCTTGCACCTGCATTCCCACTGACATCAACAGAATGTAACCACCTCAGGTCCTGCAGAATCAGCTCTTGAAGAATTTATGCCTGTATAATTGCTCAGACATGGAAAATGTAATAAATATTAATGTTATTCTCAAGGAACAGTTTCCAAAGTAGAAATGCGCAGATAAATTTAAACTTATGCATATTTTAATCCATAAAATATAGATTTTTCTTAAAGTGCTGGAGTATTTAAAGTTTACAGATAGCTAGGATTCTCTACAAATGTTTTCACATGAGTAAGATTTATGTGGCCATCTATTGTATCTGGAGTCCAGCGCATGTTTACAAGGACATTTCACCAATACACCCCTTTCTTCCCTGGAGTATGCAGCACCCAAGTAAGGAAATGCTGCCAGTGACACAGAGGGCCCTCTCATGTTTCAAATACCAGCATCACAGCTTCTCTTGTGGTTTGTGGTTCTGCCTCTGCTGCCCAGCAGGAAATCAGGGATCCCAAGGACATTGCCAAAAGTCACCTCATAAAACCTTAATCAAAAGTATCCCCTCTGATGCAGGAGCACATGTAATGGATGGCTACACCTCACCCCCTGGGCTGGCTTCCCAGGGCAGCCTTTATTCTTGCTGGAGGATTTGTAGGACGATTTTTCACTGTACAGTTTCATCCTGGTGGTTTTTTGCTGCTGAGGAGCAAGGTAGAAAAGAAGAGGCTCCAGATTAACTGGCAGGGAAACTGAATGTTGTACAAACTGTTTGTAATATTTGCTGTCATCCTCAGCCTTGGATGGAGAGAGGAAAGAAAGCTCTGTTACAGAGACATCAATGCTGCCCTTTCAGGGAAGAGCAGCACAACCCACCCTCCTAAACCCCCAAAAGCCCAAAGCAAAGCCAGGAGAAAAGACTTGCTTTCCCTCTTACGATTAATATAAAGCACATTTTCAAAGCGTGCTGGAAGGGGTGGTCAAGACTAATGTCTTGAGGCTCGTCTCCCACAGTCTAAAGCTGAAGGAAGAAGGGCTTGGAAAAGCAGTAAAGCAGAGCTGTGATATCCATGGAGTGATCTGTGCCCTGTGCTCATTCCACGTGCTGGAATTCCTATGGCAGCACAGTTAGTTACTCACTGGTTGTATTTGGTTGGTGGTGATTTGAGCCTCCTTTACCTCCACTGACAATTGTGTTCTCCCCCTGAGACTCAGCAGGCAGAATTTGGCCTTTGGTAGATAAGAGAGGGAAGGGGAGAACAATAACAATAATCTTTGGTTTCACATGTGCCAGTTTGGCCCTGTATCTGGATAAAAGCTGGTGATGATCAAGACCAGCTTCCAAATAGTACAAGGATTTGGGTTCTTGAGTAACAAACAGGTCTTGGCTTTTGTGGAAATGCTGTTCTTAACTAATTTCATAAAGAACAGAATGGTGAGCTCATCTTTTGACTCGGAATTCTCAAGATAACTGCTCTTCAGGTCTCCCCCAGCACCCTTTTTGCATCTAATATGAAGTGCAGAAACGCATATTTCACACGATACCCATAAGTGTTTTGACAGATGAGATCTGGCAAATCCTTTCTTCGCTGATTTGCAATGTTAATTAGAACAAAAAAAAATAATAAAAAAGCCCCAACAAACCCAAAACTTCAGCTTCTGTGATGGAGCAACAAGTGGGAATTCCAGTGCAGCAGTTCAGGGTCACACACATGCTGGAAGGAGGGGGCATTTCCCACGGGCTGCTGAACTTCACAGCACCAGGACCTGTGAGGTGTGGCTGGGCTGGCACTGGGCACCAGGACCTGTGAGGTGTGGCTGGGCTGGCACTGGGCACCAGGACCTGTGGGATCTGACTGGGCTGGCACTGGGCACCAGGACCTATGAGATCTGACTGGGCTGGCACTGGGCACCAGTACCTATGAGGTGTGGCTGGGCTGGCACGGGGGCACGTGTGGCACTCCGGGAGAATATTCTTAAATGACTGTGCTATACAAATGGGTCGATAAGAAGTGCCTTGTAGCATTTTGTACTGTGGCACATGCCAAAGGCAGGAATAAAAGAGTTTTAGAATATTAAACTCTGAAACCATTTATTCATTTGGATATTAATCAATATAGAATTAGAGATGCTGAGGTGCTGGTTCTTCGACTCAGATATCTCTGTTATGTGGTCTTTTACTTCCATAGCAATTTTAAAGAATATTACGGGCATATATGCGTTTGATGCAACCTAAAAAAGCAAACCAAAAAGTGTGCATGTTTTCTTCTCCTTTTTTTTTTTTTTTTTTGGCATTGACAGTTAAATTCAAGGTTGAAATGTCATTAGGTAGATCACATTCCTGTTTGCAAGATCAGAGGTAGGATGCTGTGCCTGTCATTTGCTGCAGATGACTTATACAAGTATATTAAGGAATCCAGAATGGTTTAAATTGCCACTATTAGAAAAGAGCTACTTGCAAGGAACCTGTAGAACAGAAGTTATTTTAAACCCCAATGATTTCAGATTTTTGTTCTCTTTTAATGAAGCAGTTGAAAGTTTTAAGAAAACCAACGTGCCCTTTAAATGCAATAATTCCATCAGTATTGTGCTACTGCACTTCTTTTACATTTCAGTATCGTTTGATATTTTAAGACTGATCCGATGGTTTGTTAAACTGCTCTTGAACAGAGATTTCTGTGTTTCACTGATTGCTGTGGCTGAATTCCCACCTCTCACTATGCAGTGTCTTACTGGAGTCCAACATCTGCTGAGCAACCAGTTTCAGGTTTTCAGATGAAAAAGGACAGGGTTGTTACCATTGCCATAGTCATGATTGCCTGGAAAACTTCATGGGAAATACGTGTGGTAAGGTTTGCTTCTGTGTTTGTTTGTGGCCAGACTGATTTATTTCAGAGGCAATACTGATAAATGATAACCTTGATAAGGGCATAAAGCAGCACCACTAAAGTGGCACCGTAAGGGTGTGGGACACATATGAAAGACAAGGATTTGAACTGTGGGAATTGTTTTGTTCAGGAAATGAGGGCTTTCTGAGCTAATAAATCCATCCTGGGTTTCACAAGGCAGTAGTTTTGCAGCTGTTGTCACTCCTGTATCTTTATCCAGAGTGTGACTCAGTGCTGCAGTCCCTGCTGGGGTTCCTGACACAGGCACTGGGATTGTTTCCTGCTCACTTTCTTGCTGCTTCTGGTATCCCTCGTGCTGGCAAGAGAGGGAGCCCTGCTCTGACCCCCCTCCAAGCAAGGAAGTGTCTGTCTGTATAAATCATCTGTCTCTTTTCTTTGTTTGCATTAGGTTGGTACTTTCCTTTCAAGGATTTAATGATTTAATGCTCCTGAAACTTTGTGTGTCCATTTTGGTGCCTTGGGATCCCCGATCCCATTGCACTTTGGGGTGCTTGTTTCCAAGGGGAAATGTGAAAGGGACTGCAAAGACCACCATCTTCTTCTGCCCTGGGAGGGGTGCAGACGTGAATCTCTGGGAAAAGAGTTTCTAAGGATCAAATCTTTGGCCAGCACATTTTCTAATACTTAGCAAAGCCCCAAAGCAGAGCTGGTGCAGTGCCCTATAATCTGTCTTTGAACACCGTGGTACAGACTCCAGATTTTGGGTTTGAAAGTCAGTTGTTTGCCACTGGCTCCTTGTTAGCAGTACTGGCCTCAGCTTTCCACCTGTTTGTCTGTACTCTTTCAGAGAAACATATATCATAGTCTTATTTATTATCTGAAAGTAAGAGCTGCATCATTTTCTGCACCCAGTTGTGTTCTTAGATTGGAAACAATGCCACCTGCAGCTCTAAATACCCTCCTTTCTCATTATAACAACATCCTTAAACCCCAGTCATTTTAGGTGTTATCAAAAGATGTTATTGTAGAGATGCCTGCTGCAGTTAATGGTGCGTCAGCAGTTTTAGTTTAAAGACCTGTTTCTCGGGCCCATAAACAGGCCTTAAAAACTCGGGTGAGACAGCCATTTTTACATAGGAAAAATGTGAATTGTTGGTGAAATCTGATGTTAAAGAACTCTTTCAAGTATTGCCAAACTGCCTATCAATAGGAATGTTTCTTATCAATGGTTGTAAATATAATTTAATGGTGAAATTCAGAGGATGTTAATGTTAAACAATCTCCTGCACTGCTGGAAGTGTAACAACAGGGTGGTGTTCAGACTGTCTGAGCTCCCACAAAGAGAGATGTGCTAAGAAGACACATAGTAAGAGAAACAAACCTCTGAGAGGGATAAAGCGTGTGAGTTGTTTCCTAGGCTTAATTTCTGTGAATCAAACTGGAAAGGATGCAATTCAAACCTGTACTGAGTGGGTTGATTCCACTCCTTTTGAATCGAACACTTAACAAAGGAGCTGTTGCTGACATTTAACTCAAATAAGAAGGGTGTTTGACACCAGATAATTCAGCTCCTTTCCAGCAGCTCTGCGGGCAGTTGTCCTTCAGTCCCGGCAGTGGCAGACACGCCTGGCACCTACAAGTGTGTATTTGCTGCATGCACAGGTCCCAAGGAGCTGCAGATGTGCTTCAGCCCACCTGGTTTTCAAAACTAAGTCTCAACCCCCCTCTGTTCAGGGTACTCTGGCAGCCCTGGTTGTTAGTTTGGCTCACTAATATATGTAATCTGACAGACTTAGGCTGAACCTGCTTCAGGCCTTCTGAAATGTTGTTCTGGGCATCTCTCACTGCTCACTGCCTGAGCAGGTTCCTGCTGTCAGACATGAACCACTCCATCCTCAGTTTTCCCATGAATTCCATGGCCATGTCTATATTTCTGTACTTGAAAGGGTAGCGTTCCGTGGCACAGGCTGCTTTGCTGCAACACAACTGGGGATATTCAACAAAGCAGGAGAAAGTGTCTGTTGCACGGGACCCTCCTTAGTTATTAACATCTGTCTCTGGCTGAGCGTGCAGTGAATCCTCCTGGAGGGGATGTCCTGAAGCTGGAGCCAAAATGTTGTGGAGCAGCAGGTCTAATCTTAGCTGCTGCTCTGGAGGCTCTTTTCTGTTGGCTGCCCCACGATGCTGAAGCTTGCACCTTCAGTTAGAAGCTGCTATCACACTGCTTGAACTGAGGATCCTTTTGTTCAAAGCCTCCAGAGCTATTTCTGTAGGGCAGCAAGGGGCTGTGCATTCTCAGAGAAAGCCTTTGACCATGAAAGACGCCCCACACAGAAGGCTCTGATGTCCTGTCTCAGGAAGAAGGCTGTCTTATCAGGCTTTTCTGCCTCATCAATCTGCATTGTCTAACCTGGTACACCCAGACCTGAGTTCCTAATGTTTTCCAAAAAGTGAATGAAAGGATGAGGCCACTGTTTGTCCTGTCAGCTCTACTTTGTAAAGGGCAATTAGATGACAAACCAATTAGTTTTGAAAATATATTGAATACATTTACAATGTGGTTATATGCTGACAGGCACATCTCCAGTGTCAGAGAGCAAGAGTTGCCCCCGTTATATGCTTTGAATACGGTTTGGGTGTTAGAAAAAGCTTTTATGCCATTCTTTTTGTGTGTTCACAGTCGTTTGAACAGAAGTAAAACCCCATCTTTGGCTAGCAGAATGATCCTATTCAAATGAAAGTGTTGTTCCTCAAGAATAGATCGTGTGGCAAAGGTAGTATTACTTTTTGGCTTTGTGTTAAAGTCTTCTCCAGAGCATGAGCACATCCTAATATGAACACGCATTCTGAACTTCCTTTCTCTGTACATTTTAGTAAGAAATTTGAGATCTATGCATTGCAGAGAGAGAGATATACTGCAGAGTAATATAATGCCATCCTTCAGTCCTCAGCTACAGCAGCTATACTTAACCTCCAATACAAAGCAAATTACAGAGGCCAGTGAATTAGAGATCACTACGGGTCAAAGAGAAATTGCTTTAATATTATGATGGTTCGCTTTGTTCTCAACAGATGACATATTAAAATAAGAAACAGAAAGACTGCTGTGAACTGGTTTCCAGCCATGAAATGCTCTTCTGTGGAATCCCATCATTATGCCTGTTAGAAATAGTGGTTTTTTCGGCTACAGTGGCTGATGGTTCATGGTTTTACCCTTGGAGTACAAGAGATATCTTCTAAATGTCTGAGTACCCAGTGGGAGGGCTGGGCTTATCCCATGGCTACTGGGCGAGCTATTTTGATTGCTTGTCTGACATAAGACAGAACACAGGAAAAGGCCTTGCAGAAGATTCCCAAGGATCTGGGTCCTGTTCCATTGTTCCACTAATGACCTAATATGTGAAAATCCAGACCCTAGAGACATCTGTGCTCCCTGGGTCTCTCTCTCTTCTCAGGCTGTCTGGTTAGCGCCCCTGTCAAAAACCACCATGGTGTTTGTGCATTGTACTGGAAAAATCATACGTGCTTCTATACATTTACTTTTCCATATTGAAAAGCTTTGTTTCCTCCCAGATATTACAAGCTGTGAATATTCAGTCGAATATTCTGTTGCCAGCTGCCAGAATAATGTGGTCCCCATATTGTGAGAAGTGAACTCAGGTGTGCAACCTTTCGGGGAGCTCTTTGGGCTTCTTCAGGGATTTCTCTAAGTGGGGCCTCTGTGAGTTGTGTCAGTGCTGTGGCTGGCATGGATTAGCAGGCACTCACACACACAGACACACCAAGGGTTCTGATTGCTGATCCTGGGAACTGGATGGGTAACAAAGCACATCAATAATCCTCTGAATGAAGGAAGTAACGAACCACTGCAGGAGTTTGCAACTGTGGGCACTGACTTGTGTCTTGTATTTGAAGCATTTTAAGGGAGCTCATCTTCAAAAACTGCTGAACCTGAAAAGACCGCTCTTTATGTACAGACATGCTCGAGCTGCATGTATACTTGTCTGGTCTCTGGTGGCTTCTGAATGTCAGAATGTAAAGGGCTTGCAAATTATTTAAAAGGATGCCATTCTGTTCCTCTTGGTAAACAACAAAACAGAGGAACCTGAGATTGGCGAGATCTGTTCTCAATCCCATGTTCTTTTTATATTGCATTACCTTCCAAAGTCCAGTCCAGCTCTATGGTAGCTTTTGAAATATTGGTCCTGAAATACCCTCCCTTAAGCTCAAAGCTACCCTACTAACAAAACTCCAGATGATTTAAAGTGGCACGTAACTTGTCAAACACATACACAGTGTAGTTTATTTTTGTGTTCCTTTCCTTTTTTATATATCCTATCTTCTGTTGAGGCTTTCTATTCCTGAGAAAATACTTTTCACCATCCCTCTACACTGTAGGAAGTACAAAGACATTTTCCTGATTAGCTGTACGTTGTGGTGATTAGTTAAGCTCAGTGGGAAGTATGTTAGGAAATACAGGCTGGATAGACATGTATGTGCTTGTGCTGCTCTGCTCTCACATGGACTCTCACACACTCTGTCCTTGTCTTTCTGCCTTCCTCCTCTTCTCAGTGAGTGTTAGATTGTGTGAGCAGATTTCTACATTCAAGTGGAAGTGCTATTACAAAGTATGCTGAGCAAGAAGACAAAAAGCAGCACTCTGCTCTGATGCAGAACAGGCTCTGATGATGCCCTGATCTCTTACTTCGTGCTATGTTTTTAAAGAAAAAAGTGAAATATCTCTTTGGTTAAAACCAAGTATGTCTTATAATTGAGGAGTCACCCTCCTGAGCTTATTTTCTGAGCTTAGTTTCAGATCAACTTGTGGTCATTTGGACTGCAAAATACGAGGCTGTGTGGTTTTGTCGGATAACCTGAGGGGGTCTGAGGGAAGGTCTTCTCCTGGGTAAGGTCTGGTGCCGATGGCTTGGTGCATCACAAATGAGTGCTTTGTTTGCTGCCTCAGCTCAGACCAAGCCCTGCAAGCTGCTTTCAGAAACAAGGAACGAAACTGGATGATTTGTCTGCTGCAGAAGAGCAACGCCTGCATCTCCATACAGAAATGTTACATCTCAGATCCATGTTTTTCCTTTCTCTTTGAAAATACACTCTGTGTTGTTGTTGGCTTGCTTGGAACAGTCCCACTGCAAAGTAGCTTTGCAAATGAAACATCACTGAGCCTTACCTGCTCGCCTGTATCATTTTTTGTGTGCATTTTGCCACTGTGGTCCTTAAACTTAGTTTGAAAAGCTTTCTGTAAGAGCCCCGTTTCTGGAGAAGAACTGACCTTCTGCAACAAGCTGCTGCTTGGATCACACCTGAAATGTTTTTGCAGTGAAAAACCTGCTCTCAGCCCTACCTGTGCCACCCTTTGACTTTGGCAGAGCTTTCACAGGTGTGAGTGGTGCCAGAGGGTGAGTCCCATGAGGCTGCACAGCTGGTCCCAGGCTCTGAAGCGGTGCTGGCAGTGCCATCGTGCTCCCCTGTGCCCCTGAGTGAACAGGGACTCTGTCCCCAGCAGCTCCTGGGTGCTCTGGGACAGGGCTGTGCTGCAGTGGCATGGGAAGCCAAGGATACAGAAACTCCTCAGGCTCAGCCTGAATGCACAGCACGGCAACGCTGAAAGGCAGGTGAAATCCTAACGCAGGCAGAGAGGAGACTGAAAATCCATGCAGAGATGATCTGTGGAGTAAGAAGGTACCATCTTCACAGTGTCACATCTCAAGGGGAGAACTGCACGTTAAATATCTTAAAAGCTACAGGAAAACACCACCTGGATAAGTAACAAACTGACAGGTTTATTCTGGGCTGACAGCATTTTGGATATAGAATCTTCCTCAGTCTGTCTTTCTGATGTTTTCTTTTATCCTTCTTCCATAGCTTTCCTGGTAATCTGGGCAAATCTGTGGGAAGGTCCTTGTTCGGTTGTATTGGATTTTTTTTCCCTCCCAAATGCATAAAGTTCTAATATTTTTTCAGTTGGGTTTAAAGGTGTTTTTGGTTTGATTCTTTGGCAGTAAAATACATTTCTACAGCCATGGGCAAAGTAAAACTTTCTGATATATTTCTGGTCATTTTTCTTCTCTGATATATTACTTTGAGGTGACCTCATCATGCCCTGGTAGGGAACTCATTAGCTGGTAGCTTGTGTGGTTAGGAGGGCAGAGGAGAGGGAATGTATGAGACAGCCCTAATGACTGGGCTGCCAAGGAAGGCTGCTGTCCACAGTGATTGACACAGAGAATCAAGTCTGGATAATTCATTAGCCCAAAGGAGAAATAAAATAAAAAGGGTTGGAGGCTTTGTTGGGGAAAAAAAGTGTCCTAACCTAGAGGTTTCTCTCACTCTCCCCGTCTCTTCTTTTTTTCTGGTATCTCCTAGTTTGTAGTCTCAGAACAGTGAGCAGCAACAAATGAGTAGTTTCTGGATGTTTCTCTAGTCTGTGGAGTTTTTCTCTTTACATTTGCTTCATTTTGCCCGTAATTTGTACTTCATCTAAACACTTGCTTCTTGAGTTTATGTAGTTAGCTACAATGATTTTCTGTAAATGGAAGCATGCTGCTTTCCCTCTTGTATTGGAGTAAGAAGGAGAGGGAGGAAACCCAGCCCTGCGTGTCATCCTCAAAGGTAAGACAAGGAGAAGCAGGTCTGTGCATTTGCTGCTTTCTCATCTGCAGCTCCAGGGCTGGGCTGTGCACTTGAACAGCTGGCAGAGCTGGAAGAAGCAGGAGGGGGGACCATCCACTGCTCATCAGTGCCTTAGGTGCAGATGTTTGATGTGTCTCTGAGTGTTTCCACCACTGCTCTGTTTCTAGGGACATCTGAGAAATTACTGCAAGGTATTGCCCACCAGTTTTCAGGGGTTTGCAGTTTTTCAGAAGCAGGAACCTCAAACTTGTAAGTGATGAGTAAGGGCCTTTTGGTGTGTTCAGCAGCTCACATGGTGAGTCAGCTGAATCGGTGGGAAGGGGCCCTCAGCACTTTGGTAAATGAGGGCCATTACTTAAGGGAGGCCAGCAGTGTGTTTAGAAGTGAGCCTGAGGGAAATCTGTTTCCCTTCCTTTTAATGAGCCCTGTTTATGCACAGAGAAATGCAGCCCTATTTCTAGAGAGAAGGGGAGGCATAAATGGAAAAACTTTCCCAAAGTCACTTTGTTTTGATTCCTACTTTTTCAATTAAGACTTTAAAAGAGGGTCTTCCTGTGTTTGAAAAAGATGGAGGGTAGTGTGTCTGTAATTATTCACTAATAGTGCTAAAGTAGCTGGATCTCTTCATCTCCTGCACCTCCTCTGTTTTGTGGTAAGGGCTTGTTTCTTCCTGTGGGCTCCACCAGAAACCTGTGCTGCAGATCAGAGCGTCCAGGGTCTTCTTCAGAGCGTCCAGGGTCTTCTTCAGAGCAGGCAGGGTCTTCTCCAAGAGGTGCAAACTTTCTGTCATGCACCTCTGAATGGTCACATTCATATTCTCAGTTGAGGACCTCAGATAACTAAATGGGAGCTTGGGGCTGTGTGGAGCATTAAGGGCAGGCCCTTCCTGACCAGTGCTTCTCCCACTGGGAACTGGGCTGTTTCCAGACCTCTGGAAAATGGGTTCACTGGTCTTGGTGGGAGGAGGCAAAAGGCAGGGCTGGGAATTGGTCTCACCAGGCTGTTCAGTGTTTGGCCATTGCCAGTTTTGTGTGGTTTGAGATGAAGCACATTCTGTAACCTCCTTGTCCTCGTGGTTATGAGGCCAAGCAGCTACTTGGCTCTCTGAATATGATGGTGCTGTAGGCCTTGAAAGGCACTGGAAGGCCATGGGAATTGGATATGATATACATGCACTGCTGCTCAAGGAGCTCCTTGGACGCAGAAGGAACCTTTGCCTCCACTGGAGAGGATATGAGCGTGTGAGTGGTCCCATCCCTGTTAGCCCAGCAACATCCCCCAGCTTAATTTAAGGCATTTACTGAAATACTTTGCTAGGTTAGGCCTGCATATCATTGAAGTTACAAGGTTTCTGAACAGGCTAATGCAGTCCTGTGAAGCCTTTGGGTAACTATTCTGTTAATAGATATTTTAAGTATGTTCAGAAAATGTCAGGGGAGGAGAGCAGCTCTCTGCAAATTTGGTGCTGGCAAGGAAATAAGATCGGATGGGATCGATACAGGCTGGGGCTGTTTCCTCCCCCTCTGCTTTATCTGAGATTATCAAAGCCACCAGCAACGACACCTCTTCAGTTACTGCCACTAGGAAAGGCTCACGGATCCCTTCCAGCTGTTTGGCCTCAGATTTCACCGTCTCTGCTGGAATACAGCAGTGATCTAAAACCCTGAGACAAGACAGAAGGGCTTCTCAGCTGTCTGAGACAAGCTGGCACAAAATAAAATATTGTGGACCTCCTCGCTGAGAAAAGAGTAGCCAAAACTGCAGAGTGGCTGCTAGAGATGGAGTGGGAAGGTAATGAAATGCAGCCGGAGGTAGCTGCAGCGTGGCATATAAATTGACTTAAAACAGGGGGGAAGGATTGAAGGACTTTCCCAGAGTGAATGATTTCGTAGATTATTGATTTGGGCAGCAGTTTATTTAAACATTAAAACTCTGAATGAAGCAAGTTACCCTGAAGAAAAATGTGTCAGGTATAGAACTTGTTACAGCTAACTGGTTAGCCTCTGAGGACTTTGTAAACTGTCCAGATATATTTATTATAGAAAATATTTTCTTGAGGAAAAAATAGACTGTTTCCCCCTCCAGAGTATACTGTGGTATTTTCTGATGTGAATGCTGGAATTTCGTGGTCTGTTATCATTACAGTTACTGTATAACTGTGCTCACGAATTTGTAACAGCCTCTCCCTGTTTCCAAGGGAAAGGGAATGAAAAATAACAACTTAAAGAGAAGAAAAATTACTGCAACAGTAAATAACAAGAGTTGTATCATTACCCATCCAGGTAATGATCCTGGAGATCTGCAGGTAACAAATCCCTCACACTTGGAGCTGAGCTGCCAGACAAGACTGGTACAATACAACTGAGGCAGTCAGTAGGGGGAAAGATTAGGGAGAACATTTCTTCTGTGCTTACTAAGGACCAAATCTTCAGTCCTTTACAAAGCAGAAGGAAGGGATGCAGGAGAAACAAGAGGAACAGGCTGCCTCCAGCCTGATGTCTTGTCAAGGGTAAGGCTGCCTTGTCCATGGGCTGCACAGGCTTTCAGAGTCTCTCTGGGTGCTCTGCTCTTGTTCAGGGCATTGATTTTCCCTCCTGCCTATTCTGTTCCACATCCTGCCCTGTTCCAGCATCAGCAGCCCAGGCTGACTCCTCTCTAATGTGATACAGCTTGAAGAGTGAGTGTGTGTGTGTGTGTGTGTGCAGGTAGGAGAGGGGAAGCTTGGCTAGGCAATTTTAAATATCAAACTCAAATTTGTGGCACCTGAAAGATCTCTGTGATTTTCTTGGCTGTATGAGCTCTGGGGAGGATAATGAGCTCCTGAAGGCAGCTATAGGAGGCATTAAATGGTCTCCCAGGTTTGGCAGTTTAGGCTCATGTAATTCCTCAGGTCCGTTCCTACCATTGCCCCACAATTCTCTCCTCCCCCTCCCCTGTTTTGTGTTCACCTTCATCTCCCAAGTTTTCATCTTAGCAATGCTTTTCCCACTTGTCAAACACAAGCACATTCACTTCCATCTGCTGTGACCAGTGGCACTCCTGCCCCCTCAGAACCATCTCCAGGCATTCCCACCACAGCCTGGTGTGAGTCCCAGGACATTCCTGGAGTAAAACTCAGCTCTGTACAACCCCACTCCAGCTACTTACCTGAAGTGTGATGGCTCTTTCCATGCAAAGCTTGGCTCTCAAGCTCTAGAAAGTGTTTAAACCATGTCTTTTCTGATTATCTCTCTGCCTTCTCTCTCCTAAGCTTTAGCTGAGTGCTCTCCAGATGCCTTTGGAGGATATTCAGGCAGAATTCAAAGCCAGAGCATTGAATGTCATGCTGTGTGAAGGCAGAAAGTCAAGTTTTGTGTCCTGAACAGGTAGGACATATTCATTTGTGTGTAATGCATCATTCACTGTGAAAGTCAGCTATTCAGAGAGCTGCTGCTGCTGCTCATTTCTTCTGGGCACTGCCTGCAAAGGGAACTGTCCTGCACATCTGGATCCCAGGGCCAGTTCAGTGAGCCCAGGAAAACATTTAGTGGTAGCAGCCTCTCACAGACCTCCAGAATGAGTAATGGTCAGCAATTTACTGCACAGAGGGAATAGGGACAGCAAATGGGTTATTAGCACTACAACACCTGCAGTTTGTGTGAACTGAGTGGACAAAAATTGTGTGGTTAGCATATAGTTTGGAAGTGCTTGATACTAAAGCTGATAATTTTGGAGCTGTAGCTGGTCTGGGGTAGATTATTCCCAGGAAAGGCTCTTTAGGGGGTGTCTGCTGTCCAGCTTGTGTGGTTCCTTTCCCCCAGTTAGCAGATACAACCCCCACTCCCGAAAAAGGGGAAAAAAAATTAAAAAATGCACTGTGTTGGATTTGAGAGGATTGTATTTCTTTGTTGAGTAAGTGGGTACCAGTCCAGGTGTGTATTGCTGTTGGCATTGCAGTGCTCGAGTACCAGGCTCTCTACCTTAAAGCAGACTTTAATATGCTCTTCATTACTAAATAAACATCATAGAGTGAACACTACATCAATAAATTCTCACTGCCCCTAAAGCAACTATTTTAAAGCCAACAAGCCTGGCATTCAGGTTAATTTACAAGAGGGAAACTTAGACAGGAGAGCACGTTGCCATCCTGCCTGTGCCCTGCACTGAGGGCTGGGCTGGCACAGTAAAGGTGTTGCAGGTTCCTGGTCCCTGCTCAGTTTGAGCAGTTTTGCTTGGTTGGGTTTGTAAGGTCAGCTTCGTTGGGGTTTTGCTCTCGTGGTGCTAGAAAGCATAAACTTTTGTACTAACTGTGATTACCATCATAAAATGTTTAAATTTAACTTCATTGGGATTTATCTCAGTACATAATGCTGTTCTAGGAAGACAGGGGACAGGGGACATGGAAGAAGGACAGTGAAAGCATCTCACATGTTCCACCTTAAATTTCTGGTAGGTACTCTGCTGCAATTCTGCATCCCCAGAGGTCTTGTTCTTTAAATATTTAAACAATAAAAATTACTAAAGCTCTAAGAATGATGTCTCATGATATTCAGTGACCTGAAGATAAGCTGTATCAGCCCTCAAGAAGGTAAAGAAAAGACTTGCATGTAGAAGGTGAAATACAGACTCACTAAAGCTCTTGAAGTGAAATCATCCTTAAGGTTTTCTTATGCTAGGAAATGTTATCCGACAGGCCAGTTCTGGAAAATGCCTGTTGTCTTAACTAATTAAGATACATTTCTGACAGGGTGGATATCATATCATCTAAGCAAATTTTACACAAGCTAATAATTTAGTTTTTCCAAGCAAAACTAACTGTGCTGTGCTAAAGAGACCTGTCACAGGAAAATATCAACATAGCAGAGGAGCTGGAAATCAGCTGGAATACATTTGGAGGCTCAAAACTAGCTCGTGTGTCTAGCTGACTATGTGTACAAAGCCTCACCCAGGAGAATATAGTCTGTTTGTACATTTTTGCACATTGCAGAAGTAATTGAAGCTGTCCTCTTCATGTAAGAAGAATGTAGAACATGGTAATGTTTTAACCTAAAAGCACTTGCCATTGTATTCTCTTGCAGTTAGACCTCTTTGCCTTTTCAGTTTCGACAAAGAAAAGGAAAATTGCATTAGAAAACATTCTGTGTGTTTCAAATACCTGGTGTATTTTAAAACCCTACATTTCAGGATGTTTTAGGACCCGGAGACTGTGATCATGCTCCAAAAGCATGACGTGAATGGGAGCAAACAGCAGGGAGAGGTTGCAGTGGCTGGGAATCTCTTATTTGTGTCTGATGCCAATTTTATGCCTCTTCTTGCAGAGAAATAACTGAGAAGCACCACAGCGCAGCCTGCCCTCTCTGAGGAGGAGCACCAGTGGGCAAGGTGGGTGAAAGTCAGCTGTGTGTGCTTCCCACGCTGCTGCTGGGGCATTGGCACGGGAGCCACGGTGTGAGAGCCACTGCCTGGGTGCTCCTGGGGCATGGGAGGGTGTGTGCCTGTTCTTTAAACAAGGACAACACCAGCCTGGAGAGAACACAGCTAAACACTTGTGCCTTGGGTTTAAAAGTGTCACAGCAATTAGGCCCTAAAGCAATTAGGACCAGCAGCACTTACACTGAGACACACCGTGCATGGCAAACAGCCCACCCTGGTAGCACTCTAGCAGTCCATGCATTAAAGCCTGCAGATAAGCTGCCAGAGCATATTTTCTGCTTCTGCTGTTCTTTGGAAATTGCTATTTCAACTGTCCTGTTTTGAAGATTAAGGAAATGGATTTGTTCAATCAAAATATTTTGCTGCTGACAAATAATGGCAGATTGAGTCATGTAATATCATAATGTGAGTTTGTCATGTCATAATTTTGAAATTATATGTTTTCAATCAGCAGCTTGCTGTAAATTTGAAAAGTAATTACTCACCTGTTAGGCAGGAAAGTAAGGTCTGACAGTCCTTGGTGGTGGGGAGGAGAAACAAACTGCCTAGTTAAGAGGTTCCAGCATTCCTCTGCTCTAACACCCAGGGAATTTGGATCCCTGTGGCCAGCTGGCCTGGGCTGTGTTGGTGCTGAGGGTCCCCTTGCCCAGTGTCCCCTTGCCCAGTGTCCCCTTGCCCAGTGTCCCTGCTCCCCAGTTGCCCCAGCCCTGTTAGGCTGGTGCAATGCAAATTCAGGCCCGTGTGTGAGGACAATCCCAGATGGAATTGTGCAGTCACTTTATACATTTTTTCCCCCCGCTCCATGTCTCTTCAGTGAAGCTGAAATTTTCTTTCCAGCTACACCTGGTTTTTAACCCTTCCTCCCTTCCTTCCTCCAAAAGGTAACCAGATGGTGATTTGCATTTCCCAGGGGACCAAAGGCAGCAAAGGCTAACGCTGGAGCTGCTTAGTTGCCCCCCAGCATCCCTCCTCTGACCATGCAGTGCACATTTCTGGGAACCCAAACCAGCTGCATGCAGGCATTTCTTTAAGTTTTGTGGTTTACTAACCCAGGTTTCAACCACCAGACTCTCTGAAGTACAACTGGTGCTGTCACTGTCCACAGCTTGATCCCACATGAACCCGTGCTACTTTGCACAATAAAACCCATCATATGTTTAATTTTAAAAAAAAAAGGGTTTGCCTAAAAGGGTGGTGTGAATCCCTTTGAAAGAGAAATGAAATTTTTATGTGTGAAACTGGAAAGAAACCTCCTTTTCCGTATTACCAATTTGTTACATTAAATATCCTTTGTGTGGTCCGTGCCACATGTACAGCAAAATGCAGCTGTGCAAATGGAGACGTTGCTTGGCTTTTGTCAGGTTGCATCAGTCAAAACAAATGCTGCCTTCTGTTCCTCGGCTGCCTTGCCCACGCCTGTGCCCTCCTGCTTGCCTTGCTCAGTGGAATCCCTTTTTTGCTCTCATTCTGTCTGCTGCAAATGGTTAGGAGTGGGAGTCAGCAGAAACAGCTTGATTTTCATTCCAACTGAGGACAGCAGCAGGCAGAGCAGAGCAGTCGGGCTCTCCAGCCCTTCACTGGGACACAAAGGGGTTTTCAGGAAGATGGGAAGAGCTGGATTCATCTTAGGAAGCCCTTGGGCTTGGAGGGTTCGTCTCCTGCACACCTAAAGAGGTCTGATGGGTGAGGAGCAACAGGAGCTGAAGGCAGATGAGGTCCTAAGGGAACTGGCTAGTCCTGGCCTTGGGACAAGGGGGCTGTGCCTTGGCCAGGAGCCGTGTGACTGTACTGTGAGGGTGAGGAACCTGCACCTCTCCTCAGGAACCCTCTTGCCCTGCTCTCTCGTGGGGTTGGACGGGTTCTCAGCCACCTCACTGGGTGACCTCAACCTTCTCTCTCTTAATTCCATGATGTGTGTCAAGAAGCCCTCTCAGACTGCAGTGTTTTGGTGCTTTCTCTCAAGTTGTCATTAAAAGGCACTTGGGAGCCATGGGAGGAATAACCCCCCCAGTGCACAGGTTTTTTGGGCAGTATGTTTCCAGCTGCTGTCTATAATTCATGCAGGAACTGCACTTTCTCTGGTGGCTGGGAGAGTGGGGCTGTTGGCAGGACGTGGTTGTGGCTGGCTGAGCCCACGAGACCTGCAGAGCACGGTGTCCCAAACGCCTGGGCCCTTGTCTGTGCTAGAACTGCTTCCAGCAGCTCCAGTGAAAAAGCTGGAGGGGTGAAAGGACATTTTCAGTGGCCAGCAGCCTCTCTGGTGGGAACTGCTGCACTTCTGTTTACTTGGCATTGCCCTGGTCTTGCACCTTTGGCAGTGTAACAAAGCCAGTCGATTTAGGAGACCAGAGCCTGGGTGACAGTGGCCAGTGTGACACTCTGAGCAGGACAGGAGTGGGTTCAGGGCTCCAGTTCTGCCTTACCCATTTCCTGGAGAGCTGGATCTGCAGAGAGAAACGGGACTGCCTCTGCTGGGCTTAGTGCTGGCACACTGGGCTGCACTGCAGCAGGGACAGTGTGATCTGCAGGGGAGGATTACAGAATCATTTGAATGCCCCTTTCAGCTGTTTTATTTATTTGGTGTAAGTTTCTCAGCACACTTTGCAATGCAACAAATGGGACATTTATATCAGTATTTTTTCCCCGCTTTTGTTTTTCAGTCTGTTGAATTTTTGCATAGATTCCTTTATTTTTCCCACTTCTGTTTGAAATCCCCCAATGTCATGGACGGCTACCTAAGTAAAACACTCATCCCCTTTGGGATCACGTCCTCTTGATTCAAAATTTCATTCTTTTGAAAAACCTTTAAAAACATGGTTGTTAAAATATGGATAATCAAGTGAAGCAATGAAACGGTCCCCTAAGAGAAAACACACTTCAATTCATAAAATATTCCCTGCAGATGTCTTAGAAAATGTTCCCTCTCCTTCTGCAATTCCCACTAGCAGTATGACATGCTTTGCATTGTAGATATTTTTCCTAAGTGTCAGGCATAAGGACTCCTTAGAAACACCATCCTCTTTCATTTGCATTCTGTGAATTTAACCTGGGGGATTTCTGCTGGGGGCACCCAGAGGCAGAGGCAGGGATGGATACAGGATACACACCCGTCCTCTGTGCTGTGCTCTGTTAGACACCCACGGGGAGCCCTTTTGTCTCAGCAGATACTCGAGAGAAATGGAGTAAAGCTCTGCAAGCAGGTGGGAAGGTACTCACTTGGGGCTTTCTAACAATGTGGACAAGTAAGGGTGTGCTTGGGGTGTCCTTGCAGGGACTTGCTGTAGGTTTGGATGCACCAGAGCCTCTGACACTCTGGACAGATTTGCTACAAAGGGTTTGAGAGCAGCATATGGGCCACAGTGGTCTGAAACCCAATGCTTCCTCACATCAATTATCAACTGGAGCTTGCTGAATTTCTCAGCCTGACATATTTAACAAAACGAAACCAATATTTCTCTGGTCACTCCTGAACCAGGGGCTTTGAACTTGGGTAGTTCTGGGAAGATGCCTGTTTCCTTAAGGAGATGCTCCTAATCCAGTCTGTGAATGTGCTCAAGGCCCAGTTTTGATGCTGGAGGATCAGATTTGGTCCTGTCTTGCCTTTGTCACATAAAAGGCCTGTTCTGACAGACACACAGCACCACAAACTGTTCCAAAGCTACCCACGTCTCTATACATGCAAATGCTCAAAGAATGAATGTTAAGACTGACTTTGGACCTAAAAAGCTGCCAAAATATGTTTTTAGCTCTGGACGTTCTCATATCAAGGTAGTGCACTGAGAATGAAATGATGGTTGGATTAAGTTAATTCTGTATTTTGATATTTAATTTACTTTAACTGTTTGTTTGAAATTTTCCCTACCAGCTGTGGCATAATTACCTATCAGGGTGTAAATCAGATGTTTATAAACCAGTGATGCTGCTCTGTCTGTCTCCTCCTGTATGACCTGATCCTGGTCGATGCTGAGGGTTTGGTTGGTTTGTTTTGTTTGGGTTTTTTTTCTCCAAATGACTCGAGGGCCAATAGTCATGAGTGCTGTCATGTAAAACACCATCTGTGATTCTGGCTGGGCTGTGCTACGTTCCAGATTGCACAATGCATGAGCAATAGTTCAGATTGTGGGGATGTGTTGCTCTTTCATGGTGCTGTATGTACAAGACACGTTTCCTTACCTCCTCTCAAAGCAGTGTCTCAAAGAAACGGAGCCAAAGCTATCAGGTTAACAAGATTTGAGGTAAATACTTTGAATGTGTACTTAATTACGGGTTCTGAGCTGGTGACAATCCCCTAATGCCTGGGTTAGTTGGAATTGAGTGGCAAACCGAGTATGTGATTTCTACCAAATTAATATATTTTACAGGGCATAGTTGTAAGATGGAGCGAATGAACTCTAAAAGCCACACTGACCAATATAATGACAAACATTTACAAGCCTATCTAAAGCTGTACAGAGCTATC
Source organism: Anabacerthia variegaticeps (assembly GCA_035583185.1). Taxonomy (NCBI): domain Eukaryota; kingdom Metazoa; phylum Chordata; class Aves; order Passeriformes; family Furnariidae; genus Anabacerthia; species Anabacerthia variegaticeps. Next base: position 17,119,320 of record JAWWEW010000017.1, on the reverse strand, counting down.
CCTTAAAACCTGAGGGCTGGACTCCTGCAGCTGTCGAGTTCCTGCAGCTTCCACAAGCCCACATCTGCCATAACTCCCAGTTAATGGTTTGGAGGCTCCTGTTGGCCACAGCACAAGCTGACATTTATTTCACCTTCTGTGAAATAAAATAGATTAAAGACAAACTTAACTATCATTCAAACCTGATAAGAACAAGAAGCATCTTGCAGAAACAGGTCCTGCAGGGATAAATGAAAAATGCTTAAAACAAAAGTTATCTAAAACCTCTTCTGAAACTCTGTAATCCAGATGTTTCAGAGCAGGGTCCACTTGGTCCTCTTGGTGTTGGAGATAGACAGAACATAACCAGCACAAAGCACACATTTCCCTCCCAGGTCTGAAGACTAAGGTGAAGAAATGGAGGAGGTATTGGAGGTTCAGCTCAAAGAAAAGATAAGCTTGACCTTCTCCTACCCATCACTCCCATTTAAAATGTTGTGTATGAGTGTTGATTGTTTAATGATGCCCATCTGAGCTCCATCTGTTTAGGTTTATGCTTGTGTATTCTCTGATTTATCATTAGCTATCCTTATCTTTTATGCAGAGGTGCACATGGTACACCCAGGTGTGACCAGCCTGTGGTGGTCTCTGTTCCTGAGCTGTGTCCCACAGTGGCTGGATTGGCTCATGACTGAAGAGTTTGGCCTATCTGGGGACTGCAGTGGGAATTTGGGCTGCACTGACCAAGCAACAGGCAATGCCATGAGCAGTCTGAGTAAGTGATGTTCATCAGGTGTGTGTAACACTGGGGTCAGGTGTGTTACTGCTGCAGATGAACTGGGGAGGGCAGGTAATGCTGCAGATGAACTGGAGAAGGCAGGTAATGCTGCAGGTGAACTGGGGAGGGCAGGTAATGCTGCAGATGAACTGGGGAGGGCAGGTAATGCTGGACATGAACTGGGGAGGGCAGGTAATGCTGGAGATGAACTGGGGAGGGCAGGTAATGCTGGACATGAACTGGGAAGGGCAGGTAATGCCAGCCAGAGTCATGTCATGCCTTTTCTCAGCCCTTTTTGCCCTCACCTGATGTGGCATCTGTGATGAAGGAGGATTCCTGCAGCCTCCTTTTTGCAGGCCTCCATCCACACCCTGCTGCCCTTACCTGCATGCACAGCTTGGCCCTGGTTTTGTCTCAGTTTGGCTCAGTCACTGCCCAGCAGAGCCTTGTGCTACAGGAATGTCTCACCCATCGGGGCTGGGCCCAGTCATTGCTCTCTCATTGCAGGTGAAAGTCTGTTATGACAAATGCTTGAAGGACAATTATGTCTTTCACATCTAGGTTTGGTGAGAACCTTCTCCACTGGTGTCCTCCCTCCATCCTTTCTTATTTCCCCTTAGAAAGGGAGTGTATGGACATGAAGCTGCTTGTAGGTGACCCTCCCTGAGCTCTAAGGGCCATAAGCACTGGGTTAGAACTCTGGTGTCCTAGATCTTTCTCTCTCTCTCTATATATATACTAACAATATACATATTTGCAAAAACAGAGAGACTGAGCATATCCAAGTCCAACTCAACCCCATGAACAAGGTACTAATTTTTATTTATAGCCTTGGATGTATGTAGGTGCATACATAATTCTAGCTCACCAAAAACGAAATAGAGGGGTTTATTTATAGGTATGTGTACAGCATGTTCATCTCTACAGAAGCTCTGCATTGTTCCTCAACAAGACTGACAGCTGACAGCTCTGACCAAGCTGACAAGGTGCTTTTGGATAGATTTCCCAATATTTAGGACCAACAGCCAAACTCCCCACTTTTAATGAAAGATGAATATGACAATAATCAGAGTGTAAGTATTTACAAAAAAGAAAAGCAGTACTTCTTTAATCTGAACTCTCCTCTTCAGGCTAATAAGCTCTGGATTACAAACTTCATAACTTGAAACTTGCCTTGCCTATTTTAAAAATTAATTGGCTCTGAATACAAAAAGCAGACAATCTTTACTGAGGGCGGGAGTGGAAGATTATTTGAAGCACGGCTTGTTTTCAGTAGTTCACGGTCTAACTTGGTTTGGGGATTCACAAAGAAGAGCTGCTTCTAGTGGTCCTTTCTGTGACTGTCACCTTGGGAATGCTGCTACAGGGAGGAGAGAAACAGTCCTGAAGGAAGCTTTTTTAGTGTCGTTTCTATCTACCTGGTTATATCTGTACTGCTGTGGAAATTGCTGGGTAGGTTGAAAACACTTTCTCCATCTCTGCCTCTCCATTCTGCACTCACCATCTCCTTGGGGAACCCTCAGGTTTTTACCTGAGTGCAGAGATGACCATGAGATGGCTCCTAGTTCTGAGGAAAACCAGTGCCTGAGGGCTAGCAGCTCTGGAGAACAAAGCAATACCTCTTAGCCTGGAGTGGGAACCCACCCCCTGTGGGCAGTCAGGAGCTTTAAGTGTTGGATGGCAACAAAAGTTTTTTGGGGTTTTTGTTTCTATCGACCAGTGCCTGAGGACTAGTAACATTGGTATTTGTACCCAGTCGTCCTTGGGTTGCAGCTGAGATTCTTTGTGCTGTACAACTCTACTGGGAGGAGACAGGGAAACAAATAACTGAGTCAAATCTTTCAGCTTCCTGAACTAGCAGGTTTGTAAACAGCTGGAGATCCCAATTTTATTTCAAGCTACACACGTATAAAGATCAAAGCCATATTTCTGAAGCTTGATGTATAAATTAACAATATTCTGAAAATAACAGTAAGCCTTGTTTTTAGGCACCAAGAGTGTGTGCCATTTCCAGCCCACATCTGTCCTTAAACCTAAGTTTGGGTTTGGTTGCTTGAGGGCTGCTCCAAGTTCATCTGCACCCGAGTGGGGCAGCAAGGCAGCTCTGCCAGTGAGTCAGCAAAACCCACTTCACACCCTGCCTGCAGGACCAGCAGCAGCTCCTGGCAGAGGGTATTTCAGGCCAATGCCATTAGGCTGTTACAACTTACACTGGTCTAAAGCAGTTCATGCAAGGACTGATAAATCTGGTTGTGTGCGATGCCTGGGATTTGTCACTCCAGAGGCCATAGGAGTCCGATTCCAACCTCCCCTGCCCTGCCAAAGCACAACTGGGTGAGTGACTGGGCACTGGGATGCACAGAAGTTGTTGTGTGAGCACATGGACAGGGCTGCATGGCTGTGACAGCATGAAAAATGAACTTGCTGCGTCTGAGCTGCTCAGATATGGTATCATGGTCAGCAAGCTGCTCCCTCCTCTGTGTCTGTGGCTCAGACAAGGGTTCTCCTCCCAGCTCCCAGCCCGGGTCAGCCCCACATCAGGGTGGCATCAGGAGACAGAAACAAGCACAGCTTGGGCAGGGGGTCCCTGCCAGTCAGCGCTGACAAAACAAAACTCACTTCAGAGCTGTTCTCTGCTCATTGTTAAGATCAGCAAACCAGACCTAATTTCCAGCAGACCTTACCTGTGCCATTCTCTTGGAAGGCAGTGGAGAGGCAGGTGAGCCCTGGCAGATGTGGCTGCAGCCCTGGGGCCATCACTGCCACACCACCACTGCTGTCCCCACCCCTGCTGTGCCAGGTGGCACAGGGAAGGGTCTATCTGTGCCCCTGGCATCCCTGATCACTCATGACTTCTTAGCAAGGTCCCACTCTCTGATTTAAACAAAAATCAAAAGCTCCCTTGCCCTTAACCCAGATGGGTTTGTGGTTTTCAGCTTTCACACACAGCTGTACTGACAAAAATGAGAGTAGAGGTCTGTAGGGTGGGAACAGGCAGGCAGAGGTGAGGGACGGACAAGGCAGAGGTGACTTTTGGCACCTATCAGTGCCACTAAAGGAAACACTTGTAACTGGAACATTTAGACTGACTGGAGTAAGGTTATGGGCCTTCAGCTACTTTTGCAATAGGACAGTGATCTGGGGTGGGGAAAGGGGCAGTGGCACAGCAGGGGACATTGGTGGCAGCTAAACCCACCACACTTGTGTCCTGGAGCCCTTCATGAAAGGTTCTCAGCCTCCTGTCTCTGAATACCAGTCCCTCGGTTGGAAAGTTTTATCCCACAGCAATTTAGCAGGACAATGATCAGCTCTTTGAAAAAAGGGGTCAGACCTGGGAGTAGCACCTAAGAAAGGGTTTGTTCAGTGCACTTGTAAAGGATCCTTATGTGCTGATGGGAAAATGAAGGGAGAGTGGGGATGAAAAGCAAAAAGAAGAGAGCAGCTGGAAGTTGTGCAGGGAGCCTTGAGACTGTTGTTTCTTCCATTGTCTCACCTGTTTGAGTGAACCTTCTCAATGGAAGGGTCTGCCACGGCTGGTTGTTCTGGTGAGGCTGTTGCCACCTTGGCTTGTGTTCACAGTCTTGCTACCTGCAGAAAAACCAAACAACAGGAAAAACTCTGTGTGGCAGTGTTAGTGTTTGTATCTCTTGGCAGAAAACTACAGCGAGCCTTGCTGGAATGTTAAAGTACAGCGATTAATTACGGGCCATTGTGCTAAACATTGATGAATCTCTTTGTGGTAGAAAGCATGTGCACATTTCTTCTAGGCATTAAAGCCTTTTCTCTTTGGTGGTGGTAATTAAAAAACAAGGACAATATGACTGGCAGAACGCAGTGTTTTTTTCTTTTTCTAAGAAGACATAATTTATAAATTAAAAGCACTGTGTCTCAGCCAAGAACAAGCTGAAGGGTGGTCTTCTGAACTATGGCATGAATGTCATCAACGAAAATGAAAGATAGAAGATGAAAAGCATCTTCTCCTGCAGTCAGAATGAGTGTTTTGCTACTGTGCTCAAAGCGCACAGAGACAGGTTTGTAACCCTTCCTCGCTCCCAGGGACAGCTGCTCAGGAACATCCAAGCCTCCTGAGAGCAGCCTGCCTTCCCAGGAATGTCCCAGGGCACCGACCCTCCACGCCCCAACACAGGGAACACCCCGGGCCAAGGGTGCCAGGAGTGCTCTGTTCACCTGGGCAGGGCTGGCCCCTGCTAGAAACACAATCAGACAAACAGGAGGGGCTGTGAAGGACCTGGTAATAAGTACGAGTAAATAAATGAGTTCTTAGAAATTCACTTTGCAAATGAGTAACCATCCAAAAGAACATCTGGGGCTGCTTTCCACCTTGGCTGTGGACATGGCTGGCATGGGCGTTGGTTTAAGGATCTCTACATGTCTTTTGCCACTAAAAGGAAGAGTTCAGCCCTCCTGACCTCCTCTTTCACCTCCCCTCCTTACTCTAATATTGGCTGATCTGAGTGAAATTTAAACCACAAAGGAAAAAGATTTCAACCAGTTCAGGTCCCACTGAACAGCCTTTTCCAGGGAGCAACCAAGAAAACACAGGTGAGAGAAGGAGAGCAGATCCACCTCTTTCAGAGGTAATCTGAACTTAGATCAATTTAAATAAATCATGAATTAATCCATTCTTAAACAGAGCCCACTGTCTGAGAGTTGGATTCAGTTAACTACTTTCCATGTTATCAAGGTGCATACTCTAAACTGATCGAGTTTAATGGTCCTGGCAGGGCTGGGTTGTTTGTTTGGGGGTTTTAAAATAAATATGTATATATATATATAGTTATTTGTGAATTCACATCTATGTTGCACTGCCAGTTGCTCCAGAACTAATGCTGGTGTTGATAGCTCGAGCCCCTCCCTGTGAGTGCCCAGCTTTGCATTTGCAGGAGGTTGCAGCTCTCAGTTCTCCTCTCTTACAGAGAGGGTTTAGGTGTTTCTCTCTGCTGTGGCCACAGAGGATGGAGCAGTTCATTCTCTTCAGTCATGTTTTTCTTCCTTTTGATGGCACTATGTTATTCTGCATTCTGCATGTCAGTTATTTAACAACTTCTTTCTCTGCAAGCTAGTTAAGACTTGGGCTGGACGAGCTTTCTTCATTTAAAAGCAAAGCAAACTTAATATTCTGTTTCCAAAAGCTAGGTCCCTAAACTTTAAAAATCTCCAGTGAAAGACTCCGGGTTTTCTAAGACCATCCCCCCTCTCTCATTTTCGTTCTCTTTCCCTGTTCTCTGTCCCCTGTTTCAAGATTAAATTTTTTTTCTCAGGGACAAAACTGGGGGGGGGAAAAATTGCAGAGAGTTGGGAAATAAAACATCTTTTTCAAGTCTCCCCACACGAGTACCTGCCTTTCAATCAGTGCAGGTTAGAACTCGCTGCAAATGCATTTCTGTGGCCCCAGTATGCCTGCACTGTGTGAGCACCTCTGCCCTCTTCTTGATATTTTTAGCCCTGCTTTTCTTTGGTGGAGCTCTGCTCTTCCTCTGCATTAGAGGACGTCGTACCTTCCTCTGTGCTTCACCCGTTCTCACTGCCCTTTCCTGACCCCTGGCATTTTTTCCTAGAGGCAGGAGGATGAATTGAGTGGTATTGCAGCTCCAGGCACGACACTGCCCTAGGTCTCTGATGCCACTGGGTATCACAGGCGCTGCCGAGGACTCTGCTGGCGCTTTGGAGGGGCCTCGTTATGCAGTAGGTGTCTTGCTTTGTGTCCCTGTGCTGTGTTCTGGGGGGGAGCTGAGCTGGAGACGAGTCAATCTCAGCTCTTGGGCCATTAGAACAGCCAGAGCCTGGATGGCAGCGTGTACTGCCTGGGGCCATCCTCCCACTTGGCATCTCCAGCCTCACTAATGCCCTTTGGGTTGACTGCACTTACCCCAACAGAGAAGCAAGACAAGGCAAGGGGAGGGGAGGGAAGGAAGCCTCACCTGCCTTTGTGCCACTGCTCTTGGAAGCTTTTTGCCAATGGCAGTGTCTGTGTGGCACTTACCCTGGGCCAGAAATGGGAGCTCAGGGCTGGGTGACAGGATTGTGTCCTGTCCTGTCTCCTCCATGGGCACCAGCACTGGCACAGCCTGCCTGGCTCCTCTTTTCATTCCCTGCAGGAGGAAGAACATGGGGTGGGCAACCAAACATCACTCCTTTTTTTAAATATTATTTTTTTTAAAATCTTAAAGTATTGTTGATTTCCAAAACCTCCAGAGGTGTCTTGATTAAACGTAGAAGTGTCCCAGCTGCCAGCAGGAAAACGAGAACAGGGGGTCGACTATGAGGAAAGCTGTGGGTTCCACCAGTGAAAGACTCCCCCAAAGTGATGATTTTTGTTGAGGTGCTTGACTGTGCACAGATTTAGAGTACAGGGAACACAAAGCCATCAGACCTGCCAGGAATTTCCCACAGAGCTGCAGCTCTGGCTTTTTCCAGGACGACAGGCTACAAATGCTTCTGGATGCACTGTTCTGCTTGGGTATTTCATTTGTTTGTTTTTAAATCTGACAGTGAATTCAAAATATGTACTTAGAGCAGGAAGTGTTCTCTCCAGGACTAAGAACACAGTTGCAAAGAAAATAAATAGGAAACATAATATGCAAGTTTTCATTCACTGTTCCTACAGAGAGGTCCTACCATCCTTTGGGTGGCTTTTTATTTGTTTATTTTTTTTTTTCAGAAAAGAAAGATTGAATTTTACTGTGGGGAAAAAGAAGGCAGCTCTTCCACAGCAGCTGTATTGTTTAGGCTTCTTTTAGTTTCTGCTGTTGCATGAGCTGACTGTTTTTCTCAGGGTGCTTTAATGCAAAGTTTGAACTAGAAAAAGTGACCTTGTTATGAGAATACCTAGCAGACATTCAATATGCCAGCAGGACTAGCCTAGTAAAGTTAATGGCTTGAAAATTCAATTTGAAATGGTACTTTGATTTAAAAGAATTTATCTTTGCAGTAAATTGACATTTGAATAACGTGGTTAATTCTACCAGCAGAAGTATTAGAAAGCAGTGGTGTTTATATATCATTCTCATGTGGCTTCTAGGGTAGCTGTCTGGCACAAGGCAAAAAAAGAAAACAGAAGATAAAAGGAGGCAGTTGGACATTTGAAATTCAGCTGCAGGATTTCTTATTTCTCCCACTGTAGATCTTCTACATTTGTGTCTGGTAAGTTATCCATTGGCCTCAATCTGACTGTCACTGACCAAAACTGGACTGTGGTTTGAATTTGTCTGGGATATGTGAGGAAAGGTAGAAGGATAAACAAGCAAGGATTTGGCTGGATTGGTCCCATTTAAAGAACACAGAAAACTGGGGAAATGCAGCGTGGTATCTGAATACATTTAGAGTTTTGAGATCCTGGTATGAGACTGCTGCTCGAGCAATGTTCCTTAACACCAGTTTGTTACCTACAGAGGAGGCCTTTTTCCGTCTGTTTTTCCCTACTGAATGACTTATTTGAAAAAAAATAACACTCTGTAGCTGAAAGACCCAGCAGGCTCCACCTGCCATACTGGCAGGATCTGCTGGAACAGCAGCATTTCAACCCAAGCAATGCTTTTGTAGCCAGTGTGGAGCAAAGTGCTCCTCAGAGCCAGCCCTGGACCATGCACGGGGCAGCAGACAAGGGGTTATGTGAACCTGCCTTGTTGGAGCACAAACATGTCACAGCCAATTTTAATCCTTAAGCCTGCTTTTGTTTTGAAGGTTCTTGTTTGCTGCAGGTATCTAAATTTAGCCATATTTTTGTCAGCTAGAACTTATGTTACAGAAAAGAATGCTAGCAAATCTCAGCAATGTCACACTTCATTAGTCATGCAAGCACTTAAAAGCAAGGTTAGAAACACAAAATTCTGGAGATTTGTGGTGGCAGTTGTTTAAAAATGCCACACTGAGCTTTTTAGGATTTACCTTCTGAAAATGAACCAAGTTAGAGCATTAAATTCCACGAACAATGCAGCTTTCTTAAGTTTGGGAAAAGGAATATTTAAATCCCGAAGGAAAGCTTCACTGGACATGTATGCTCCTCTTTCTTTGCAACACTCACAAGTCCATGGCATTCTCCTCCAGGTTCAAAGGCAGAAAATAGTATTTGCTGACAACCTGCTTTTCCCTTCTCTGGTGCTGCAGAGAAGCTGGAGGGACTCAGAGCATCCCCTGTTCCCTTTGTGCTGCTGCCTTGCTCTGCAGGGCAGGGGAGGCACAAACCACCCAGGCTGCCCCAAACCCCCCTGACAGTGCTAAGGGCAGGCAGGGCCATTGTTTCTGCTGCTCAGGCAGCTGCACATGAACATCTACCTTGTATTTGCTGCTGTGTCTCTGTAAAAGAGAGAAGCTCCTCTCACTATTCTCCTTGGTTTGCTTTCTTTTTGAGCATAGCTGTCCGGGATTGACAGGGCATGTTAAATCCCAAAGTCTGGACTCCCTGGACTTCTTCCAATTTATTACCTTGTTTTCTACTTGATAATTTGGTAAGAAAATACCTTTTAAAAATTATTTGTTAGTGAAAAAATGCACAGGAAGTTCCAGTTGCACGCCAAAAAAGCTGAGCTATTTTACCATCATAGGGAAATTGCATCCTATTTCTTGTGATAGTGCCACTCTGTAACAGGACCCTGGAGCATCCTGCTGTCTGGTCCAGTTTCCAGGAACCCTCCTGTCCCGTGATGCTTACCTGGGGAGGAGAGCCACCCCAAGCACCAAAGCCCCAGCCTGTTGGCATTAGGCTTCTGACCTGGGTTCTTCAGAACATCCCAGCCCACCTCCTTTCACCTGCCAGCTGTTTTACCAGGGGGTACCATCCTGCAGAGGGAATGTTGGACCAGCTATTCAGGAACCAGTTGAGCTACCCAAGGTCAGAAGGGATCTGGGAGCTGGAGCTGGGAGCAGGAGGCTGGAAGCAATCCCTGCCAGCTGTGCAGAAGGGAAGGTCAGACAGCAGCAGACCTGGCTGGCTGAAGGGCAGAGCCAGCCTGGCAGCCAGGGAGAGGGCAGGGAGCCCCAACAGAGCTGTTCTAACGGGGAACAAAGTATGTGGAAAAGAGAAAACCACGTGTAGAAAGGTTACACTGAGAGCTTGTTAACTGTTGTCCCCTTAAAGCTGCATTTCACCAAGCTCTGAGTGGAAAAGTGGGTAAAGCCCCATTTATCCACACTGCAGTTGTTACAGAAAGGTGTCAGAAGGAATGAGGCCCACAAGCAAGAGCCCTGGCTCTGTGTCCCAGCTGTGAATGACACCCAAGAGGTGTGCCCTCAGCATGTGGCCATCACGAGGAGCACTGGGTTTGCATCTGCTGGGAACTTCAACAGTTCTCCAACAAAAAACTCGGGGCATCATTACAAGTGTTGTCTTCATTGTACTGGCAGTTGCAAAGCTGTATGGAAACAGATCCAGAGATTATTGTAAAATAGAAGACATTAGAAATATTTCAGGCCTGAAGACTTGATACCTCCTGTCAGTAACAATATTTGGTTTGGCATCTCATTGCAGGGGGCTGGGGATTGTGTTTTCTTTAAAACTCCCTTGGCTTTAATAGCATCTCTATTTCTGTAGACTCAAAAGTGTGGGTTCTTTCATAAAAGAGCTTTTTTCATAACACCTACACAAGTTTATACAAGTTGTTCTGTCTCCAAATCGTATTATACATTACTAATATTACTGGGAACTTTTCTGCTTTTCTCTGGGCAGGGAAAATGTTTTGCAGCTCCAGTTTGTACAAACAGCTCCCTGCGTCAGTGCAGTGCTTTGGCCACAGAATCACATCTCTAATTGGAATAATCCAGTTTGGATTATTGTTGAGTAATGGGGGGGAAATTATCCACCTTTTTTTTTCAGCAGAACTGTGCATTCTCGGTGGTGATTTTTTTTGTTTGTTTGATTTCACAAAATATCTAATTCTCAGCTCAAATGTCTACCAAAATAGAGGGCACTCAGAATTTGCAAAGATAAAAAGTTTCAGAAATAGGGGGCTCTGGAGGTCTGCACACAGAGCATAAATAAACCCTACACAGGGTGTAAATACAGAAGAGTCACCTGGAAATAAAGGGCATTTTGAAGGTAGAGTTGTTAAACAGAGGTATCAAGAAATAAAATAAAAATCCCATTCTTCCAGGGTGGGGGGTTTTCCCCTTTTCTCCAGCTGCTAATTTTACAAGCCATTCTGCTTCCAGGAACAGCAAATGCGAACCATAAACATCAATGAGTTGCACTTAACATGGTTTTCAGAACAGAATTCTGAAGGCACCACAATGTGAAGTTGTGGGTAATTGAAGCCTCGAGGCATTCTTGTCCCTTGATCTTTACCTGGTTACAGAACCTCATCTTCTGATGCCAAATCCCATTAGGATCCCCCCAAATGACAGATGGCTCTGCCTAACTGCCAGTCGGCACAGATGTGATCCTTGGGTTTGGAGAAACAATAGGACTCTTTTCTTTGCATGGAGTAACCTAAATTTTCCTGGCCAGAGCGTGGCTGCCCTGTGACAATAATGCAGGTCATTCTGTCTAGATTAAGAGCAATGTGTACGTACAAGCACGCCTGTACAATTTCTGTGAAGCAGAACTCCAGGGCTGGGCCCTGGGAAAGCTGCACTAACATAAGACAAGGTGAGAATTTTAAACCACTCACTTTTGTAATGTAACTCCTCCCATGGAGCATCCTAAGCACTGAGTTCTGCTTTAGCTAGGCTGAAGTGAGGGTGTCTGTGTGAGATACTGGCATGACAGCAGAGCCTTAAACACAGGGTACTTTCCTCTATAGGCTAGCCCATGGGCTAATTTAAAAATACATATATATTATTCAGACAGCTATTGGCAAATGTTTTATTAAACATTCTAAGTGTAAATGCATCCTCACAAAATGACTCAAGTAGACCATTTAGCCTTCCTATTATACAGTTGGTAAACAATAAATACTAATACAAAGCAATAATTTCCACAGGATATGGTACCTTGCTGTTCAATGTATTCTTCATGATTTTTATTATTGCTATTAGTGACTTCTCTAGGGGAGATGTAGCACAACTGTACAGTCTAGAGGAAACCCAGCACCGAGAAATGGGCATCTTTGGAAGGCAAAAGGATCCCCTACGTGAGTGGGCACAGGAGTGGTTAGGGTGTTTCTGTACTTCACTCCCTCTACTCATTTAGGATCTGATGGTTGCTCTGGGTCAGAGTCCTTATACCCAGGAGTGTTTGCTCACTGGAGCTGTGTCCCACACAGAGCCTCCTGTGTGCCTTCCCAGCATCAGCAGTGCATGCCACCCTGCAGTTCTCAGTGCTGAGGCTGGCACAGCTCTGTCCAGCTTTCAGCAATGGGCCACCACCTGAACCTCTCAGCCAGCTCCTCTGTTTGTCTCCACCTGCACACCAGAAACCAAAGCACTCAGTTTGCTGCTTGCTCTCACAGTTGACACGCTGTGGTGCACGTTCTCAGACTGCAGTTTCTGGTGTTTCTGGGAATCTACTGGAATATTACTTTAACAATAACCATAAACCCTTTGAGCCTGCTCTCCGTGGGCTGCAAAGAGCAGAATGGCAAACTCACAGACTGCCAGGGGACATCCTGCATGTGCTGCTTGGGGACAGTTCTCTGAGCAGCAGAACTTGTTCCAGACTGACAGTGGAAAAGGCCACAGACCTAGTCAGGATGCTGTGGAAGCTGATGAAAAATTTCAGTCTGGCAGAGTTCTGTGAGGAGTTTGGTGACTCCTGGAGCCATTACTCAATGTGCTAGAGAGCCTAATTGTAAGGTTTCTATCCATGATTAATTCACAAAAGGTTTGTAATCCCACCTTGGAATAATTTGCAACACTTGTGTTGGCACTCAGGTGAGATAGATGAGCTTTTCATTTACTAAGCAGATCAAATGTGGGTTTCCCTCAGATTTGAAAGGCAGGAAAGTAGAACAGCATTAGTAGCTGATGGACAGCCAAAATTGTATCGGTCAACTCTGCTGAGGAATTGTTTGGACTGAATCCTGCTCCCATGTGAGGCAGAGAGAAAGCCTGAACATAGCAAATCTTGAATTTGGTCTCTGAAAAAAAAAATATGATCATATTATAAAAAAAAAATCAAATCTGTTTAAAAAACTGTTAAAAATTTAGTACATTACTGGTAGTGGTTCAGTCACTGATTTAGTGAGTTCTGGATATCCCCTTTCTGTCTTGCCTAGTCATCATCAATATGCTTCTTTCATGCACAAGGTGAATGAAATATCCTCTAGAGAAGGTAAGTGGAGTACATGGAATATTGGGCTCGAGCTTATAGGCTGCCTGTTATAGACAGACATGCATACATACATACATCCCAGCTTCAAAACAAGATGCTTCTTACATTACAGTCTTGGCATCCTCATTGTGTGGCTCTGTCCATAAATTCTATTGTGTTTTCCTCTTCAGACACTTCCTGGGTCATCTTGACAAGTTGTTCTGTTTGTTAGAGCAGCTAAAAATATTTGTAGCTGGGGATGGAAACTGTGCCTGTTGCCAGGCTGCCCTGAGTCCCTCCTGTAGGGCACTGGGGTGCCAGGCTTGGCACTGCAGCAGGGCAAGGACCAGCCCAGTTTGGCCATCCAGGGCTGTTATGTGGATGCACAGAGGGATTGGGGTCAGGCCGAGGAAAATGCATCATAATACCCATTGTACTCAACCCCAACCCTGGGTCCTGAGACAAGGAATTCCATTATGCTTTTGTACTGGTTTTCCTGGGCTCAGCTGTCTTGCCTATACGGTTGGCCTCAATTAAGAGAACAAAGTGCTCACAATTTGCCCCTGCTTCTCTTGTATGGATCTGGCTGCTGTTTAGGGCTGGGAAAGATGGGGCTGGATGAGGCAGCCTTTGGAAAACCCCAGTCCTGCAGGGCAAATGTGTCCCAGCCAGCCCTGAAGGGCACCTGCTGTAACAGCCAGCCAGAGATGCCCTGTGGGAAGGGGACATTAACTCCAGCACAAAACACACTGATTGGCTTTTGCTCCAATGGAAACAACACAGGAGAATTCCCTTCCTCCTTCCCAGTTCAAATCTTTACCATGAGAAATGCCCACCTATTGGAATGGTTGTTAGCTACATCTTTCCTAATTTTTTAGCAACTCCTTGCTTTGACATATTCATCTAAATGAACAGGGGGAAACTTGCATTTGTTTACTTGTTCTTTTAGAGATAAAACACCTCTGTGCCTCAGCCTTTGAAATACTGTGAGTGATGGTTTTTGAAAGTGAATTTAGAAAATATTCTGAATTAAATATTTATGTTTAAGCTTTTACAAGGCAATCTGAATAAGCCTTTGGGTTTTTTTCCACAGCAGACTTAATTGTGCTTAGCCATATATGAGAGTTAGATTCTCCAGCTACAAGAGCCTTGTTGTTTTTTGTGGAAAGTTTAGGCCCTCCATAATCTCAGTGCTAAGGGATAAAATTAAAAGGGTTCTGCCCATGAATTACACTAACATGTTCCAGCGCAGATGAGCCCAGAGAGTGCAAGTCTGCATGGCTGTAATCCCTGGTGGCTGAGAACAGGTTAAATGCACAGCCTTCTCACCAGTGACCCGGAGCAGCTCAGAAAGCCAGCAGGGTGTGTGTTGGCTACTGCAGACTTCTTGGTGCTGGGGCACTGAGTGGAGAGGAGGGTGGCACTGCTGCAGGAGCCCTGGTGCCCTGCACAGGGTGCCAGGGAGGAGCTGCCAGCCCTGGTACCGCTGACATCTCTGCAGGCTGGCACCTCTCTCTCCTCAGAGGGCACAGGCTCCTGCTGGTTCCCAGGAGCAAGGATAAGAACCCGGGCATCAGAGGCTAAAACTGTGCATTCTGCTGGGAGCAGGCAAGACTCCACTAGATGTCCTTCATGTTCACATAAATGACACCAGCAGATTGCACTGAAAGGGCTGGAAGGTGCTTGCAGGAGGAGGTGAGGGAAGACACCTGAGGGTGTGGATCTGTGACCACCTCGGGGTTCCCACCTGCATGGTGTGAATTCGTTGGTGGTGGCAAGTGGCTGGCTCAAAAATGGGACCTATGTCCCTGGAGAATCGTTTTTCTTAGTGAAAACTACTCTTTAGCATGCTGAAATAAAAAAATAACACTTTTGAGGGGCTGGTTGTGTATTACAGCCGTGTCTGTGTGTTTTAAGTGGCTGGTGGGTGTTTTTAATGTACTTTAGTTTATAATATATTGTCACTTCTGTTGACCATGGCCACTGGGAAGTCGGTGTGGGTGCAGGGAGTTTCCCAGACACAATCTGGTGCAAAGCTCATGGTCACTGAGGTTGGGGGGAAAGGAGGAAGGAGTTCAAGGCCACAGTTTGGATGAGGAAAATGGCATCTATGTCACTGAAGTAGATGATCTTTACCATTATTAATACTCATTAGTAGTTATTAATAATCTCTTCTTTGGGGCATAATGAGATGGGCGTATTGTTCAGACAGCATGAGATCTCTACTGTGTCCAGGGACTGGGGAAAGGGTTTGCTGCTGAGTGCAAAGTTGTAGGGGAAGGGGAGTCAGATGGAATGGGTGGCATCTCTGCACTGAAACCCAAAATATGAGACCTCTCTTATTGCTTCTCTAGCCAGGTGCTGGGGCAGTTGGTGCTGAGTGTGCTGGTGGCATGCCCTGATGCCCTGGCTAGAGCCTGTGGGGGGATCCTTCCTGGTGCTTGGTTTGGGGCTGTCGTGGGGACACATTGAGCATTAGTCACAGGAGGGGGCAGCTGGAAGCAGCAGAGAGCAGAAACCCCCAGGAAGGCAGCAAAACTGCCCCTGAGCTGCTGCTCTGGGCTGGGCTGCTGCTTGCACTGGCTGCCTGCCACCCTGCTGCACCCCAGGTCCAGCAGGAGAGCTTGGAAAGATGGGAGAGGGGAAGGGATGGGATGGGAAGGGAGGAGAACTCAGGAGAGAGAAAGTGGAAATTGCTGAGGAATTTGTTGGGCACTGCCTGCTCAGTGAACTGTTATTTCTGTCAGATGTTTTGTTTCTGAAGCTTTGCCAGGTCCTTTAGTGCCATTTCTGAGCAGTGTGTGATCTTAGCAGCATTACTGGGTTTCTGCTCAACTTGCACGTGCCTGTACAGAGTGTTGTGTTACAAGATGGTCACAATGGGCCCAGCTTTTGAAAGCTGAAGGTTCTTTCATGATCAGTATTGGCAAAATAAATGTCAATTTGCACGTAGCACATCTGTGTCCTGCAGCAAGCAGGGAGATCACCAACTGCCTGGGGAAAATCTGCTTTCAGCACTGAAGGAAAAGGACTGAGGGTGCCACTCTCATGCATTGGAATAACTGCCTGCTGTGTCCTGCTCACTCAAATTGCTTTCCATTATATTTGTAAGGAAGGTATTAAATGAACAATGCAAATTTTGATGATTTCTGGTACTTAGTGCAGAAGAAATATGGGCAGATGCTCTTTGCAGGTTCTCACTTGGCTGTTTTTTCTCTTTTCTTAATGGGGAAGGATGAAGAATTTTAGCAGCCCACACACCTGAGCAATGTGCACAGACCAAGGCACGTGAAGTGATCCACTCTTGAAGTGCAAGGGCAAAATTAGTATTACTGATACCATGGCAAAGGTGTGTGATGAATTATACCTTCTGAGAAAGCACTTTATATACACTGGCTTTGGAGTAGTTTATACTTTATGCCTGTTAGTATTTAAAAATGATTGATTAATGTGGCATTATCTGAGAAAACTCTGTCTGCACTGTTCCAATGTGAAGTTACAGGAACAATATCTCAGCCTAATGGGATGTGTGGCAAGTGGCAAAGCTACTGTGGCCATATTGCACTGAGGAAAGTTGAAAAATAGCCATGAGCTCCTGGGTGGTGTGAAAGAGGCTCGGGGAAGAGAAGGGCCTGGGAGTAAAGACAGGTTGAAGAAGATTGAAGGACAGGTATGGTAAAACAGGAATTCAAACAGATGTGGCAATTTGTTTTACAACATAACCATAAAATGCCACTTAAAATGCCTCATTTGTATTCTGTGTCAATGTAATAGATGTAAATCTTTCAGAGAGTTACTAAATATACATTTCTGTTGGCAAGTACAAAAAGCAGATGATCAATGGGGGAAACTAGCAGGGATTTTGTGTTGTCAGGACAGCATGACTGAACTTTCTGGGACTGGAGCACCCACACGAGCCCTCCATTTCAGGCCATTCATTCTGCCTCCCTTTTTGACATTTTGTCACTTCACAGCATTTAAACATTCATTTTCATCTTGTAAGTCATAGTAGCTGGTTAGTGACACGTCTGCTTTTGACACCCATTTGCTTACTGCAGAGAGGGCCCATCCATCTCACACGTAGAGGCTGCAGCTCCAAACAAGCCCTTCTGCTGACTGCTCTGCACTGGGAAGTGTCTCACTCCCTGTGCACGTGGATATTGCTGAAGTGAATCCACTACTGCCATGAGGAAGGGAAGCAAAGGGTGAGATAAATTTCAGTTCAAAAAGGACTCGTCTGAAAAGACACAACAGATATCACCAGAGTTATCAAGGTTTCAGCTTCTCTTAGCAGTAACCCTGTAAAGACAGGGTGTGACAGTATCAGTGAGTCTCACAGTGGCTTGCCAAGTCCACCTGTGGTTCTGCTTGAAATTCCACTCCCAAATAAATTCCAGAAATGTCAAGAAAAGGTGCTGTTGGAGAGGATTGCAGTGTTTCCAAAGATTTATTTCCAACCTCCAGTTCTGTAAGGGAGCATTCTCAGCCTGTTTGTAATATGTTTCTCATTTAGGGGTTAATCAGTTCTCTTCCCTGGGAGGATAATTTCCTCTTCACCTTTGGCCCTTTTTTCCCCACTGGGGCATTATATAAGAGGTGGGATGGTCTCACAGTGAAGTGCTTTGCCTGTGTCACCTACACACCAGGAGCAAGAGCCTTATCACACTGCTCCTGGGGCCTGCCCCCTGCAGCCAGGGCACCAAACTGGTCCAGCATTCGATTCCAAATGAAAATCTAAACTAACTTCTGTGTTGTAAGATTCCCAAATTCTGCTTTTTCTAGGAAGTGGAAAGTCATCATTCCAGGAATAGTTCGGTGTTACTAAAAAGAAGTTGGCATCTGGAGAAGTATTGGCACAAACTTCGTTCTGCTGGGTTCTCCTTGGGCTTTAATCATTGCAGTATTCAGCAACACTGCCCTATTCAGGAATAAGTATAGTCTTCCTCATTTTTGGACGTGTTTCTGTCTGTCGTGCCAATCTGCAACATTCTTATTTAATTGAACAGTCTTTACAACAGATGTAATACTTTCTTTGCTGTGGCACAGAAAGGTTCCCTTTCCCCTGTGAAGCTGCCTGCCTAGTGAGGCTGCTCCAGGGTACATGCCAGGATCCTGGCTAATAACTGAGATTTAATGCCTTTTTTCAGAACTTTACTAAACGTTGAGAAGGTGCATAAAGCAGCTCTGTACCAGTGCCTCTCTTTCCTATTCTCTCCCTGTTCCCCACTTTACCGTAATGTATTCTGGAAGCCTGACATCCATCTTGCAGAGCACTGTTTGAAGTGCTGCTGGGAGGTACTCCATCCCTGAGACGTGGCATGTGTATTTGTTTTCTTTCTGTTTCTGGAGGAGGGTGTATTTCTTGGCTCTGTTTGCTCTGTCTGGAGGAGTGTGCATGTGTAAACTGCCTTGCTTTGCAGTGGTTGCCCACAAGTGCTGCTCAGGCACATGTTCTCCAGCTGCTCTGTCTGCCTGGTAGGCAATGAAATAAGGAACTGGTCACCTGCCTGGCAATCCAGGGTGCAGGTTGTCTTCTCCAGCAGGGTTTCAACCCGTTTGTGATGCATCTGTCTGTAATCTCCTCCTATCTGCCTCTTGTTTCCTCATTCCCCAGTCATTCTTCCACTGATTCAATATTCTTAAACAGGTAACTCTCTTGCTTTCACATCGTCTCCTTTCCACTGACTATTTTCCAAGAGACTGTTGTTTCCACCCCTGCTCACAGACATTTGGTCCTTGTGGCAGTCTGGGGAACGTCTCCCAGTGAACTCCTGCATCACCTATTGCTCATCTTTCATCTTGTTTAACTACACCCTCAATCCTATTTTGGTGCCAACTGATTCTCTAAATACTTAAGCTAATTAATCTGCCAAGAATGGTGTTAGCAGAAAGAGGATACTGTAAAACCTGAAAAATGAGTCAAAATAGAGTTATCTTCTGAAAAACAACAATAAATTAAAACCTCATAGAGCTCCTTGTTTATTCCCTCTCATGACTTTCGAGTCTATTGATGTTAAAGGTCAAACAGCCTTTCTCTAGTTATTTGTTGTGATTGGTTTCTAGTTTTTTGCCACTAAATGACACAACCAAAGGAGTTAATTCCTCAGGGATAATGGAAACTGGAGCTGTGGCTGCAGGCTTAGGATTTGCTCTCCAGTGAGGTACCTATAGGTGGCTGTGTCTATGGCACCTGAGAATGGCTCTGAAGAATTACACAGTTGTATCCTTTAAAGAACAACTTTCTTGGATTTTCCATCGGAGTATAACATACCCTGTTTCACTTGTACACCTTTCCCAGACACCTTGCTGAAAATCTCCAGACAGAGTTCCGACTGTCTGAAGTGGGTGGAAGTTTGTTTTGCAATTTCAATAACAAAGAGGAAGAGAGAAAGAACACAGCAAGAACAGATGAATGTTTGTGGCAACACAGCCAGCCTCTGGAGTACAAACCCCCTTCCTGGGGTTTTCTGGATGGTGTCGGGCAGGCTGATGTTCTCTGTGTGAACCTGTTCATGCAGTTTAGAAAGTCTTTGGCAGATAGCCTCTATTTTTGCTGCACATATATGCAACTTCAAGCACCACGGGCTGCTTGCTATGCAAAAATTATGCATAGACCTTGAATTCTACATGTTAAGTAGGAACTAGGGGTTTATCCAGCATTGCAGACACTGATCAAATTGTACAGGCTTTATGAACTGTACTTAGAACCACAAACAACCTGTGTTTCCTCTGGTTTCCAATTTTGCCTCCCAGTCCGAAGAACTCTCTATCAAGATCCAGGTCACTACAAGTCAAGGACTTGGCTGCAAAAATTTCAGGGAGTGCAACTGTGAAGCTTCCAAACCTTACACACCCCCACACACCCACCAGCCTTTGTGTCCCAGTCTCCCATCCAGCACACAATGCACTGGGCAGGTGACTTCATTCCAGTCGAGCCTTCCAAGGACACCCTCCACTTCCCCACAGTCTCTGTCCTAGCACTGCTCTGTGATGGTTTGGCCAGTTTGGGATGCCCTCAGAATGAGCATAAAGCACCACTAATGGCACTTGGCCCTTCCTTCCTCTCCTGACCTGCTGCCCAGCTTTGCTCAATCCTGGTGTGACAAAATCACCTCTGAGGGCAGGGTGTCCAAACCCTTCCAGAAGGGAATGGACCAGACTGAGCCCATCCCCATCAGCCAGGTCCTCACACTGCCAGCACCTCTGTGCTCTGCCAGGAGGCCAGCAGAAAGAACAAATTCTGGTGGCCTTGTGCAGTGTGTGTCACAGCACTGGGAACAGGGCTGTGCTGGAAGCCTTTCCAGCCTTCAGCAGCAAAGGAGCTCTCCAGGTTTCCCCCCAGTTCCTTTTGGGGTCAGTCACCCTTAGCAGCCCCCACTGTTACCCACAGTAGTGCATTTGGGTTGGTATTTACCTGTAAGGTGTTTGAGTTGGTGTTTATGGGTTGTGTTGGGTTGGTGTTTATGGGTTGTATTGGGTTGGTGTTTATGGGTTGTGTTGGGTTGGTGTTTATGGGTTGTGTTGGGTTGGTGTTTATGGGTTGTATTGGATTGGTGTTTATGGGTTGTATTGGTTGGTGTTTATGGGTTGTGTTGGGTTGGTGTTTATGGATTGTATTGGGTTAGTGTTTATGGGTTGTGTTGGGTTGGTGTTTATGGGTTTTGTTGGATTGGTGTTTATAGGTTGTATTGGGTTGGTGTTTATGGGTTGTGTCGGGTTGGCGTTTATGGGTG
>JAWWEW010000017.1:17075078-17098525 GCA_035583185.1 Anabacerthia variegaticeps | reverse complement strand
GTTGTATTGGATTGGTGTTTATGGGTTGTATTGGATTGGTGTTTATGGGTTGTATTGGATTGGTGTTTATGGGTTGTGTCGGGTTGGCGTTTATGGGTTATATTGGGTTGGTGTTTATGGGTTGTATTGGATTGGTGTTTATGGGTTATATTGGATTGGTATTTATGGATTTGTATTGGATTGGTGTTTATGGGTTGTATTGGATTGGTGTTTATGGGTTGTATTGGGTTGGTGTTTATGGGTTGTATTGGATTGGTGTTTATGGGTTGTATTGGGTTGGTGTTTATGGGTTGTATTGGGTTGGTGTTTATGGGTTGTATTGGGTTGGTGTTTATGGGTTGTATTGGGTTAGTGTTTATGGGTTGTGTTGGGTTGGTGTTTATGGGTTGTATTGGTTGGTGTTTATGGGTTGTATTGGATTGGTGTTTATGGGTTGTATTGGTTGGTGTTTATGGGTTGTATTGGGTTGGTGTTTATGGGTTGTATTGGATTGGTGTTTATGGATTGTATTGGGTTGGTGTTTATGGGTTGTATTGAGTTCGTGTTTAGGGATTGTATTGGGTTGTAATGGGTTGGTGTTTAGGGTTATATTGGGTTGGTGTTTATGGGTTATATTGGGTTGGTGTTTATGTGTCAAGGTTACTGCAGGGCCCATTGGGGGCTGGGAAGAAAGCACAGAGCTCAATAAGAAAGCAAAATGAGGCAGATTGGAGGAAATATGTAAAGAATATATTTTACTTTTGTCTTGTATGTAAATCTCTGGGAAGCAAAAGCAGCAGCCTGCTCTGTCCTTGTGTCATCCAGTGATGAGAATTAGCCCAGAGCAAACGTAGCAGAGGAATCACATGTTGTTAGTATTTTCCTATTTTTGGTGTTCCTGGAAAGACTGAAGGCTCGGCGACATGAAGGGAGGAACAAGGATGTGTTCTGCTTTCCCTCTGGCTACCTATTCCTCAGCAACTTCAAAATATTGACCAGGCAATTACAGAGCAGAGACTGCTCCAAACAGATGCCTTATTTATAATACTCTAACAAGTATTCTAATTCTGATTCAAGTGACATTTAAATATGCTTAATCCTGAATTTTTATGCATTATTTTGCATACCACAAAAAGATGCAAGCAAATGTACTGTAAACTGCAGATTTTATGTCTTTAACTTTTGGGCCATGTAGTAATTTGTTTTGCTTTCACCGCAAAGCTTGATTGCTTTGGTTTATATCACTTTTTCACTAGTTGGTTTTAAAGCATGTTCTTAATCTCAAGCTGCATTTGCTGTAAAAACAAAACTGCTCCTGAGCAGCAGTATTAAACTGTGTTTCTTGGTGTTATATGCTTTCCATCTTCAAGAAACACACTGTTAATCTCAGGGAAATGTTAATCTTTGGGTGTACACAAACAGCAAATCTTTTTTTCTAATTTCATACTTAAAGATAATAGGCTGATTCACACTGGAAGCAGTGAAGCCTGAAAGTGAAATAGGTTTAAATTTACAGTTAAGCAGACTATTTTATGTTTTGTCTTGCTTTAAAAAAGGAGTCATGGCTATTTACATGTAATTGTGCACGCAAAATAAGTCATTTACGTAGCTATATATCTTTTTCCCTGATTAGAGCTTTTGTTTCTTTTCCGAATCTTAAACCAAAAACAAGGTTTAAAAAAATTAGAATCGGAAGGCTAAATGCAGAAACTGTATCAAAATGAAGTGAACTGTCAGGAATCTATGAATATAAATAGTTTTTAGCAAAAACATGTTATCAAGGAATTCTCTCAACTATATTTGGCATTTTTGGAGCAAGAGTGTTGGTGCTTTATTAAAGAATAGCTCCATGCAAAGGGAGACTTTGTGGCCCCTCAGCCTGGAGTGTCCTTGAAAAGAATATAGGAAATCTGAGAGGTGTACTCATGCTACTGTGGCAATATAAAAAAAATAAAATTAAAAGAAACGTTTTTTAAAATGTTTTTGGAGCACACATCAACCAAAAAGCTGTAAATAATCTACAGGAATGCTGAACTGTCACAAAATTATTTATGATGAAAGCCGAGGTTATAAAATATTCATCTTTTTTTTTTTTATTCATGTAAGATGGTAAAATTAAGCAAGGTGAGCAGCACACCTATTTTCTGTGTCTGCTGCTTACCCCTTGCTGCCTAATAATGATGGGGAAGGGCTGGACTGGGAGCATCCCAGTTACAGTTCTGAGCAGAGTTTTACATCTTTACGTGTCTCAGACTCTCTCAAATTTTACTTGCCCTGCTAATTTGGCCTCCAAAGCCTGTGCTCCCCTGGGCCACAGAGACTGTGTGAAACAGAGTCACAGAATCATCTTTATGGGGAAGGGGCTGTGTTTTGGGGTGGGAGCTCCTGACTGTATGTGCAGTCTTGGGATGTTCTGGCTTTCCAGAACTCCAGTTCGAGCCAACAGGGGTGGCATAAAAAGCATGGAGTGTGGGGTCAGACTCCAAGGTGCTATTCCTCTTCAGCTACTGAAGTACAGTAGGACTGGAGTGTTTTGTGGCTACAGACTAAATTCCTACGAGTTAATCCAACAATTAAGCGGCTGCTGCAGTTTTTGTTTCGAGTGTGATGGTCTTACGTTGGAACCACCATTTTGCTTTAGCAATAGCCCTGCTCTGAGTGCTCCCCATGTGTGTGTGAGCTCAGGACCCCCACAACACGGTCACTGTTGTCACTGTCAGGGGCAGCAGTGCCCTCAGGAAGATGGGCTTGCACTGGTACCTCTTAGCTCTGACCCTCACAGAAAGAGCATCTGCATGTGCTGTAAGTCACTTTCACACTGCCCAAACTATGGCAGAAAACAAGGTTGAAAAGACACCCGAAGGTGGAGGTTTGGATAAAGCCCCCAGCTGAATGCTGAACTGTTTCTCTCTTCAAATACCTCCAGTGAGGGGGAAAAAAGAAACCCAAACAAAAAGAAGGTTCGCTTGGGTGGGTTCCTCTTTGCATCTTCTTCCTCTCCTGTGCCATTTTGCTCAAAGCCTTGAATATGATAAAGGAGGCCAAATGGGAAGAGGGGAACGAGCACGGAGAAGGGGCAGAAAGGGGAACAGCACCATCCAGTCCCTGCCATGTGGCATACTGGCCAAAAAACGGGATACCACCCACTTTCAGGGGGAGGCTCAGGCTGCTGCAAGCGTTTATTCAGCTGCCAGTGCCGTGTTGAGTGCTCTGGATGCCAGTCCTGCGAGCGTCTCGCAGCCCCAGCTGTAAACACAGCTCCTAAAAGCAGCCCCAGGAAAGCACTTGGGAATGCAAATGGCCCGGCGTCCCTTTGTGTGCACCGAGCCACTTGGGCTGCGTGTGGGTGTGCATCACATTCAGCTCGCCGTGATTGAGAGACTGTCTTCCAGGCCAGAGGCACAGAAAGAAAAGTGGAAGTCAAAGCCTCTGATTTTTATTTCAGCAGTAGCCAGGCACATACATCTGTGTGTGCGGGATTTGGCGCTCAGCACGTGGAACTTTTGCCAAGCCAACCAGAGTGACGGGGGGAACGAGGCTCTCGTAAAATGGAAACACGCAGGAACCGAGTCTTTCACGTCTCCATAGCAGGGGTTATTTTTAGGGTTCATTTGGGCTATGCAGTTACATTGTGGTGATTAATGCAGGGCCTTTACCATGCCAGTGGTGCTTGTCAGGAGCACGGGGCAGCTCTTTAGCTGGGTACCTCAGTGGCCCCTGCCCTGGCCATGGTAGGGCACCACAAACACGTGTGATGACATTTTCCTGCCCCAGAGCCCTTGGAGCACAGTCCCAGGCACAAATCCCTGCTGGGAGAGGTTGCAGGCAGTGAAGAGAGTGAAGCTGGAGTGACACACACATGCTGAGGAGATACTGTGGATTTTTCCCCCCTAACTGTTCTGTCCATGTTGTAGGTTGTTCTGCCACCAAGGGATGCACTTAATAGACATTAATGGCAGCAAACACACTGATTGGAGCTGGGTATGTGGCATAGGAAGGAAATTGCATTTTCTAAAAGGCTTCTTGGAACTAACATGGGGGTTAAACTCCTATCTGGGCATTCCTAGGGGTAGACCATGCAATTAAAAAATTACTATTTCTGGAACAGCATTAACTAAGTTGTTACTATTCTTTGAAACATCACAATTTTTATATGTTGCAGATTATTTTCGTTTGCTTCCTGATATTTGTATCTGTGGGGTGCCCTGGGATTGTGCTTCCATTCTTTTCTCTGTGGGCACAATGGCTAGAATTTACACAGGAAAGAAAACGAAGTTTCCTACGAATCAAAGATTTCAAATATTGTGTGCCTTATGATAAAATCAGAACTGGATACCCTCTTTTTGATGGAAATAGTGTGCTGGCACTCATGAGGATTCTAACCTGAAAGGGGAAGGCATCGTATTACCAACTCTTCACTCTCTTTAAGACAAAGCTTGGTGAAGAGGGAAGGGGGAACAGAATTTAACCCTCTCACAAATATTGAAAAATCATTTTTCTGCTATAGGTCACTAGCACATCAGCTTTGTGACTTCCTGAAAATATTGGTGAAAAATAGAAATTGGCTTGAAGGGAGAAGGGAAGAGAGGTGGGCAGGGAGAAGGGAAGCCCTGTGTTTTCCCTTCCCAAGATAAATGGGGACATTCAATACCCACACCACCTACAACTCCACGAGAAATGGCAGAAATCTGTGAAACGGGGATTCAAGTAATGCATTTTGTTCTGATTCGTGTGAAAATTGACAGCTGTGCAGTTGAAGCTGGTCCTGCTTCAAAGCATCTTTCTCTGGCAAAGACAGAGGATACCTTTGATGAAAATTAAATTGGTTCCTAAAGACTGTTTCAACAGACTTATCAAAAAATCTCTCAAAGCTGAGTTCAGACCAAGAAGTACTGCCAGTCACATGGTCTGCTTTTCCATGGGCTTGCTTTCTCCTTGGCACTGGTCTGGCTTGGAACCTCTTCCTAAAACCCAACTAGCGGCAACATTGTTAAAAAAGAAAGGAAGAAGGGAAGAGACGGAAAAAAAGAAAAGAGAAAAGAAAACTGTCCTCTTGATGAAAGACATCTACTTTTGTGAGCTTCCCAGCTCAGCTTTGTAATTTCAGATTGTCTGGCTCCAAAAGGCGTGTGCCCTGGTGGATTCTGGGGTAAGCTCAGCCCAGCACGCTGAGCGCGGCGGGTCGGCCGGGACGGCGCCTCACCGCAGGGTCGCCCACGCTTTGATGTCTTTGCAGGCACCTCTGCAGAAGCATAACAAGCACTACCCTAAAACGACTTAAAAATAATTTCTGAACAGGAATTAAAGACCGTCTCTTAAGATGAAAAGAAGAATGCCCGGCTACTTTGTCCGGCATAAAGCAGCAGAGGTGCATTACGCTGAGGGTACAGGTGCTTTTAAATGATGTGAGCCCCGAGAACAGAACCGTGTCTTGGCCTGGTCACCCCCTGAAAGAGCAGATATTTCTTGCTCAACAGTGTCAGATGTGGGCCTTGTCTTGTTCTTTTTTTAATAGTGCATGGCCCATGTTATCTCTCCACATCAATATCCCCTAGATAATGGCCATCTGTGCTTTAAAGGCTTTCTAGGTAAACTACAGCTATTTAATATTTTCTTTTATAGTCAATCAGGCCTTTCCTTTTCATGAAGGAGACCATAGTGATCTAGTGATACAGCCTAGCACTGCTTTGTCTGTTATATGATTGTAATGTTTCCATTTATATCACAGTCTCCTCTGTACTATTCAGATCCAGAAAGAGCAAAAAAAAACCCTACTGCAGAGTTAGATTTTCTGTTTGTAGAAATGCATTTGATAGCAGGGGGAGGGTGTGTTTTCATTAAGTTCAATTTTTTAATAAAACCCAATTTCCTTTTCACATCACAGCCACACTATGACAAAGGAATGGCAGCAGGTGTCTCTCACAGAGGGAACATAATTGTGAGGCTTGCTGGCATCCTGCGTGCTCAGTCTCTCCAGCACTGGCAGCCCGGTGAGGAGTGGCTGCTGTCAGGGGAAAGGCTGTAGCCCAGCTGTGCTGGATGTGCCCACAGCACAGGGAGCAGCAGCAAACTGAGCAGGACTCTGCTCGGCGGGGGTTGTTGCTTGTCCATCACCATGTGGTGTCCCCTGTCCTACTGATGCTACTGATGAGTTCACACTGGCCCAGAGGGCAACAGCTCTCTCGTGCCGTGTTTTTGGTCCAGCTGTCACTGTCATTGCCCAGGGAGGTGGTGGAGTCCCCATCCCTGCAGGTATTTAAAAGGTGTGTAGATGTGACACTCGGAGACGTGGTTTAGTGGTGGGCTTGGCAGTGCTGGGTTAATGGCTGCATTCGATGACCTTACAAGTCTTTTCCAGCCTAAAAGATCCTAGGGTTCTTGTCACCACGTGAAAGGCAGTAGGGTCACTCTTGCCATGCTCCAGTGTGATTGTGTCACAGAGCAAAGCTCCCCCAGGACAGGGGGGCTGTGCCTGCTCTGTCCTGCACCAGGGCAGGGCAGGGCAGGGCAAGGAAGAAAGGGCAGCACCACAGGGCTGACCACAGCCAGACCTCTGCATTCTCTGCCTCAGCCAGCCTCTGCTCTGCAACAGGAGCTGCACCTCCCCTGCCACCCAGGGTCCTCACTTCTGCACTTGTCAGAGGCACAAAGCAGTGAAACAAATGGTTGGTTCTGCCTCTCCCTCTAACTTTTGCTTCCCAAAGCACTCCTTATCGCGTTTGGCTTAAGAGGGCACAGCCTGACTCCCCAGCGAGATGTGCTGCTGGGAGGCTGCAGACCTGGAGCATGTGAAGGTCTGCATGACTTTCATCTTCGTAGCCAATGTGCAGCTTCAAGAAAAGGGCACCCTGCCATGGATATTGTACCTTTGTCACTAACACTTAAAACCTGCGTTGAAGCAGAGAAAGCACAAAAGCTGAAATAGGAAAGTTCTCAGTGCAATAGCCTGCTGGATATCTGCTTGATTTTCACCTGTGTTCTGGATCTAAATAGCAGCAATTTCAGCATTTCCCCTTCCAAAATGTGCTTCTTGTTCTAGGGAAAAGATCTCAGGTACTCCTTGCAGGAGCTGATGTCACAGTGACCTCAGCCAGGGTTGCCTGGCCAGGCAGGGAAGGCTCATTTCTCCAGCCAGGTTAGTACAAGTCTCAAATCTGAATGACTTGATTTCATGGTTTTATTTCTGGTTCATAATGTGAAACACTGAGGCTCCTGTGCCCAGTGCCATGCCTGTACCTGCCCCTTTCAGACCTTGTTGATAAAGTCTATTAGCCCAGAAGGAAAGAATTGCCACCAGTGTTTTGAAACCACCTGAAGACAAGGTGTCCCGCTGAGCGCTGTGCAATGGCAGTAGCAGCTGCTGTGTGCTTCCTTGATACTGTTCCACCTGTTTAGTAACCTTTGGTAGTTGCTGTCAGTTGTACAAGGCTTATAGAACCCCATTTCTAGCTTCGACTGCGCCTGCATATCTCTTGTTATTGTCTGTGTGCTTAGGTAATCGCTCATGTTGACAGAATTTCCCTTGTTCTTCCAGGTCAGAGACCCTCTAGTCATTACATTAATTTGAGCACTTTAAGAATGATCAACAGCAAGAGCAGAACACACTCCTTGCTGTCTTTAAGTAAACAGCTCACCTTCCTGCAACTGCAATACCCTCTGCTTCTCTCTCCCATATACCATACATTTATGCTGTCTGGGAGCTCTGACCTCCTGGATGTTTCATAATTTGTCGGATTGCATCCTTGGCAACGATTCGGACTTGCAGCCTGTCATTAGTTATGTTGTCCAAGTATCAGATCACATGCAGAGGGTGGAGAAGTTGATGGAGCTGACAGAGGTCTAACAACACTGCTACAGTAGATGGCTTTTAGTACATCAGTGGGAAAAACTCTCCTTGGTAAAAAATGGATCGTTCTCCAAGTCTTTAATAATAGGGATGTTGATAGGATTCAGCAAGGTCTTGATTTATGCAGGTTGTTTTTAACCCAAGTTCACATTGGAAGTGTTACTGAATCATATGGGAAGTTTTATTCTGTTCTGTTCTTGTTCTGGGTTTTTTTTTTTTCCTTTTTAAAAAAAAGAATAAATCTTTGTATAAATGACACTTCACAAAAACAGTTTGGTCTAAACCCTTGCTCAGGTTAACACATTCACTTTTCCATGTCAAGTTGTCCCAGTTTCAAAAAGCTATGAACTCCTAAAAGCAATTTAGCACCATCAGACCAGTGACAGATTTAACTCTGGACAAATCCATGCTGAATTTGTTAATCTGTCAGATGGACTTTTCAATGCACAGCCTGCTCATTTCTTGCAGTTTCAAACAAACACAGCTGGTGCAGCAGCATTTGCTCCCAGTTTATGCATCAGCTTTACCTTCTCATTTGTGTGCCCATACCCTTAATCTGCTGAGAATATTTTCTGAATGAATTTAGCTGTGCTTAATTTGTGGTTATTTTTCACGTGCAACCACCGTTTTCCTCCATTGCTCCAGCTTCTTGAGGACTCCTGGCTGTAGATCAGGATCCAGAGCTAAGAGGGGCTGTAAACCCCCAGGGAGATGAACACAGGGTCGGCTCCAAAGAAAGGGGAGGTGGTACCAAACCCTCGTGGCTGTGAGCAGCCCCCAGGCTCTCAGCACATCCCCAGAGCTGCGAGCAGAGGGATCTGTCCAGCTTTGCAGGGACTCAGCAGAGACAAATCCCTCCTGCTGGCTGTGCCCATACGGCAGCACAAACCCTCAGCAGCCCAGCCTGGAGAAGACCTTGGCCAAAGCCCAGCTGATGCTTCCTCTCCATTCAGCTGATGGCATTTCTGGTGGAGCTGCCAGAGCGGGGGATGAGTGTTTGGAGTGGCTTTCATCCTCAACATCTGCCCAGTGGAAACTGGACCGATCCCTGCAGCTCAGGAGCTGCTGAATAGCCCTGGCGTGGAAACAGCTCTTTGTGGTGCAACGTGAGTTCTGAACTAGGCAACTGAAGGCAGAAGGCTGTGTTTGGGGAACATTCCAGGCAGATACTCAGGAAGTGCTTCCCCCTTTTCAGCTTTAAATTGTGTCTTTTGGTTTAGGATGTTTAAATTGAGTTCAAATAAGTTCCACCTACGGTCCCCTGTTCCCCCCTACCTACTCACACATACAACCCTTTCATCCACCCAATTGTATTAGACTTTTCCCTCTGGTCTCAGCTACAAATTGCATGTGGAGTGTTCCCATCTGAAGACAGAGACTCCGGAGTTAGAGATGCAGAATGCAGCAGCCCTTCACACCAGTCAGTTGACTGTAGACACCAGTGTGTTCCTTCCATCTCTGAAGTTGGTCTAGGGAAGGAGGAATTTACAGGAAAATGTATTTTTTGCAGCCAGGACTGGAACTTGCAGGGACATTTGAGACCTGATTAACCATCTTCTTTCCCATCTTCTACATTCAGAAAAGAAAGGGGTTTTAAATAAAGAGTGAGAGGCATATTGGGCTATTGCAGTGGCAGAGTGGTTTGCGTTCCAACCCTGCATTTAAATGCATGGTACCTGCCAACAACTTCCAGGGGAGCCAGTGGTTGTTTTCAGTGTAAGGCACAAACTCTGCCAAATAAATCCAATATTAATAGTTTGTCTCCTCCCACCAATTACTTCAAAGCAATTGGATGTTTTGAGACAAGTATTGAATTGTTATCAAAATGTCTCAATCTCTCAGTTCAGACTTTGACATGTTCTATAGGGAGTTTATTTCTTTAGCCAGAAATATGGCATTGAGGATTCCACTCAGTAACTTCCCACTCAAGTTATAGATTTTCTGTCAGAAAAAATAAAATCATGCTTGTATACAGCTACAATTAAAACATATGGCTCTGCTTTGGCATCTGTTCTTTTTTCTATTTAAAGACTTGGAAGTGTATAATAAAAGGGGTAGTTCTGTGACTATAGTTTCTGTTAGGGATTTTACACTGATATCACTATAGCCCTTCTTTAAGAGCTATAAAAATAGCTCCTTGCTCTTTGGTCTCTGAATCAGAGCTCTACCACCTGAATTAAAACGTGTTTGATTAAACTGATAAAAGACTAGATCTGGAAAAGGTATTAAAGCTTGTTAATTAAGCTGAAGATTTGCATAGCCACAGACACAACTGGAGACTCCTTTTGCCCTTCTGAGCTCTCTAATTTGGAGATAAGTAGTGTTAGGGCAGTAACAGAGTATAAAACACATACTGGCCTCAATACCCACCTAGACTAAATCTGGAGAGCAGAAGAGGTGTCTGAAATTTGCATGTAACTTTTCCTTCCGAGCCATACACCTTACTTTCTGTAAAGTGTATCTGTTTTAAAAGCAATTTGTTTTCCATTTTGCTGCCATTTCTCCTTTTCCTGTTCCAGGTTCTGAGCCCTCAGATTGAGTGTTACAGTGGTGTGGACACAAACATGGGGAGGATCTCGGTTGTTTGGCAGTACCTCCACACTCACTGATCAAGCACTAAGTGCCATCTGATTACTTTGACAAATCACAGCAAAGAATACAGTTTACAGTTGGATTATCAGGATCCACAGAGCAAACTATGTGCTAACATATTCATCACATTCAAACATGAATACATTTGAGGAAATCACGATCTTCACATTGATAATCTTTGAACCAAAGTAGGCTGAATTTAGTGAGT
This sequence comes from Anabacerthia variegaticeps, assembly GCA_035583185.1. NCBI lineage: Eukaryota > Metazoa > Chordata > Aves > Passeriformes > Furnariidae > Anabacerthia > Anabacerthia variegaticeps. Next base: position 17,087,900 of record JAWWEW010000017.1, on the reverse strand, counting down.
AAGTTACTCATGAATTATTTGTTCAGCTCTGAAAACAATGATGAATCTTTTAAAAGTAGCTGTGAATTTTTTTGATTAAGAGAGCCTTGAGAGCATCTGTTTTGAATGTATCTGTATATTCATGTCTGATTGGAGTCTTTTTGCACTAGCAGGCTAATGAGAGAAATAAATCTTCTACTGCCAAGAGACAAATCCTTCAATGGGTTGGGAGTTTGGCCACTGATAAATAAAAACAACCATCCCCTACAAATCCCTGCATGATCTCAGTGGTCTGGGTAGAGTGGGGGTAATTCCTGCCTTCCCCTTCCACTGCTCCACGCCATGGGTGGGACCCTCTGCTCCTCTGTGGGCTGGGTAAGCCACAGAGTCACAGAATGCTTTGGCTTGGAAGGGACCTTTGTGGATAATCTAGTCCAAACTCCAATTTTTTTTTAACCTTTTCCTTGCCTCTTTGGGCAATGAAGAAGATCCATCCCCGGATCAGCTGGAGATATTGCATAAGTCATAAGGCCAAGCTCTCCCATCAGCAGATTTCTAAACACTTCAGGAAGAGTTTCAGTGTCTTTATTCCTTATTTTCTCTGTGGGAAGGCTGAGGCACAGAGACATGGCATGACCTCACTGAAGTTAAGGAAACAAAGCCCAAAATACACCCACTGCTCTCCCGAGCCTCGTTGCTGTGCCCTCCCCATAAAGCTACCAGTGCCCTCTGCTATTTAGACCCAATGACCCCAGTCATCTTTTTTGGCATTTTTCTTTTGCTCAGCCTTTATAATGTTCTCATTTTCTTTCTTGCAGTCTTCTATTTCACACACATTTTTAAATCCCTTGTATGTTACCCCAGTGGTTAGTTACAGCTGATTCAAGGAAAGTTTACATTAAATGACAATATATATATATCTGTCTGTCTCAATTTCACATTTGAAGATAGTAAGTAGTGGTGGGGTTTTTTTATGACAGCACAGTTTTGGCCCTCAGGTTCTTAAATCAGCAATGTCACTTTATGGCTTTTAATGTATATATTTTGGGTGTTCCAACCTGACATATTTTGAGCATAAGACATACATGAGTGCTCAATCCAAACGTGGAGATTCATTGCTGTGACTCAGGAAGCAGAATTACCATATAATAAACTCTTGGTAATCTGTCTTTCCCGGGGCACCTACAGTTTGTACCGTCTGCTCATGTCGACTTCTCCCTTTTGGCCAACCAGAGTAGTCAGCTCCTCGAAACAGCAGAGATTTTCATTATATTAATGATTAAAGATCAGGGGATGGGTGGAGACATGGGCCACAAACATATCAGAAGTCTTTCCTTTTCAAATGCTCTTTGATTTTTAGCTGTTTGTTGTTCCTGCAAAACCTTCTTCACTTATTGCCCCTTGTGCATGCACTGACTTCCAGAAGCTTCTTCCCTTGCTGTTCCGCAGGGAAAATATTTTTTTTCTCAATTTTTGAAAGCTACTCAAGATGCTGCTTGGTTTCTTTTGCCACACAACTTCTCTGAAGAGAAGTTTGAGGATTACTTGGTTGGATGCAGACTTAGACCTTAATCGCTCCACTATTTCTTTTGGCCTTGTAGACACGCATTTTACAGTTGCTATCTTTTGAGAAATAATATTGCTTCAAGTCTGACTTACATTCCCCAGGTTGAATGCAACAAGGTTTTACGCATGTGAGAGGACATTTAGGTTTATTAGCTTTGACCTGCCACATTTGATGGCAGGTATTTTTTCAGGGTGGCCCTGGGGACTGGGGAGGAATCAAAGTTAGATGCTGGAAGTGGGTGGGAGTTGTAGGACAAAAGGTCAAAGTACAGCTGAAGGAGAAGGATGAAAAGGGAGGATCATGGTGGGAATTGCTCCATATTACTTTTCCAGGGAAAAATGACATCTCTGTGGAAGCTGTGGAACAGTCTGAGAGAGCCAGGAAAAGAGTGAAACAGAAAAGTGCACATTGGAAGGGCCAGGAAAGACTCCCAGTCAGAGTCCTAAAGGTGACACCTAGGTAGGAAGGTGGAAGGGACACAAAAAGGCCAGGCAAAGAGCTGGAAGCTGCTTTGTTTCACCTGCTAGCTTAGTTGATCCTGGCAACGGGAGGATTTGGCTCTGGACAGAACAATACAATCACAGGAGCTTGTCTGAAACAGCTGGGGGAAAGTGGAGCAGGCATCTGTCAACATCTGGTGGTAACGGGTCAATTTGGGGCCTGTAGAGCTCTTGAGAGAATATTTGTTAAATGTTAAGTGTGAAAATATGTTGATAAAATCTCTCCGTGCCCAGCTCAGCTTTGCCATGGTGACTGTGGCCCTAGCAGGTGATTTATAGGATATACCACCCTTGCTTTCTTCAGAATTAAAATGAAACCTTCTGAGCATGGAACCCCACAGAGCAGAGGACTCTCCCTAAGATTTTGTTGACCTTTGAAGACTAATGGGCTCAGTTATGTTTGAATAAACATAAAGCTGTTATTCCCTCAAATGACTTTGCTCACCGTGGATATAATAAATCTTGTTTGCCCTTTTTATCTATTTTAGATCCCAATTGAGATATTGAAATTACAGTACTCCCAGAGCTCACATTATCTCCATATGAGTGTGCTGGTGAGTGAGTCTGACTAGGAAGAATATTTGGAGAAAGAATTTTAGATTTATGTGGAAGGACATGTGGGAACCAAGTGGTGGATTTCCATGAAGAGTTGCACCAAAAGCACTAACCAGCCACTGTGTCATGAAAGCAAAACCTGTGATTTACCTGAGGGCTGTGATTTCAGTTATTAATACTTCATAATTAATTTCCTAACTTTTTATTCCCTAAAAATTTTTTTTTTTTTTAATGAAAAAAACGGTTATTTTGTCACAGGAGGCCAATTCCATCACGTTATTTTCCTAGTTCCAACTTCTTTGTTTAGACAGCCACCCCATAGACTTTTGTCAGAAAGAAGAGCCTTATCAAGCAAAAGGAGTGCAATTACAGACGGGCACCTCTTTTGTCTCTTTTTTTTTCTGTAGAGGGAAACTGTTCTCACTTGAATCAAATCTTCAGATCTGGTCCCACGTTAGTGCTCCTTTCTCTCAGTGCCTTTCCTGTGCCAGCCCCTGTGTGCTTGCTAAAGCCAGGCTGCCAGCTCTGGTTCCAGGGGTGGGGTCCCTGCCTGCCCTGGGGCTCTGGGGGATGGGGGATCTGGGGGGGGGTGGGCTCTGGGTCTTACTTCGGTTCCCCCTGTACTCTGAAGGGGTTTGAGGAGTATTTTTGAACCCTTTTGGAAATCGTGGGGAGTTTTGTATCGAGACAAATTGTAAAATACATTTTGTCATGCTCAACCAACCACTGAAACAAGGCTTGCAAAGCAGTCTTGGGAAATGTGAATGATGAGCTGGTACCCTGATGGTACCCAGATGATGGTGGGCAGGAATGGCTTTGAAAAAGTGTTTTGCCTGCATCACTTGTACTTACTGCCAAACTAATTCAGGGTTTAATAACCTGCAGGCTTTCCTGTGTCAAACTGCAAGCTTTAACAGCCTATTAAAAAGCCCTAAAATCCTTAATTCATTAAGGCACAGATGCCCCTCTGCACAGGTACACTGAATCCTGAGCAGGATGCTGAACACACAGGCACTTATGGTGGGCAAAGCAAAGTGCCCAGGCAGGTTGTCCCACTGGCACCTGCTCAGCACTGACCTGCTGGGGGGTCTCCACTGGGGTTTGCCCACAGAAGGAGTGGCTGCCCACGGGGGAAATGCTGTGCAGCACCAGTGGGAGCTCATCCTATGTGGGGCATCAAGGTGAGCAAGGCACCTATGGAGCAGATGGAAGGACAAGGCTCTGACAGGCCTTATAGATTATTTTTCTCAATCTTTATGATGAAGAAGTTAAGAAATTGTCCATTTTGAAGGAAAGCATGGAGAAAACTTGTATATGCTGGTATTTTGAAACAGAAGGACAATAGCCTTTCAAGTCATTTTCATGATGAAAGTGAATTTCTGGGGCACCCAAACACAGTTATCAAATAGTATGAAGTGGCACTTGTTTTAGTTCTATCTGTGGAACAATCAAATGTATATGTACCTGTTGTATAACTCTCTCAGCAGCAGATAAATCAGGTCAACACTGACTCCTTTAGTAAAACATTATCATTATTGCACAGGCAGGAAACTGAGGCACGTGAGACCTTGCAGGTCCCCAGCAGTTCCTCGTGCCCTGATCCCACTGCCTGCCCCTACAAACACACACACTCGGAGCATGGCAAGCCCTCTAATTAAATCTGTTCCTCCTGCCCTGCACACAGGAAATCTGCAGCTGCCAGCGGGGCTGCGGAAACGGGAATTGTGAATTACTTGGTGCTGTGCATTTGCACGGTTTGGGGGTTTCTTTCCTTTTCAATCTCTGAGTTCCATTATCTGAGCTGACTTGGGGTCGAGTGCCCGAAGCGTTCCATGCACCCAAAAGCAACAGGAAGGCCATAGATGTGATCCTTAGGGAAATATAAGTACCGTGCTCTCTGCAGGAGGATCACGAGTTGCTCTGCAGACTGAGGAGATGTTTGTGACTTGCCACAGGACAAAGGGCAGAGGTGTGGGATAAAAATGGGATGAACTTGGGGCCGTGGTTCATTCGTACCCTCCCCAGAGGCTGAAACAGCCCACAAACAACTGAACCAGAGCCCCTGGGGCAGAGCAGGGGAGGGCCAAGTGACTTTCTCTTCTAGGCTGTAAATGAGGTTTCTGCCCCTCTAACTCTGCTTTCTTGGCTCTCCCAGGGAATTCTCATAGGTGGGTAATTCCTCGTATCAGATAAAGGGAGAAAAAGGAAAGGAATCGCTAAATGAAAATACGTAAGAAAAGAATTGCAAGCACCACAACAGCTTTGCCTTTCCTTACCCATAAAGGCCACCAAGCTGTCATGACAGCACCTCCCCAGAGGAAATCAGGGGACAAAAGTCAACAGGGAGTATTTTTACCTCTGAAAGGGGAATGGAGGGTAGAAATCAGAACCATTTTTTAAAGGAAGTGTATTCCAGGACACCTACAAATAAAAGTTCCGATAAAGCTCCAGAAGCCCCAGAGAAACTGATTCCCAGTTTTCCTTAATAAAATGAGGGAAGGGAAGCCTTGGCAGCAGCTGAGTGCCATGGCACAGGTGTGGGGCAGGCAGCCCAGAGGGGGCTGTGCAGCTCTCATGGGAGCAGAGGTTGGGGAGGAAATGGTTAGAGGCACTTTAGGGACACGTAGCATGGATGTGCCTTTGGAGAGAGGTGAGAGACAGGGATCGTGGCTCCTTGGGATGGGAACACAGGAGAATTGCTTCCTGTGGCCCTGAGCACACAGGGACATGGGAGTGGGAGGCTGGAGAGTGAGCACGGGGCACTCAGAGCTGGGTCTTACCCCCACAACCTCACATCGTGTTCCCTAAATTTGGTATGTGCTTATACCTATCTGAAATATCCCAAACCAGGCGTCTCTTGCAGGAGAGAGGAGGTGTTGTCCAGGCTCCACGGATGGTGTCACTGCAATGCACAGGTGTGTGGGCAGCCTCAGAGGGGCAGAAGAGCTCCTGCTGCCCCCGAGATGCCCACACTGCAGCCCCTGTGCAGCTCCTGAAGGCAGAGAGCTGTGCCAGGCCAGGGCAGGAGCTGCACCCCGTGCAGGACATGGTCAGCTGCAGCACAGCAGCGTGGGCTGTGCCCCTGCCCTGTCGCCCAGCCTGGCAAGAAACAACGTTCCTCTGCTCCCATTCCACGCTAACATAACAGCTCCATCCGTGTAATTCTACAAGGAAATGTGTAACAAACATATTCCCAGAAAGTTGCACAAATTAGGTAAATGAACAAAGAACTAGATCATATCTCGTACTGGCCCAATTAATTTTCCTGCAGATTCAGGGACGTGTACCCCTATGAGGTTACATCAGCAGCATGCATTTGTGAGCAGATAATATATTTGTGCAGGCTGGTGACTGGGGACTAAATTGCTTTATAATATTCCTGCTAGAAAATAGATTTTCTTCACTTGTGCCATGTTGTTTTATGCCTGTTCCTATTTCTAGGAAAAACTAATGTAACATCTTCGTTCAAAACCTTCACGAGTTGATGTGCTACAAACAGTGCTGAAGAGAACCTAAATGCTGTCTCTCACTAAAGGGTAAGAGCAATAGACACTCTCAAATATTAAAACCTGGTTTAAAAGTTAGTTTCAAGAAAACTCTGGCAAGGAAAACTGGTATTAGGGGGGCTGGTCCCACTGACCCAATGGACAGGTTTCTGGGTGAATGGTGATGTTTTCTGCTGCGACCTAAGAGATTTAGGAGGAAAGGGGTGCTTGGTACTTTCTTACATTAGGAAAAACAATCACGAGCTGCATTTCCAGATCCTGGCTGTGATAGTGGCAGTGTATTCTCTGGGATTGAAATACTGCCCTTTTTCCACTGGAGCACAATATAATGAATCTCATTAGGTGCTGTTATGGGTGTGAGGGAGTGTCGGAGTGGAGCCTGTCAGGGACGTCCTTCTCTTCTGTGCAAAGACACACAAACTGTTTTCATATAAATATATCATTTCAGATTTGGACAAAAGTTCACCTCAGTAAATATGAATTTCAAACTCCAGCAGTGGTGGTGACATTGTTCTTCTTTACACCCAGTATTTTCTTAGTTTTTTATAATAACTTTATACAATGGCAGTAAACTAAAGTAAAAGTGTCCAACTTGGAACTCAAGGCAATTAAAGTTTCCCTCAGCCAAAGACTGTCAGATGAGGGTAAATCTGTGACCAGTGTCATGCAGTGTGATAATAAAACACAGGTCTCCATTTTCTTGATTTTGATTTTAGTTTTGTAATTAAGAAGAAACAGTCTATTTCAGTAAACTAATTTATGCATCATGTTGAATAGTGAATTATTCCAGTACTGTAATACTTTGTTATCGCAGAACAACCCAAAGCCCTTATTTCATTTTACCTAGGAAATAACCAGAAAAAAAAATAAAAAGAGGGGTTTTACACAGGAAAGACAATCAGTATTCAACTCCTTCCATTCTTGTTGGCTTAGTAATAGTTGTGTGGATCAGTTCTTCTGGGAGGATGTGTGAGAGCGGGGTAGGAGGATGGTGAGAGATGTGGAAATGCAGAAGCTTAGGCAAGCATGGCAGTGAGAGCACACAGAGCTCTAGGTCAATGGCTGGCAGATGGCTTATGAGCTGAGGAGGCTGCTGGCAGATGGTATTGACAGTGTGGACAAGACAGAGATTTTGGCTACAGAAAGGGAGCTTTGGAAAGACACCACAAGTCTATCTTTCCCCATAAGAACACTCTCCAATTTGGATGCACATCACATCTTGGTTTTCCTTGGGTTTTGTTTGAACTTTTTTTTTTTACCAGAGAAAAGGTAGAGAGGCTTTGCTGCTGTAGGAAAGAAAAAGTGACTGAAACAGAGATTGTGAGGTCTGTTATTTGGTCTAGTTCCCAAATTCTGACCATTCAATAACAACAAAACCCCCTTACTATGTGTAATTGGCACGTAATTATTTGTGATTACTAGTCTGATTCCTCTGCTGCTCTCACTGTTACTGAACTAATTATGCCTCTTATGCAACATTAGCAAATTAAATCATTCCAATTATCCACATTTATATCCTTGTGCTTTCTCTACTGCCACAGTTCCTTCCCCTCACCCTGTGTGACGGTGCCTGTCACACTTTCATTGGCAACCTACTTTCTTCGGAGGCAATTAGTGGGTGCTGGGGCTGGGCTGGCCCAGACCCTCCTCCTGAGCCAGGCAAGTGCTGCCCATGCACCTGTAGCTGGCTGTGCTGTGGGTGAGGGAGGAACGGGGAGGGGCGATGCACAGAATTCCTTGGATAGCCCTGAATTCAGACGTCTCGAAGGCAGAAAGCTTGTAACTCTCAGAGAGACTTTGAGAAAAGAGAATCACTTCAAATGGAGGAAGAACTGCCTTTAAAAGTCACTTTGGACACACACAAAAGACTCGAGGTCCAAGTCTCAATTGCTACTGAGTTTGGAGTTTGCTCTCTTTGGGGTGCCAAAATTCAAAGGGCAGCTGAAAACACTGTAGGAAAGCGCCTGGTCTGCTGTAGACTTGTTTGTCCACAATGAAACTCTGAGCTGGCTTGGCAGCAGTGAGAATTATTGACTCCAGAAACACCACAGCTCATCCTCGTGGGCTGGGAGGGACCCAGCACAGCTGCTGCCTTGGGAGACAGCAGGTGGTTCTCCATCAGACACCTAACAGCCCTTGATGGTCCTCATGAGCCTCACCTGGGACCTGCCCACGGCCCTGAGGGGCCATTTAAGCCCATTTAAGCTCAGCCTGAGGTTTTCATTCCTGGTTTGGGCTCCTTTGCAGTTGTGTCTCTGCCCTGGCTGTGGGCAGGACTCGTCTGGACCCTGGGGGAGAAGCTGCCCCTCATCATGCTCTGACCCTGCAAGAATTGGATCTCAGCTTCCCTAGGCTTAGCTGGGCTTTGGTGAGTGATGGCACAGAAGTGGCTCTGAGGGCAAGAGGTGGGTTTGGCCTCACCTCCTCCATGCCAGGAGCTGCATCCCCTCTGAAAGCAGCCAAGGGACTGTCCTGGGCCTGTGGGAACATTTAAGGCAGGTGCTTTGAGGCTTTGCTTGCTGCCTGGGAATAATTCCTGCCCTCTTCCTCAGAGAGGCATTCCTGTAGCTGTGATGTGGATGTACTGCTTTGTGGGTTATAAAACATCAGCTTTGCTTTTGCATGGGGTTTAGGCTGCATTGCATGCTTAGGACATTCTGCTGCTGCTATAGAGTGATGGAGCACTGCAATGTGGTACAGGAGCTGCTGGGCAGAGGTGCATTCCCCCTGTGCTGGCCGAGGAAGGGCTCTTGGCACTGGGCAGGAGGGTCCTGCTGCTCTGGGTGTGCTGGGACAGCCCCTGCAGCTCCCCTGCCCACGGTCTGTGCCATCAGCAGCACTTGGAGCTGCACATCCCACAGTCATGGCACCTCTGGGTGCAGCTCCTGGCTTCCAGTTTTCTGGATTTAGTGTGCTCTATCAGAAATAATGTCTCTTTACAAAAAGCAGCTCTGTCGCGGGTGGTGCACTGCTCAGGCCTCTGAATTGGAAGGGGAACAGATGCTTTAAATTTCTTGTTGTATTTTATTTCCTGCTGTAACAACATCTCCCTTTGTCGCTGTAACATCTATTTCGGTTGATTTTCAGACAAAGCAAGTTTAAATGATAAGCTGACATATACATATTTTTGGGATTTATCCTCAGGAAAGGAGCACAATACACTCACCAAAGTAGGAACACAAGGTAGAAGCGTAAAATAACTTTGTGACAAGAATTCAGTGAGCACTGGGAAGAAGTTGCTCAGGTCTTTAACTTGGTTTTGGTGTTTGAATTCTAAAGGTGACAAAAACTTGGAGGAGAATACAGAGCAAGTGTCTGACCAGGTCTGAGCACTAAAGAGTAAGCAGGGAGGTGACAAGCACAGAACACACTTACAGGTTTCAGACTTGCCTGAATGACTTTTTACCATGTGCAGAACCAACAGATCTTGACACGTGCACATGTATGAATCTGCAAGTGAGTTTTCATCAGCCAGGTTAGTTAGCTCTGCAGGAGCCCGAGGACCTTTCTAGCTCTCTTGGTTTCCTCCTAGAAGAACATAAACGATACAGACGGAATTATTTCTATGTCTGTGTTTCTAAACTTGCTGCTTTCAGTCCTTTTGAATGTGAGCAGCAGCTGCAAGATTTAGAAATTAGAGTTGTGAGGAACTCTTTGAGGACTCTGAGTGGTGTAGACTGTTTTAATTTCATCTTAGCGGGGCCTGCTTCAGATCTCTGGCAACTAAAAAGTCTAAACACAAGCTTTTAATTACCTAAATGCAAGCTGCTGATTGAATTTTATGTGATAATAATCTGTATCAACATGTGGATTCCAGTCAGTGCTTACTAATAGTACTGTACAAGGTGGGTGATGTTTTCTTACTACTAGTAGCTAACCTTGTATTGGGCATATCAGTGTTACAGCAGCTGTTAGTTCTACACTTCAATTTTTATCTGTTTAATGAAACATCCTGGCAGTTATAAAATGTTCCTGCCAGGGGTTCCATGGTGATTCAGTACTCTGCTTTTGAAAAAGTAAAGTTCTGAAGTTGCATACTTGTTAAATTTGCTGGCATCTTCTTGACAAGATATTCTTGGTGTTAACTGCACTTCTCAGGTACTGCAGTTCTGGCAGCACGATTACAATGTTTAGTGTGATTCTGCCATCCATTATCACCAACACCACCTACTTCTGCAGAGCTGTAGCAGTGGGCGTGATGCTCTCTGCTTCACATGGCTGGCTGCAGTTCTGTACACAGGGAGAGAATAAACATCCCACTTGGGATATGTGCATGGACCCTTTAATTTAGCTTTGGGATCGGTGTTCCTATTGCTAGCTCGGGAATGGTGGTTTACAGTGGGAAATTGCTCTCACCTGGAGGAGCGCAACTCTCTCTCCCCATGGGATGTGTGGCTGCAGCACAGTGGCAGGTTGGCTCTTCACAAACCTCTTTACCTGGCCAAGACAGTGTAGAAGTTGGTGTAGAATCTGTTTGTGTCACAGCCAGCTTAATTGCTGTGACCCTAATGGATCCTGCTTTCCAGTTCAAGGCAGAATTAACCAAATAAAATACATGAGTCTTTCAGGATGACATAAAGGGGGAGAGCAGGGGCTATGCCAGTGGAAGAACTTCCCTTGTAACCCAGATGGGATGTGATGGAGAAAGATTGCTGGTAGGTCTTCTGAGGCATGAAGCAATATTCCTCAGTCCAATCATGCCACCATACAACGTTACTGCACACACCAGAGACGATGGCAAATTCTCTGTAACTGATGCTAAAAGATGCAAATATTTGCTGTATTTTGTACACAGTGATGAAAAGTTGTGACAGGGACCAAAGACTCCTTTTATGATAGCAGCCATCTGGTAAAATAGAAAGACATAATATTTGTGCAGGATGGCTTACAGCTTTAAGGTAGGCTCAAATGCTGCCAGACGTGCTCTTGTTGCTCCTTTCTGGTCAAGCACAGTCCTGCAGTGTTTTCTCTACTTACCAGAATGACTGATAACGAGCCTCAGCTCACACTTGATCTGATATTCTTCAGCCAATATTTATTTTCAGTGACATAATGAGCTGACTTTGCTGAAGCCAAGCAAGGTACTGGAGTGTCTGCACTGCAGGGTTTCCCTTTGCTCGAGGACGAACATGTGGGTGCCTGGTTGCCTGAGGACCTTTGTTGTTTCAGAAGGGATGAGGAGGAAGCCACTGTCTTCTCGTTCCTGAGTTGTTCACAGCTCCTTCAGCTTTTGTTGTTCTGCCTGTGGAATCCCTGGGTGAGCTCTCAGCCCCTGTGTCTCCGTGCCCTGTTGCTCCTCAGGAGCCCTTTGCAGCCTTGCCCTGGGCACAGCCAGCCCAGGTGCCCACAGGTCCTTTGCTTGGCCCAAAGGCAGGGGGAGGAGGATGCTGCATGTCTGCTGTCCTGTCTGCACTAAGCTTTCCTTAACCAGGCCAGTTATTCTGTGACAGGTGCATATATAATAGTTATTGCAGGGAAGAATTTAAATTACAAACCAACTTTAATTCCCTTCCAGCTAACCTCAAAGGAGCACGAGCTTAAATAACCTTGGCTAGATTTTGAGCTGCATAATATAAATAACCTGCACTGCAATACATAAACACATGAAACTTGTATTCAAGTTCAAATAGCCTTATTTCTTGCACTGTGATAGAGTAGCATAAAAAGAACAGGATCTTTTAATTAGACAATTAGTTCCTCTGGGGGAAGGGACTGTTTCTCCATGCAGGGACTAATGTGTTTACTGGCTTTATAGTGTGTTGTGTCCATACTACCCAAACACAAAGTAAGTGGTAGCTTCCTTTGACCCAGTAAAAGATGAGGATAAGATGCCCATGATGACTTAATTAGTTATCTGCCAGCTGCTCTTGATTCTGTTAACCAGGGAACTTGGGGTGACTGGGTGGAATCAGTGGTTTGGGGTGAACTTTCTTGCAGTGTCAGGTTGAGTGTGGCAGGAATCCTTTTGCCTTCGTTGCTGTGGAGCACATCTGTGTGGCTCTGTGCTTTGAGGTTCTGTGCTGCTGATACTCAGCCATACAGGAAGGAGATGCCAATGTCTTTTAAATTCTAGACTGGGTGAGACTGAACATGTTCAGCTCTCAGCTAAAGCAGGCAAAACAGAGGGAAATGGAGGACAGCATTTGCCACAGTAGTTGTGGGTTGCCAGTATCGACCTGCTGCAGGCAGATGATTTCCTTAATTTTTGTCCTGTGATTGTCTTTAAGCCAGGCTGGCTGTGACAGACCAGCTGTTAGTCGAGAAGGGAAATCTTACAAAGTTTGGCTGGAGGCATGTGACCTTTTCTTCTCAAATGTTAACATCATTTTGTGTTTTGTTACTTCAGACTTTGATCGCTAAGACAGGTTTGACATGAGCTTACAGGCTGATACTCTTCTCAGCTCTACCTTGGGAGTTCAGGGGACACCTGATGGCCTGTTAGAGGTCCCTGCACAGTAGCCACAGCTCCAGGATTTCCAACTCTGCTACACCAAAGGATCACAGGTTAGCTTTGCCTGTAGAGCAGAGGATAACTCAAGTGGACCAATTTGGTCTTCAAAACATATTTCTACAAGTAGTTGCAGCCTGAGGAAAATGACAGAATATGCTGATTTGGGAGGGACCCCCAAGGACCATGGAGTCCAACCCTCAGCCCTGCACAGGACCAGCCCCAAGAGTCACCCCCTGTGCCCCAGAGCATCATCCAAACCCTCCT
>JAWWEW010000017.1:17039906-17074978 GCA_035583185.1 Anabacerthia variegaticeps | reverse complement strand
CCCTTCCCTGGGTGCTGTCCCTGGTCCCCCCAGAGCAGAGATCAGAGCCTGCCCCTCCTCTGCCCCTCCCCAGGGAGCTGTCCCCGCAATGAGGTCTCCCCTCAGTCTCCTCTTCTCCAGTTGGACACCCCAAGTGCCCTCAGTGTCCCCACATGCTGCCCCTCCAGGCCCTTCCCCATCTTTGCTGCCTCCTTTGGGTGCTCTGTAAAGGCTCAGTCTCTTCCTTATATCGTGGAGACAAAACCCAACACGTTCCCACTGGAACCCTCATGGGGCTCCTGGAAGGGCTGTCAGCAGGTCATCCTGTCCAATACCCCCTCCAGACCCCATGGCACATCCCGCACTGCCCCAAATCTCCGTCAGTGCCACCTGGTTGTCCCCTGGTGCTGGCTGGCCGTGCTCAGGAGCTGTGGGGTGTGCCAGCTGCCCCGGGCACGAACATACCGTGCCAGGCTGGCAGCCTGTTGGGGCACTGCCTGTGCAGCTGGGAGGGTGTGCAGGGCTGTGGTGGGGCTGGCACAGCCCCTGCCCTCCCCTTGGGGCACAGAGCAGCCTGCCTGGGCAGAAGGGATGAGCAGGCTCTCCAGGCACTGGCACAACACCTTGATTGGGCCAAGCTTGCCTCTTATCTGCGTTATCTCAAGCGGGGTGGTATGTTCTCAGTGTGGCAGCCGGGGGCTGGAACATGTGAGCAGGAGAGGAAGGAGGCTGGTGGTGTGTTAGACCTTCTGGGCTGCTCCTGCCCTCTTTGGCTGGCTCAGCTTGGTCTGAAAGCACAGGGAGAGATGTTTTCATCCCTTTGAGATCTGACTGGGTCCAGCAGCTTCTGGCTTGTGTTCCGCTTGAATGTGTGAGTGTAATGGCTGAAAATACCCTGAACGAGTGATTTTAAATATTTAATGCTGTATTAAAGGTTTGGGGAGATGGTGCAATAATTAGGCAGTGCTGAGGCAGTCAGAATCAACGTACAGAACAGAGCAAAAAAGCTGAGGGGTGGTTTTGTTACTCACACAAGATACTGCAAGAAAATAATGGGATTGTGGGGGGTGCACCAAATATATGAATTTTGTAAATAAACATTGGCCAGGAGATCTGTCTGGTGATCTTCTGATTTGTGATTGGTGTTCACAGTGGGAAGACTGGGACATGTTTCTACTGTGTCAGACCAGATAACAGAAGCTTCTGGTGCTGTTTGGATGTTCTCAACTTTATTGGCATAACCTGGCACGTTAAAAGCTCTGAGACATTCAAAAGCTTTTTAAAATCCAAGATCCTGAGCAAAGCTGTGAGGCTTTCAGATTTCATCCCATAGTTATTTTCTAAACTAAAGTGAGAAAGGGGCTTTCCAGAATTTTTTTTTTCCCCCCACTCTGGCTACTTAAACTGCAGTGACCAGGGATAAAGAATATTTTGTGAATTCTTTCTTTACTCAGCTCTTACAAGAGAGGCAAATGTATGTCTGAATTTGGGCCCATTGGGTTGTTCGTATCACAAATATTTTTACATATATCATTGTTTTCAGGAGAGTTTATCAGATACAAGAATTACTTTAATTGCCTTTTGATGTTAACTAATGTGTTTGGGATCCCAAAAATAGGAGTAGTGTCATTAACGAGGGTTTTAGCTAGATAATTTTACAAAGACCAGTAGATATTTATTGTCCTTGAACTAGTTAAAAGAAACAAAGATATTTGGTCCTAACCACAAAATTAGCATATGCTACGTAAAGTGTTCATGACGAAATTCTACTCAGAATTCAAAAAGCTTCTCAAATTAAATCACAAATGGACCTGTGTTAATGGGTAGTTTTGCAGTGGTGCTAGTACATGAATTTTCTAGGAAAAGAAGGAAATTAATATCTTATGAAATACAGTTCTGGGTATGAAAACGGTTCCAGTTTTCAAGTGCAAGTCTCTCATACCAACCACAAGAAGTAAAGCTCATATATTTTCTAAATTCAAATTGCAATATGAGATGTGTGTTTTCAAGTAATGGCAAATAAGCAAAACAGGGCGACTGCAAGAGCCTGTGAAATGAATTGGTGTGGATTGCAGCAGTTCCTCGAACAGAGCTGAATTCTGCAGAGCTTTAATTACTAGTTAACCAGATTCAAGATGGATCTGTGTATAAGCTAAACAATAGATACAAAAGAGCATTATGCGGAACATAACATGCCTCTAACCATTGTTTGTTCCACTTGATTTGCAGTTCCACATAACAAGATGCCATTTGGACTGAGATTTACTGCATGCCTTACCTTTAGCAGTTAGGCAGAAATTTTTTCATCATTTGTAGTCATTACTCCAATTAGAAGTTAACTACTCCTAAACTTTATTTTTTTTCTAGAAATCCTCTTTTTTTTTTTTTTTTAATGAAAATGTCATTATAGTAGACTGGAGTATAAACTCCTCTTGGTAGCTGGAGCTGAATAACTGTATGACTGAACTGGGTAACTATCACTGGAACTGAATAACTGGAGTTATTATTCACTTTGAACACCTACATGCATTATTCACCTGTATTGATTTCAGGCACTGCTTAAGCTGATTTATGGGTATGCACACACACACGTTTTGTGTCTTCCCATCTGTGTGATCTTTGGCTTAGGCTGGGCAGTTGCTGGGCAGTAAGGATGTCTAAAGCAATTACAACCCCTTTGGGATGAGGGTGTGAGTTTATATTCAGTGTGACTTCTGCAGTGCTGGGGTTGGAAATGAGTGTCCCTTCCAGGCTTTCCTGGGACACGTGGCTGGTGCTGCCTGGTGTGTGGAGCAGCCTGGGTGCAGTGTATGCCACAGGAAGGGAAACCCCACTGCTCTGCCTTTCTGACACCCCTCCAGCAAGGAGTTCCTTCCCAACTCTGGCTCTGCAAAGACCCTTCCAGCTTCTGCACTGAGTGAGTATTTCACCTGCTGCAGCAGTCAGGAGCACACCTAGGTGGGCAGTGGGGGCACTTGTTTCCTGTGTGATGTCTTGCTTACCAAGGGCTAAATCCTGAGGCTGTTTGAGGGTGAGCCATTCCACCAAAAACCTCACTGTGGAGAGAGCACCCGTGTCACTACCAGGTGACCCCAGAGCACATCTCTGGCAGGGCCCAAGTGACCTGTAGGGACCAAGCTGTGGTGAAGGTGGGTGGGAAACAGCAGCTCTGCACAGCTGTGGGACCTTGGATCAGCATCGTGCCAGTTACTGCTCATAATTCCCAGATGTAGTGATTAATGAAATGGCAGCTTACTCAAATCACAGCCTGGGCATCTTCTCCTTTCTTCTCAATGTCCAGAACAAAGTGTTGCACAGATGACAACAGGGGCCCCGCGTTTTTCTGCTACTACATGGCCCACTGAATTAATTCTCTGTTAAGATCTACAAGATGCATTATTTTTCAATTAAGTAACTTCAGAGAAATGTGAGTTGTGTTTGCATTCCTGTGCAAGCAATTGTAGCAACATAATAGCAGGTGTGAAAGAGCCCTATTGCTTCCTGCCATCAGTGGGTGTTTATTTGTGTAACAAATGGCACTGACAGTTCATCAGAACTTAAATTTGCAATCCACATTAGAAATTCAGTAATATCTTTCATCTGTACTTGCAAATATAAATTGCCCTCTGCAGAACGGCTCACATGAATTTCTGAGAAAACTGTCAAAGAAAAAAGGTACTACAGCATGTTTTTCAGGAAGAAAATCTGCTTCAAAAGAATCTGCCCCGTAACGTTAGGGCGGAGCTGGAGCAACTCTGCTTTGATTCATTGTCCCAGCTTCTTGCAGCCTTTTTCACTCCTCTGGTCACTCCTTTGGCCTCAGCTCACAGAGGGACTAGCAAACCTCAGCTCTCAGCCCTGGATGGGCAAGTGTGAGACCTGCCAGGAAATATAAAGCCCTTGTGGCTGCAGAGCAGCCTGGACAGGACCCTTGTACAATAATAAGGAGAGAAGAAAGATCCTGGACTCTGTTCGAGGTGTAGCTTGTCACAAGCCATTGTGGGAGCTCATTCTCCTCCATGCTCTCCACATTTGTGCATACTCTCTGGGGTTTCATCTCAGGTCTACGATCAGCAAGATCAGCATGGAATCAATTTTCTTTTATTGGTGAAATGTCTAGAATGGTTGTCTGTTGGTTTTGTTCTGATAGTGCTGGTGGGGCAGAATGAGCAGAGAAATAGTGAAATGCCTGTGGGTTTGTGCTTGTGCCCTGACCCTCTTGGTCCAGTCCTGCTGAGGGTGGTTTGCTGGGTTTGGGGTGTCCTTGCAGCAACAGTAAAAATTGGGGATCAGGGGCTTAAACTTCCATCTTCTCAAGTGGGACTACTGAGCCATGTGTTATCTCATTGTAGACTTGAAAGGCTTTATTTTCATAACAGAACAGAAAGTAAAACAGGTTGTTTAATTGAAAGTAATCCATAAACACTTACTATGTATAAACCCAGGAATAACTGGGCTGTTAGAAGAAAGATCAAAGACTGTTTTTCACCTTCACTGGTGGATTCATTATAAAAATGCATGATTCATTACACTTTGAGTGTCACGTGCATCTACTAAATTTGCAGATTAAGCAGACATCAATATAAAAAAGATGATGTGTTTTAACAACAGAAAGTATCAGGTTGTGCCAAATTTAAAATATCAACTGAAAAAGAAAAATCTCCTTTTTGGTTCTGCTAAAAACATAACTGCATTTGCTTAGGTGCACATAAAGCTGCTGGGACAAGTGTGTAACAATGGTGCCTGCTTTGAGTGCCTTTCTTTCACAGGGTTTGGTACAAGGAGGGGCAGGTCTTCAGCAGGTGGGACTTGCCCAGATGGTGAAGCCCCACTCTCTCTATATTGGTTATGTTTTAGTGCCTATATTGCCTGAAGTCTGGTTGTTTCAAGCCAGGCTGCAGCCACATCCCAGTGAGAAGCTACAGGGCAGTGTGGTAAGTCCTCACTATCAGCCCCATTAGCCTGAAATGGGGAACAGACATGACCATTTCTATTATTGTAAGAGCCTGGGGAAAAGTGATTAAAAAATAAATCTGCTATTTGCTTAATTCTTTACTGGATGGCAAGTGCTCTCAAGGGAAGGTCAGTGGATGCCCACTCATCAATACAAGAAGCTGATCAATAGCAGATCATATTTTGTGCATGTTTCACTTGCTTTGTATGTATGTGTGTTTTAAAATGAGATGCATTGAAACACAAATTTCTGTCCCTCAGCTGCTTTCTGTGTGCCTTGAGAAATAAGTGTGTGGAGTTTTGTGATGAGAAGTCTCTCTGGGTGCACAACCTGAAGTGTATCAGCGTGAAGGAATAGCTTGCAATCAGAGAAATTTTGGCAGGCTCTAAAGGCATAGCTGTGTCCACTTGTGTTAACTTCCAGGAAAAGCTGGGATCTCGAGGGGACTGGGAGATGTTCCGAGTGGCCAGGGCTGGCTTTGGAGGGGCACAGTGCGAGGCAGATGTTCCCTGTGCTCTGGGGCACGGCTGTGGGCACCGATGGAGCAGCTGAGGGAGCCCTGGGAGGTGCTGCTGGGCTGGGCCACTGCTCTGGGCAGCCTGGGCACTGCGTGCCAGGCCTGCATTTAATTTTAGATGTATTCCCCAACACGTCACGTTCTTAGCACGGCCCTTATGCCGTGTCCGTGGAGCTCCAGAGCCACCCACGGGGGCTCGGTGCCAGCGTGGCACTTTGCTCTGCACTGCAGCCCTCTGGTCCCACCTGAGGAGGGCAAGGGCACTGCCAGATGGGCCTTTCTGACTGCTGCAGCCAGATTTTTGGCAAGGTGCAAATTATTGCCTTCTGTGGCAGCTGTCGAGAAAGTGGTGCTGGAGGAAATGCCCTGGGTATGGCTCCATCCAGGAGGGCAAGAACAACATTTTGGAAGTGCCTGACAGGAGTAGTCTCCTGCATTTGAAAATAGCTAGGGTAGGGTAACTTATCCTTTAATGGATAAGTTAACATGTTTGTGGAAAACTTCTAAACAGCACATTGGGAAAGAGGAGTATCACAGTTGGCTCAAGAGACAAGACACCAGAGACTGGATTTCAAAGATATGCAGTATTTAATTACTGTGCTGATATCGACATAATCACGGTATCCATCCAGTGCTCATGGAAACCACTTGAGGTTCTCACTGAGCTCTGGACCAGGGCACAGTCTACACCTGTGTTCAGCTTGCTTAACAGTCATATTTTTGAGGTGTGACTAAATAACATTAAATATTAGCATAATGTCTCTTACCTGGAAAATGCACGTAACTACTGAAAATGAATTGAAAGCAGATAACTGTTTTGACTGATCCAAAGCACGGAAATGTGGAAAGCTGAGGGTCTGTCTTTGTAAGTTGCTGCAATGGCATGGTTTTAGTGATGAATTTTTGCCTGCAAAGGATGGCCAGCCCCGTGGGTAGGGTATCTCCTTGCTCTCGTGGCCATGGCGCATAAAACATTGAGGGAGAAGGCAGGGTGTGTGTTACAGTGCCTTGGTTACTCCCCAGGACCTGCCTGGCTGTGTCTCTCACCCTGCTCAGGCCCTGCTGGCCCAGGTTTCCCGCTGGGGGAGAGCACGAGTTCCATTCTCCTGTTACACCCCAAGCCCCACGTGCTGTAAGTTCACACCCCAGCTGATTCTGCAATAGTACATTTGCATGCCGACTCTTGGTTTCTGGTGTTTGTAACAGAAATACTTGGTGAATTTCAGGGGAAATAAACTTTGTAGCTATCGAGTTATACTGAGACAATGCTTCAAAAAAAAGTCTCTAAAAATAGCTAAGCAGAATATAACTTTGGGGGCTGATCAGGCTGGCAAATGTGCTGAAAAGTGTCCATAAGGTTTTGGCGTATGCATTCTAATATATTTCTCTGTCTTTATTTTTAATCTATTCTCACTTTTCTTGCTGCTTTAGATCCTTTGCTGCCTTCCTCTGGGGTAGGAGCTTTGGTGTGCTTGCTGACAGTAAAACTCCTTCTTGGAGGGAGGAAAATATGTCCCTCTTGTGACAGATAACCCCTCTACGTGCCAGGCTTTGACTATTGGGACAATACATCCTCAAGGTGCTGGTGCAACGGTACCACACACTGAGTAAACATTTCTTGTATACAAACAAATTGGTTTTCAACTTATTTCAAGGCCATTCTGCTATTTTAGTTTTGTGATGGGAAGAAGCTGCCTAGTCAGCAAGAATTTAACACATTTTGCTTTGTTCTTTAGTGTTATGAAGCACATTAGGACTGTCAGGGCTCCTGGGGCATGTCTCTTGTCTGTAAAAGGGTAATTTTATGTAGAAAACCCCATGAATAAGTTTGTTCCTGCTTTTTCGCCACTCCTGGTGATCTTTCCATCATGTGATGTGAACCAAAATGGTAAGAACATTTCTTTCAGCCGAGGAAACCACCAGCCACTCACTGAGTTTTGTTTCTTTGAGCAGTTTTGAAGTCAAGGATGGATGAAACAACGCTGAGTTTTATTGTCCAAATGGGACTTCGCACACAGCAAAGAGAATTTTTGTGATACCATCAGGGAAAAACACTGGTCTTGCTCTCACGACGCAGCCGTGGGCAGCAAAGTTGTAACTGATATTGTGGTCCAGGACTTGCTTTATTTTCTTGTTCTGTTTCCCTCGAAACATTTGTGCCTCTGAGGTGAATGGGCAGCAGCAGAACCGTGAGCACACAGTTCACAGGTAGCACCAGCCCCAGGAACAGGGTCCTGGGAGCACAGAAGGTGCTGTCGGTGCCCCGTGGGGTGACAGAGTGTTTGCCACACACCAGTGGGTCTCTGAGGCGTCCCCTGGGAGGGGAATCATTGCTGGGTGTGCTGTGGCTCCTTTGGCTGGCAGGGTGACAACTGCAACAGACTGTCACTATCATGTGCTCGGCTTTACTTCTGCCCCTGAGGGCATTGCATGTCCAGCTCAGCTGGTAAAGCCCAGCACATCCCCACTTGATCTCTTTGTCCCCACAGCCCCATGTGCCCGGGACTCTGCTTTTGGACTAGTGCTCTCCAGCTGCATCACTCCTTTCACTCAAATCCTGCTGCAGCCAGGAGGGAATGTTTCATTCTAGGAGTCAAAAATAGCTTTAGAGAATACGGATTTTATTTCTTTTTCTCTCCTTGGCTGCTTGCCACGCCATGCCAATACACATCGTTGTTGGGCTGTGATGCTCTCTGATTTCATTTGGGGACCTACATGAGGGCAAAGGATTACTCTGTACTTACCAGACAGGGCAGCAGTGCTTGTTCTTGCCTTGTTATACTCACCATGAGTCCAGTTTGAATGATTTTAATCATACTTTGTTTCTAATATTCAGCTGCATGGTGAGTTAAGCCTTCATCTGTCAGCCCCTTTTTACTGGTACCTTCACTTTTCCTGGTGTCTTCCATACAACATGATCCATTTTTGAGTTTAAATGCCATTTCATGTCATCACACTGCATCATTCTGTGTCACCTCAACCTCCTGCCCTGGTGACCTTCTCTTGCAGCATAGACTGTGATGGGTTTTCCTGTATCTGCCATTCCTGTGCATTGACCAGCTGATCCTAGACTGGGTTTTGTCTCTATTCTTTTCAGTCCAAGTGTGATCCTTTAATCAGACTTAATAGATAGTCTGCTGTTTTATTGTTAATCTGCTTGTAATCCATAACTGCTGGCCACCACTGAAGTGGGTGATGTTACTGGGGAATGTGCAGAATATCTAATTGTTGCTTGTCTTTTAACAACAGTGGGTTTTGCCTCCACTTCTTCCTGTAACTATTGTTAGGTCTCCAGTGGGGTTTGATTTCTATGACTAAATAGTGTTCCTACTTTTTCAACTGTGGGATAAAATAGCTTCAAATCACGTCAGATTTGTCCCTCTAATGGGGACAAGGCACTTGAAGGGTCACAGACTCCTAGTTTACTGTGTGGATTGTGAATCCTCAGGAGAATGTTTTCATTAATATTCATGGAACACTCTCATTCTGCAAACATTTGTGTGAACAGTATTTGTCAGAATCTACTTATTATACCTAAGCCTCCAATAGAAGTTTAACATCCAAGGCCAGCGTTTCTTTCAGGGCTGTAACAGGTTATTCATTTTGTCAAGCAGGCTGTTTGCAACACTTTGTGTTTTCCTGCACGTCAGCCATAGGAAATCACGGATAAGCTCCAAGATTGGCTCCTCTATGGGAATTCATGTCGGCTTCCACACAACTTCTTTAGCTAACTCTATTACTGTACAGTTATTATCAAGTAGATGTATGTGGTGCTGACAGCTCCTGACAGGAGAATGCTTTATTACATAAAGTTTTGCAAAGAGAAAACCTTACAACGTGACAATCTTTTATGCCCAGAAAGCTACATCTTGGACAAGGATCCACATAATTAATATTAATTGTAATAAAGTGTGACAATCAGGAAAGAATAACATAAATCTGCTCAGGAGTCAGGACCTCAGTAGAAGGGAAGAAACAGAGCCAGCCAGAGATGGATGGTGGAAGAACACTGGTGCTTGAATAATTCATGGAACAACACAGGATATTGCATGTGAGGTCTGGAGCCTTTTAAAGGCCCTTGAATTAGATGACAAAGTTCAGTGAGTTCAGGTAAGTATGAGAGGAGGATGGGGAATACACATGTGATGTAGCATAAACTATTAATAAGAGTTAAAAGGTCATCTACTTCCCATGTCAAATGTGAGCGATCAGGAACAAAAAGTGCCAAAAGATGTGTGTGATTTTTAAGGCAACAAAAGCAAATATGACCTTTGTAACAGCTTTGATAGTTTGGAGACTTGTTAGCTGCGTGTTTTTGGCATTTAAGAACCCCCAAACTATTCCATCTTGTGAACAATATGTACATAGGGTATTAAAATCAAATATGGAGCAAAAAATATCCAGGAGCGGTAGGTAAAATGTAATGAAAAACATTCATATATTGCTTGGGCTGTAGTAGGAGATGAGTGTGAGAAGAATTCTACTTGTGTGAATGTTTTATCTCATTTAATAGCACTTCAGAAAATTATGGCCATGCTCTTTAAACAGATCTTAAAACAAGGAGGCAGGGCTGTGGGGGATTGAGTGCTAAAGATGTCTTGTGCTGAATAAGGACTCTGCTACACACGTGAATGAGGGTAATTCCTGGGGAAAACATGTTTCTGTAGAGAGACCATCTGACTTGAAAGAAAAATATGATTGAATTTTGAAGTTTGCCAGCAGGATTTAATAATGAACCTTGAAATCTGCTAGTTTTCCAAAGTCAATTAATTTGGCCATCAGCCTTGTCAGTGCTCAGCCAGGCCTGTGTTCCCTTCCAGGGCTGGGAGGAGGAGTTGTATCTCACACGGGGCTGATGGGGGTTTCTGGACAGTCTCCTTTCATTTGCTCAAACAGAACAAATCAAATAAGTACTGCAGTGCATAAGTGGGAAATGAGAGAGTTCTTGGTTATTGTTCTGCCTATGCAGTTATCAGTCTGCCAGCTTCCTCCTGCCTTGTGAAGATGTTGATTTTGTTCTTACCAAGGAGGTAGAAAGCAGGAGGAACTCGAGGTTAGAGGTGAGAAAGGATAAACCAGTGCCCACTGGGCTGGAGAGCCCAGCCCTGCAGACCTGAGTGGCAGCACTGCTCCCAGCTCTGCAGAGTGGAGACCCTTGTGAGTACCAAGCCTTGGAACACCCATTGCTTGGAGATCCTTGCAGGACAGTTACTTTCCAACACAATTTTTGAGGAGCATCTGCCTCGGTGGCAAAAGCCAAAAGCACAAGACCCTGTTGTAAGAGAGAGTAAGCACAGGGGGTCTGGTGATGGGCACAGCCTGGGCTTGGGGAGAGGTGCTGTGATTGTGATACACCCTCTGTCACACATTTGGACAGGAAACCGAGTTTATTTTACACTGTCTTCCCTCCCTTGTTTCTGATGTGACAGATCTGTGTTGATGTCTAGAGTTGCACCATAGAGGTTGTCACAGGGAAGTGAGAAGTTCTGGCAGCTGAGTAAAGGGTGTTTGGGAACTATCAGTGTTGGGAGTGGTGTGGGAAATAATTTGGAAGCTGGGCATGAGCATGTTGTTTCTGCCTTTAACATCGAAGGAGCAAACAATATAGTTTCATCTTGCAATTCAATTGAAATGCATGGATAAGTTCACGCTCTGCATTGCTATTGTTTAGACTTTCAACAAATCCAATAAGGCCCTGGTGAATGGCTCCTCACACAATTAGTATTTTCTTGGTTATCTCTGTGAGAATTAAGGGTAAATTTTTTCTGTTCTCTCATCTGGGGTTATAGCTAAGTGGGAGCACTGGCTTCTTGGTCTGCCTGTTATAACACCTAGGAATAATTTCAGCAAAAGGGTTTATCTTTACAGCAAGAGAAAACAAACCTCGCAATATCATAGTAACTTTACCGGTGTACTGCCCTAGCTCGGATATAGGGGTAAAGTGTTTAGGAGATGGTTTGTTTTTCAGCAAGCGTTTGCATTTGAAAAGAGTTAAGGACAAGCAGTAGAATCCTTTACTGCCTCATAATCAGCATTTTGCCGTGGTCATTTCTACTGAGGAGTTGAAACTTCAATGTATACAGAAATAGCACATGTAGAAAACAGGGAACCAGGCCCTGGAAAGTTGGGAGGGAGTTGGGAAGGCATCCATAATTATGGCAAGGTGATCACTGAAGACACTTGCAGATGTGATTGTAAGAGCAGATGGGAAAAGGCACTTAGCTGAAGAAAATCTGTTGCTGTAAGTGAAGTGCTTCAGGAGCATGCATTAATCCTAGCTTTAGGTGGAGTTAAGCTTTCCAATAACCAATAGGAGTTGGCTGGCAAGATGGTCTTTTACACGTGTATATGCTAATGTAAATGTCATAATGCAAATTTAAGCACTCAAGAACATTATGTGGATTTGGGAAAATCCCTAAAATTTTAATTCCATAAGCAAAATATTATTTTGGCAGCACATGACAGAAATAATCCTGCTCCCAGATGTTTCCTAGTGTTGCAGTTGAGACTGGTTGCGTGGTCGTCTTCAAGACAGCTCTAAAATGGCACAAAAGCGTCTTGGAATACGAAGCAACGCAATTATACAAGGAAGCAAAGAACCATGTGTGGACTGTGAACAATGCACAGGCGTCTGGGCTAGCACCACGGGAGCAGAGTCCTCCCCAAGCCTAGAGTGGCACTGGGAGGACAAAGAACATCCTGGGACCCAAAGGAGGGAGAGGTGCCTCCTGCAGCCTGGCTCTGGGTGCCCCCAGGGCTGCACTCCTGTGTCCCAGCCTGGCCACTCCGGAGCTGCCCTGCACAAAAAATTGGAGCATTCACACTCTTCCCTGAGCATTAAGGGTTTCTGGATCCTTCTGGAAGGAAGAAAGGTGAAAACTAACCTTACCACGCTTGGTACCATGCCTGTTGTGCCAGCAAGTTCAAGTGCAGTTATGCTTTTTTTAACTCCAAGAATTGGGTCTTAATGGAAATTGCAAGGTGCTGAACGATACACACAGAAATACCTGGAAATGAGTTGCTGTATTATTGGTGGGGTGGGTGTTATGGTTTGCTATTGCTTTAGAAACTGTGAGGAATCTTCAGGTAGATAAACCCTTTCAAAAAGGAGTAATTCAATTGAAGTGGTTGCTTTTGCTGACCTGTGTTTCTGTGACATAAATGGAGCCCCACGAGGAGTGTGTGTGGCTGTGCAGTGACCCAGCACTGGCACAGATTGCCCAGAGAGGGTGTGGAGTGTCCCCCACTGGAGACGTTCCAGACCCGTCTGGCCACAATCCTGTGCCATGTGCTCTGGGCTGACCCTGCCTGAGCAGGGAGGTGGCACCAGATGACCCACTGTGGCCCCTTCCAGCCTTACCCCTTCTGCAAGTCTGTTAATTACTGTTCAAGGTGATTCTTCACTGTTGCTTCAGTCACTAGAAACGGAGGGGTGTCAGTTGTATTAAATAAAGCTGTATCAAGAGGCTTTATTCCCCTTCCATCCGTGCAGGAAATACCTGTCAGACTCATTCTGCTGCCTTTTATGGGGTGTACTGCAGGCTGGGAGTATTCCCCCAGAGAACTTCAGGGGCAGCTTTGAGACCCTCTGTGGCCTTTGGGGTGGGCAGAGCAGACCCACAGGCAGCCAGATGTGCCCTTGCCAGGCAATGCAGCTGTGCTGGAGCACCGAGCAGGGCTGTCCTTGCAGGGCACTGTCCCTGCCAGGTCACACCTGCTCAGGCACAGCGCTGCCAGGCGCTGGAGTTCACTTATTTTCCCAGGAAGTAATTGGCAATTAATTACCGAGTACTTGGCAAAACAAACACCAAAACGAAGTGTTGACTCGACAGTATATTTTACAAGCTCTGAGAGAAGATTATCAGGCCACCCTTGAAACTGGTAGTGGTTTGGTCACTGACCCATACTGGGGGCTGCCAGGGACACGTGCCAAGGACTCTGCACCTTCCATGGCCCCAGGGGGAGGGCAGCCTGGCCAGATATTTGGCTTTTAAATGGCCACTGGGTAACTTCTGTGGGGTCCAAGTCCATCCGAGCCCCTCTGAGCGGGGTGGTTATTTCAGCTGGGGTGACTGTGCTGTGTCTCCTGGCCGTGTATGGCTCAGCTCCCTGGCTTCTCACACTCCATCGTGGCTCTCCCCTGGTTTCAGAGAGGTCCCACCCAGCAGCTCATGGCAGTGTGGCACTTGGCCCAGGAAAACGGCAAAGTGTGACAAAGGGAGAGGTCTGTACACACGTGGGGGTGACACTGGCTGTCACCTGGACTGTCAGCATCAGTGACAGCCTTCAAATGAGTTGTCTTGCTTACAGCTTTCTTAAGCCACTCGCGTTCCTGTAAACTGTATTCTACGGTAAATACACTGCTTTTTTTCCCCCTGCTGCAGGGTAAATCCTGTCTGAAATCATCTGTGCAAGTGCAGGAGAGGATTTTCTCTATGGCAAGAGTCTTGTTAAAGTTGGAAGTTCTCACTGTGGACCAACACATCCTACTTTCACGAGCACATTTCTCCTGGAACGCTGAGGACTTGTATATGGTGAGTGCGGTTTGTTATAAGCAAGATATGAAATAGCAAGGTATGAAAATAAAGCCACAGGCTGGAAACGAAGAGAGGTAAGACTTTCTATAAACATTGTGCATGGTGTGTATATTTTCTGATTCTGCTTTACAGCGATGTGTAATTATAAGTACTGCAAATATTTACTCCGTTACCCACTGGGTGGGGGAGAAGGACAACTTGTTCTCGGTGTAGTTTAATGGTACAAAGCCCAGCAAATTCACTGTCACATGCCTGTTGTCCTCCTCATTCTTTGTGCCCTGGAGTTCCCCTTATTTGTTTGACATGTATGTCATGCCATAGTGCCTTGTACAATAGCTTTGCCTGGCTGCCTGCTTGAATGGGAGAGTGGAGGGAAGCAGGAGGATGTGTCCCCCCTCCTGCATCTCAGTGGAGAGTGCTTGTTAGGTCTGCTTTGTTTTGGGGGGAGTGGATCAGAGTTTAGAGTGTGCTACAGCTTTGTGGGATTAGCAGAGGCTTGAGGGGCCCAATTTAATTGAGTGTTCTGGCTGTACTGCCTCTAATGTCCTTTGCTATAATGGATATAGGGAATAGCTGATACCGAAGACTGAAGCGAACTTCGTATTTCCAATTTTAGCATATTCACCAGTAATAAAATAAAAATACGAGTTGAGGGGGAGGACCCCTATAAATTGGTGTTTGGTCATATAATAGTCACCATAAGGGAGGGCTGAATATAAGGAGCTTAGAGTGAGGCTGGACCTATTCCAAACACTTTTTACACTCTTATGAAAAAATTAAGGAAATAGCATGTTGAGCACTTTCAACTTTAATTATGAAAAAAATAAATTATAAAATCAGACTGTCTGGCTGAAATCTCTTGGACTGTAACAATAACATACCTTTCTGCATGTCTAATGTAGTATGCAGTTACATGGGTTTTATTTTAGACAGAAGCTAGAAAAGTCTAGATTTCTTTTTGAAAACCCTGTTAGATAAGAAACCTAATCTGGGTTAATGACATCCTATAAGGCGCTTTCCCCCATGCCCTAATGTTAAATGGAGGAAAGGAGAAAATATTTTGCTTTCCTTCTTCACCATCCAACAGCAGGGTACTCATCAAGCAGTGCCCTTCTGTACTTCCCAGCTACCCTGGCCAAGCTTTTACTCTGTAGTTAAACCCCTTGAACTATGGAAAGGCACCAGTACCCAGAATGGGAAACCACCTCCAGCTGGAAGCCTCACCCTTGACCTGTGACAATGCTTCTCACTGGAGGAGAGCCTTCCCTGAGAGGGTCTCCTGGTGGCCCACAGTCATTGACACATCTGAGTGCCAGCTCTCCCGGGAGGTGAGTCCTGTGTGAGTGTGCTGCTCCTGCACGGGGGCAGACTGAGACCCATCCCTTCTGCTTTGCTGCCTGGAAAGGCACTTTGCAGAGCACACACTTGCCTGGAGGAGATTAGAGCATCCAAACAGACCCAACAGAACAAATGGATAGCAGAGAACAAAAGAGATGGGGCGAGTGAAAAGAGGAGAAAGGCTGCGAGACCATGTGGTCACTGGGGGTGATATGCAAATCCTCCTGCTATGGCTGTGGGTTCCACTTTGTAAGAATGGAGGTTGCTCAGGGATGTCACATCTGTGGCACTGAAACCCAGGGCCAGGTTTGAGAAGCATCACGGACACAGATAAAGCAGCAATACAGTTCACACTGGTGGGAAGAGGGCAGTTTAAGAGTGGCTCCTCTACCCCAGATGACAAAGTGGAAAGGCTGGCACGAGTGGGACTGGGCTGGGTCACCAAGGGCTCAGGTGTGAGTGTGGGGCAGGGCAGCAGCCTGTGCTAGCACAGAGCAGTGCTGCCTGCCTGGCCCAGGCCACCCCAGAGCTCATGCCAGCAGGGCACTGGGGACCAGAAGCCACCAGATCCAATTCTCCTACCTCAAGCTGCCTTTTGTGCCTCTTCTGACTAGGCAGCCCTGGCTGGTAGAGGTACACCAGATGACTTTGAGGGACAGGGGAAGTTCTTCCTGTGAGATGATGTCAGGAAGGTCCCTCTCCACTGTGATCCTTGTTCTTACCTCCTTTCAATGCACAGCATCCTCTGTGAGATGACAGAAAGCCTTCAACCCTGGAGACAGGGCCGTGGCATCCATGTCCATTATTCAGGGTTCTAGACATTGCTATTTCTGTGTCTCATTTGATATCCAGAAATATACTACTGTTGAAAATGAAACAGATTGGTAGACCTTCATCCATAGGATCAGTTTTGGAAGAAGTCGCACGCAGAGAAGGAGAAAATAGAGCGTCACTACTGTGTGCTAGAAGCCATTGGCTATATTTTGATTAATATTTGTCACTAGCACCACTTAATGTCAAATGCTTATTCAGCTTATGATTTAAAGTCATACAATGCAGTGCATAATTGTAAGGAGGAGACATTTGTGCATCTGGTATTTAAATGGAGTATGTGTACTTTGCATTCCAGAGCATCCCTAAGCACTGCTGTTAGAATTGTCATTTTAAAAATATGTTTTGTCCTGCTTTTAGAGCACATTTAATCTTTTCCCCATTAATCTGCTTTCCCTAAACCTTTCTCTAATTCTTCTGAAGGATCCCCCACCTGCTGTGCAGGCTACACAACACAGTGAATCTAATCATGTCTGGAATTATCATTTTTATCAGTTTAATCCATATTTTTCTGTTATTTGCTTTCCAAAGCCTTAGACATTTTATACACTGTGGTAAGTAATGGAGCAATTGTGGTGGTTAGTGTCTTTTCAAAAAAGCAGTGACAATACAGTTAAAATAATCAATTTAGATTATTTTCTGGAATGCAGCATTAGTGTTCCACGGAAGCTAAGCTTGTCCCTAGAATTATGGAGTATATTTTAAACTTGATGAGTCGAGAAAGGTCCCTGTGTGTGTTCAAGGGACCGTTCTGAATTGTCCCGACCAACACTTGCATGTTCCTGGTTGCTCTCTCAGCACTCTGCTGCCTCCCTGAATGTGCTCAAGTTCTTTTTTTCATAAGAAATCTTGTATTCAGACTTTCTGGAACGCTGTTATGAAATTAATTACAGCTAATACAGCGAGTGTTTCCTTTCTGCTGTGATTTCCTATCGTGAAGAGCAGTTCCCAACCTTTGAAAGAGAGCATGGGCTTCCTTCAAGCAGGTGCTTTCGTGTAGCTCATCTAAATTTACAATGATCCAAGGAAAGGAGTTTTGTCTGGTGTTTCCTTCCCTCACTCCTGTTACCTGTGCTGTTTAGGGGCAGGGGCTGGGACTGGCAGGGGCTTCATCGAGCAGAAACTCCCAGCAGCACCCTGCACTAATTGGAAGAGAATGTTCTGCCATGGATGGACGAGATGCTCAGGAGCAAAGCAGATGACTTCATCTGGCTGCCAGGAGCAAGTAACTGTGGAGGTGCCATCCTGGTTTTCAGGTTCCATCCTTTCCTTCATTTATGTCAGAGCTGCTTTTTCTCTCCAGCTCCTGTCCTTCACTTCTTGTTTTGCTGAGGCTCAGGGATGCTTGGCAACAGCAAGCTGCTTGTCTGTGTAAAGGTCTAGTAGTGCTACATGGGTAAGGCTGTTCTGTAAAAATGTAATTTAGCAGAATTCTTGCATGAACTATCAGGCTGTAATACATTTGTAGAGAGCTGTGGTTTGTACTGTTTCCATTCAAAGCTGGACATTAGGGCTCCAGCCACATTTCATTATCCATTTGAATAACATTTTTCAATTTGAAGCTCTCCGTCTAACCACGAGCACTAAATTAATACTAGATTCTCTCCCTGCCTAGTGGGAACACTAAATAGATAAATAAAAATCATTGCAGGATAATTGTAGGTGCTGTGGGCTGAAAGCCAAACCAGGCCAATTCAGCCTTTGAGCCCTGTCTGTCTGTCTGCTTTTCTTTTTCCTTGCCCATCATAATAGGGTATTCAATTATAATCTTTTTCTGCGTGCACAGTGGAGGTTTGCATACAGTGGCCCAGAGGCATTATTAATCTCAGTGCATTTGGAGAGTGAGTGAAAAGACTAAAGGTTTGGGGGGGGGATCTCTCCCCCCTGTAGCTGTATTCATCACTTAGGGTCTTTGTCAAAAATGTACTTTTCTTTCTCCCTCCCCCCATTCCTTGGAGCATAAGCTGGAATTGACTCCAGAAGTTAAAGGACAATGGGAGCATTAGCACAGGGATTATGGCTCTTCTTGGGCAGGATGGGGGCTGGGGGAGGAGGACGAGGCTGGCTATTGGCGGGGTAGAAATTTAAAATTTGTGCCTAGACCAGTGTGTACCACCACACCAGGAAAGCAAGAGTGCAGCCTCTCATCATGGGAAGCTTTTCAGGCCACTGGGAAGAGGATGCAAAAGCCATTTCTGAAGCTGGGAAATAACTGGGGCACAAGTTTCAGGGTCTAAAGAAAACTTTAAAGAGAAATAATATGAATTTGTGTGTTTTCCAAAAGAAGAATAGTGGTCTAAGTAGCCTGTGACTTTCTGTAATTGAAATCCAAGTCCTCTGGATAGGTTCTATGAGTGGCATGTTCTGTAAATGATTTGTGACTGGTTTTGGTTTGGGCTTTTTCTTTTTTTTTTTTTTCTTTTCCTAGTGAGAACTTCTTATAATATTCCCATGGGAACTTTGGGGTTTGGAGAAACTGAATGTTAGGGCTGGGATTGAAAGGGGTTTGGCTGCATTTAGCTGGGTGGAAAGCCATAAACTTGAATCAGGTGTTCAGCTTTGGAGACCAATTCAACACGATTTTCAAGGCAATTTTCTGCGGTGTGAGTGGCTTGGATCAGCCAAAAAGGCACACAAAAGGGCAATTAGCAAAGTCCCCAAGTCATGATCCCTAATTGATGTAGGTTAACCCCCTCATCAATTTTAGCAGTCCAGATTATCAAGTTGATAACGGTGTTTCCTCCCTGTGAAGACACTGGATCTTGGGGTTTTAACTTGGTGCAATGCAAAGGAAAGGAGCATTATTGCTTGCTCTGCCCTGGTGCAATGGGCTCACCCACCTGTAGTTACATGGAATTCCTCCCAGAGCTTTTCCCAGGCTTCCCATGAGGGTCTGGCAGATCCCTTTGACACCTGCAGTCTTTAAATCAGAGTAAGGCGTTTGTTTCTGTCATATTAGATCCTTTCCAAATGTTGAGGTGCCAAAATCTTGCTTGAGAAGGTTTTTCAAACTCAGATTGGCCTGGGCATAGCTAGGTAGAAATTTTAGAAGGAAATCTAGGATTTTGTCACCCAACTGTGCTCTCGGTGATGTTTGTGAGAACTGCATTGTGTGCTGCTGCCTAATGGAACAAGAGGAGAAATTATTCTAATGACAAGAAAATGGTCCTCCCTTCCCTTGCCCACCCTGCCTTTTTGCTGGAATTGCTGCAGTGACTACTCAAAAGGGAAAAAGAAAAGAGAATCTAAATTATCTCTTAGAGTGTCTTTAGAAAACAAACAAAAAAATTCCCCCAAACAAACCAAGGCTCCAAACTTGCAGAATTCCTTGGTGGAAGACTTCACGCCTGCCTACTGGTAAACTGGTATTTTGCAGAATCTGATTTAACCTGGATAATGCTTTAACAGTGTCTTCCAGCATAAAAGCTTTAACATTTCACATCAGGACCTTGATTTACTTACCATCTGCTCAGAGGTCTGTCATCCACAGAGATGATTTCTAGCTCCCTTCAGATAACTGGCGTTTGGCAGAGTTCTGCTAAACAGTCTCTAACCTTGAAGACAAGGAGTATATGATAACTCATGCAGATCAGTTAACTTTTAAGTGGCTTAATAGTCTCTTTTCCTAAATAAACCTGCCAAATCCTTCAGTTTGCTCCTGGTTTTTCCTGATTATTCTTTTTTTATCCTTCGAGTCAGAAAAAGCCAGTGAGACGCTGGAGGCGGTGAGGAAATCATTTTTTTATTTATTTTGATTTACCATTAACGTCCTCAAACTCGCTTTTCTTTTTGTCTCTTTTTTTTTTTTTTTATGACTCTTGCAATGCTGTTTCTATCAGAACAGTTGATCTGGAGATAAATGTATTTGTGGCAAAATAAAAATGCTATTTTTTTCTGCGTTATTTCAGTAAAGTCAAGAAAATTATTAGGATTGGTTTGTCAAAAGTCAGGCAGTCAAAAAAAACAAGTGACCTCAATTTTAGCTTTAATAGCAAGTTTGATGTTTCAGAAGGTTAATAATACATTTCTTAGGCTGTTGAGTTAATGATAGAGTTAGTCATTAAATTTAAAAAGAGCAAAAAAGTATTTCTAGAGAGGAATCACATGCTGAAGAGCTTGCTTAGATTTATGTTTAGCTGTTGTTAAGCCAAACTTAGCAGTACTTGATTCAGACTTAAGGAGTAGTTAGACCAGAGCTGCTTTTAGATCAAGAGGCCAAAGACTTTTGTCAAGGAAAAGACTTTCTGTTAATTTAGCAGATAATTATAGAAGTTTGAAGCTACATGACTGCAGACTGCATGAGCCCCTGAAGCAGGAGGGATTCTGCTCAAAACTCCCACCAGTGCCCAGTGGGCACTGCAGAGTGGGCAGTACCAGGGGCTGTCCCTCCCACTGCACTGGCTCCATTACAGGACACAAGGGTGGCTTCTGTAGGTTTTGTTTTCACTTTTCCTCTTGGTTCGCAGTCTGTGCTTTTCTACATGGCCCTTCTGACTGATTGGGCAGGGAGGATTTTTAGGGTGAGCTCTTTTAGGGTAGTTCTCTTCAGGCAGCTGGAAACACTGAGTTCTGCAGATGGACCAAAATCAACCAGGAGGAGCTTGTGTTGTGAGCAGGACCCCATATGCTACCTGGTTAACATCCTCCTGTTGTGGGGCCAGTTCTGCTTTGCTCACTGTCCCTCTTTGCAGCCATACCAAGAAATGCACTGCTGGGTGAAGGGCTGAACTTGGAGGAGTTGGACCTCCACTCTTCTGCCTGAGCCTTTAAGCAGGTTTCAGCCTGCAGTGCTCAAACCCCTGGCCACTTGAGGAACAATTGCCAGGACCTTGATGTCTCCATGGAGGAATCCTTTCCAGCAAAACCTCCTCGTGACGTTTTTAGCCTCATCTCATTAAAAACTGTCAAAAATAGGTCAACTTTGCTTTCTCCTGTCAAAAGAAGCACCAAGCAGAGTTAGAGAAGACTGGAGTGTGAGCCACACTTGTGGACAGGCAGGCCCATGCAGAGCAAGGGTTGGTGTGTTCACTCTGTGGTTGTGGGTTTGCATTCAGTATGGTTTTTGTCATTTGGGGAGGAGGTGGGCATATAGTTTGGGGTGAAAAGAAAGTCAAATTATTGCAATCCTTGCAAGCTTGTCTCAGTCTTTTTTTTTTTTTTTTTTTTTACCCAGCATTTTTTTATCCTGGAAATGTCTGTGTGGTTACCTGTTTTTTTACTATACTGTTAAAACCCAACCAGGATGGAGGGTGGCTGTAAGGAAAGGGCCACGTGCTGCCCACTTTGGGGTTTGTATGCTGTGATGGCAGCAAGCTTCCATGTTTGCTTTGCTGTGCACTCCTCCATGCACTTTCCAGCAAGTTAGCAAGGATTTTTGCACTGCCTCTGGAATGGAACATCCCATCCCATGCCAGCCCTCAGCTCCTCACTGGAGTGAGTGTCAAGCCAAGTCAGTGCACATCTGGGAGCAGATTCCTCCCTCCTTTTCCAGGAGTTTGACAGTCCCTGCTGGTTGGTGACAGTAAGTGGCCCTGGCAGGTGTGCTCAGGGTCTCAAGAATTGGGTACGTCCCAGTGCTGTCAAAGTGATGCATCCACAGACACCCAGCTAGTTTTGAACTGTGAGAGAAATGGACTGGGTCTGTCTTGAGCTTCTGTTGGACAGGAAACAGAAGAAAAGCACAGAGAGTAAAAAAAAAAAACCCTCTGGGTTTATGAAATGTGGTTTTCAAAGGGCACCTGACATCTCTCCTCCCTGAAGGGCTGGTGGGTCCACAGAGGCTCACCCAGAAGTGCTGACCGTGTTTGCTGCATGGCTTTTTCCTGGAGAACAGGCAGGGAGGAATGGAATGGAAGACTTGGGAGTGTGAAGCTGTGTGTGAACCTGGAGGAGCAGAGGAAAGGATTAAACCCCACTTTGCTGAAGGCACAGACTGGCTTGGCATGCTCACAGCTTCCAGTAAACATATGTCAAAAGAAAGAGCTCAGTCTAAACAGGACTGCCATTACTGCTCCTCACACACAGGACACAGGGGTAGAGTAATTAGCTGGAAATTATATAACAATGCCAATCTGCTTTTAGGTCTTGGGAGGCCAGTTGGGAATTCAACCACACACTGTCCTTCAGTCTTTATTTCTAAAGCATCGGAGTTGCAAAAGGAGACTTGTAATGCTTAATTTGTCAAAACACTCTGCAGTGTTCTCTTGGATGGCTTGGGTATCAATTTTAATGGCATTCTGCCTGCCGGGCTTTGTTGTCTCTATTTAAGATGAGGAACTGAATAGCATAACTCTGAATGGTGTCCAGGTGCAGCAACACCTTTCTGTGCTGCTTTTCGGATTCCTGACTAGGCACTAGGACTGCAATTAATTTATAATAAGGTTTGGCACAAACCTCCATAATTGGGCTCTGAAAGAGCCAAAATTAGCTCAGCCATGATTAGCCTATGAATGTTTCTATACTGCTGGTGATTGACAGGAGTCCCGTGGACTTCGCACTACAAATAGATATGATTTCTCCCTCAATGGAAGTCGCTTTGTTTACTGCTAGGCACGTTAAAATAAGAAAACCCACTCTGCAAATGCATTGTTCTTGAAACCCTTAAGCTGGCTGATGACTGCACAGGCAGCATTCACAGGCATCTGTTTGTATTGTGAGCCACTGTCATCTCTGCCTGTGCACATGTTCCTTTTCTCTCCTGGAGGGAGAGAACATCTTCTGTGTGCACCAGAAGGGCCATTTGCTGTGCAGGAGCTGAGTTGCTGGGCCCCAAAGTGTGGTTGGACACAGGTCAAAAAACCAGTGGCGTTTTTCCCTTGTCAGGTATTTAATCTAAATATTTATCAAAATGCTAGAAAGATTATATATTTCCCCAGAAATGGTAGTTTGCTGCTCTGGCTCGATTGCAGCATGCATCAAGAATTTATTTTGACAAAGTTTGGCATGTTCTTGGTGGGATTTTCAGGAGATCTAGCATCTGTGTGGCACTGACCTACAATGGAGGAGCTGAAAGGCTTAATTCCGAAAATCTACATAAGCTTGGCGGAAGTTGGAAAGAAAACAGAATATACCATGACCAGACCTGTTTCTCTTTGAGATTAGGAGTTCATGGTACTAGAATGCTGTTTTTTACAATGGATTTTCAGCTGTGTTTCTGTCCTTGTTTCTTCCCACTATTTGAATTTCTCCCTCTGCAGCTCCATTCCATCCTCTGCGTGGTTTTTTGTCGTGCTCTGTGGAACTCACCACTGTGTCAATCTTCAGGCAATCTCTCTCTTACTTTGACCTTCTGCAAGGTATCTCTTCGTTTTTCAAGCATCACCTACACTAATACCTTAAATTACTCTGACAGTCTCTGAGCAAGGAACATGTTACACTGAAAGATCTGTAAATGTAAACCTCTTCAAGTGTTGTATTTAGAAGAGAAAAGCCTCTCTCATGGTAAAGAACAAGGCTTCAATGGGTCGGGTGCCACATTATCAGCCCCTCCGAGCTGGTGAAGCTGCACCAATGAAGAGATTTTCATCTGCAAATGTCAGGAAGGAAGGAAGGAAGGTAAGTGGATAGAAATCCATTTCTGTTTGCTGATCCTGCTCTGGCCTGTGATTCTTTGTCATTCATGGATGGCATAAATTGGAGAACCTGAAGGAGCCAGGATAAATTGGGGCAGCCTGTCTCGGAAATAAGGAGCTGTAACCAGGTATTTGACACCCCTCCATCTCCCCACTGCCATGTTGAGTGGTGCTCTGGCACAGAGGGAGGGTCTTTGCTGTTCTCTCATTTAGTTCTATTAATTTGAGGTGCCAGAGATTACATCAGCATAATTATTTCTTCAGCACGTAATATTATTTTAATACATTTTTTTGTATTTCATTTTCTAAATAGCCGCTCTTTTTCTTAAATGTCCTGGGTCTGTTTCTCTGATTTACCTTCTCATTTAGGACTGTAATGATCTCTGGAGCTGCCAGAAGTATTAGATGATTCTGTTAAACATTTGGAAACTGTCCCAGTTTCTGCTTCACCTTCAGAGGGGGTGATCTTCTGTTTAAAGTCCTCCATTGATCTTCTGTCTTTCAAAACTTCTCCAAAATGCATGAGAGCAGACTGAAAACGTAAATCAGGCTTAAAGAAAATGTATTCTGCTCCCCCTGCTAAAGGGAGGTAAGTAGAAGGTAATGCAGTCTGGTCATGAACTACCAGCTAAATGAAAGGGCCCAGATCTGCTGTCATCCTCTGTTACTCTGGATCCAAAATCTCCCAGCAGGGTTCCTGACTGTGGATTTACTCTGGGAGCAAGCAGATATCCTAAACTTGTGTTAATTGAATCTGGTTGGGGTCTTTATTAAACAGATATTCTTCCTTTTTTCCAAGTAATTCTGACAGATCTTAATCTTTTGCACAGTTTTCAACTTCTGGGAATCCATTTGCATGTAACAAATATTTAAGGGGGTTTAATACCTACATAAGCTTTGGGGAAAACATCTGAATTCAGAAAGTAGATTAAATTCTGCAAGATACCTTTTGGACTCAAAAGCGGGCTCATCTTCCTATGGCTATTTTGGGTTTTCGTGTTATTTTATCTCTTTTCAGTATGATCAAAATGTATCCATAAAAAATGGTATTGTCCTACCAAAAATCTACCCTTTGACAACATTTGCAGGAGGTATTTATACTAAAGGCAAGCTTTGTCCCCTGTTCTTGAGAGAAAGAAAAGGTAAGGGAGTCTCTCCACTGCTGCTGGCTAAGGAAATTCAGTGCTAATCTCTGGGTGCCTTGGGGATGGCAGGAGAAAAGATTTCAAATAATGTTGATTCTTGATCAAACTTGATTTTAATAACAGTGTCTTTTAAGGAAGAGTATGTAATTGACCTGTCTTTGTTCAGCCTAATGTGATTGAGAG
The DNA here is from genome assembly GCA_035583185.1 of Anabacerthia variegaticeps. Classification (NCBI taxonomy): domain Eukaryota; kingdom Metazoa; phylum Chordata; class Aves; order Passeriformes; family Furnariidae; genus Anabacerthia; species Anabacerthia variegaticeps. The sequence goes on along the minus strand of JAWWEW010000017.1, from coordinate 17,049,923 downwards.
GAGAATTAAATAATAACTGACAGAGACATCACTTTTTTAAGCCCACAGAAACAGCTACTGTCAAATATGCAAACACAGAAGGGAAGGAAAAGCCTCAAACTGCTCTGTAGTTTCAGCTGAGAGGAATTACATCAATAGATCTCCAGCAATTCTGAATCTGTTTCAAAGAGTGTTTTCAGTATAATAAAAATACACTTTCTTACTACAATTCTGAATGTCAGGAGTGGCTGGGAACAAGTCTGACTAGAATAACAAATTGTCACCAGTCAACTTTCTAGTGGGTGTCAGTGGGCACCAAGCCTATTATGCTGCAGGAAATCTTCACTGGAAATGTGTTAAGAAGCCCTTTGAGTCCTCCTGGCTTGCTCAGCCTTCCTTGCTACACACACTGGTGTGCTGTGCCTTGCAGAAAGGACTCTTGCACAGAACTGAAGATCCAAACAAGATAAAATACAGGCAAAGGATCACAAAAACAAGTTTTGAGGTAGGTGACTTGCCGGAGTAATCTGTCTGTTGCTTTAGCAAATACTGGGAAACACTCAAGCCATGCTAGAATCAATTAGAAGGCAAGCAGGCGGGAGAGCTCTGTTCATAAAAGAAGCAACCAGACCCAGAAGACATAAAGTCTTGTGGGAAATGGTCTGGCATCCTGGGGACAAGGACCTGCAACTGGAACCTGTGCTGGCAAAAGCCTGGGTGAGCTTGGAAAGGTGAACTGCTCATCACAGACTGGGGTCTGATGGAGACAAGGCCCAGTCCTGCTCCAACACAGTGCTATTCATCAGTAGTGTGGGTGAATGTTCTCAGTGCAGCTAAAATACAGATGTTTATATATGTATTTGTATATGTGTATTTCGTAATCAGCCACACAGTTCTGGAGACGTGATGCCCTGTTGTGGTTAGCAGAATGAATAATAACAATGCCAAATGTTAAAACCTTGTCTGGGACAATAAGTATTAGCTCTAGTCATTAGATGGAAACAGCTTGAGTTGAGCAATACTTAGTGTATAGCAATAAATGGAGCAGTAGCTGGTTTACCAGAGTAAACATGAGGGATATTTTGATCTGTAAGGGGTGGAATGAGTGTCCTGCTCTATTAAATGCAATTGGCTACTTATCTTGGTAGACAGGAGGGAGGGTAGAAAATAACCCCAACCCTGCAGTCTGAAGTGAATATAGCAAACAACCAAACTCAGGGCTAATAAAACACAGAAATCACTACTTGGAGGGAAATAGCCCACCGTAAAATCAATTTTAGCACCGTGAGCTGCCAGAAAGCAGGGTTTTTTCAGCTTGCATTTTCAAAAGATAAACCCCATTCATCCTGGGAGGTGGAGAACAGTAGGTCCTAAGAGCTTGTAGTGGCCACATTTTGCTTCATGCAGCTTTGGTGCACTGCTGGGAGAGGAGAGGAGGTGATCTGTACCCTGCAGTGCAGAATTCCTGTCAGGAGGCAACTACTTAGTTCCAATTAAAGTTGCCAGCTACAAGGCAGTGACCACAATTTGTGGCACAAATAAACAGACCAATTTCATAATCAATTCATTGACTTTGTTGTAACTGATGGCAAGGCTTTGCAATCAGCACAAAATGTCCAAATGATCCCTGGGTGCCCCAAAGCAGAGCAGGAGGCCGTGCCTGCTGGAGCCTGTGCAGAGCCCTGTCGTGAGAGCCACTCAATGAGGAATTACTGTAATCTAATCCTGAAGCAAGACAAAAGTGCAAACAGCCTTTTCCAGGGCTTCCTGACGTGGAAATGACAACTACTTGGCAGCAGCCCTTTCAGATGGTCCGGAGATGATGACGTAGTGGAGATGAAATGCTTCTCTGTGGTCTGACACGATTCTCAACTCTTCCATCTCCTCGAAAATATGTGGCAGAGGAGTAATCTCCTTTGAGCTTCCCAGCCAAGAAGCAGCATGACTGCTTGTTCAAGGGAAGTTTGACACGGCATTCGACACCCCCCAAAAATGCTGCTGCTGCTGTTATTCACTCTGCATCCATAGGAATCCTCGGGGCTGAAATGCTGGAAATAAGTTTCACGTGAACGCTGTCCCTTTGGAGAGACCTCTACAGTGACAAGCTGGAGAGCGTGTTTTGCTTTTTCCTGCAAAGCCCTTGCCTTTTCCATGGAATTGGGATGTCTCTAGAACATAAGACTTGCAGCAGAGCCTGACAGAAAGTGCTTATCTTTGCCATTATCAAAGATGGCAAAGGAATCCTCCTCTTGAGCCAGATCCTCCTGTGTTACTTTACACACCTCCGGCACTTGGTACCTGATCACAAACAGAGCCTTGCAAGGGAGAACTTGGAATCTGTGGGCGTGTGGAGCTGCTCACATGTTTGCAAGGATATCAGAGGCCAGATCCGAACAGATCAAAATGCAATTATGCAGACACTTGAATTTCAGATCGACTTCTTAAGGTGCTGCTTCCACTGAGCAGCAAACTCAGGTATTCAAATGGATTGTGGGGAGATCTTGAGGAGGAGACAAGGCTGGTCCTGCTTCAAAGGGCACAAGGCAGCCGTGGGCTCCCTGTGGCACAGGCATGTTAGGAGTCCAGGACTGCACCTTATTTAAGCTGTGTGTGTTCCTGGGGTCTGCTTTTCTTCACCTTTACCTTACACCCAAATAATGTGAAGCGGAGATACAAAGATGTTCTTTCAAGTTAAAGTTTGTAATTTTTGTGTGCTTTCCCTAAGTTGAGACCAATCAGGCAAAAAAACCACCTTTCTGTGTCTTCCTTCTTGACTTCTTTTGAGAGGAATTAAGAGGAGAGCGGCATGTCTGGCTTTGAATGGGAGCACAGAGCTCCTTTTCAAAGGCTTCTGCTCAGAGAAACAATGGAAGTTGCAGGGATCAAAAGGGTGGAAAAAGGGTGCAGCTGAGATTGTGCCAGATCTGTGACACAAACCCTGTTGTGAAAATGAGACAACTTGGAACCTCAAGGTTGAACCAGAAATAGGAGACGGGGGATAAGGCTGAGATGCAGAAAACACCTCAGGAGAGTGAAATGCACTAAAGATAACTGGGGAAGGAAGAGGACCAGTGACAAACGGGGAGTGACAAAGGAAATGACAAGAAATAAAGGCTAAACCAGAGAGACCAAAAAGGATATAGAGTGAAGTTCATTTTCTTGAAAATGACTGAAGTGATTAAATGGTATCGAAATCTGGAAGAAGTGTAAGTTTGTGGAGGGTTGAGTCATAAAGGTTACCTAGAAAATAACTTTTTAAAGCCACAAATTCATTGCAATTTTGCTGGCATTTGTTCTTACTGCACTCTTGTGGTGCCTGTCTGCTTATAGAGTTGTATGTGTTGATAGGAACGTGGCTATAGAACTACCACTTTAATTGAAGCAGGCACTGAGAAAAGCACTGGGAATGTAGAGACAAGTGGTAAGAATGGTTTTTAAAACAATGCAGGTGTGATAATTTCTTTAAAGTTTGAAGACTACATGACATTTGAGGCAGGAGTTACACTCGTGGCATGGAAATTGGCAGGAATCTCATTAAAAAATTAGTGTGTTATTGTCTAATCAAAGACTGTATTTCCTCATTAGAGAGTAAGAGCAACCTGGTGGGGTTTTGTTCTGATCTTTCTTTGATTTTTTTTATTTTTTTAAAACTGATATAATCTTGCTTGCTTGGTTTTTTCTCCTCATTTTGGTCTTTTTTGGTGTTACTGACCCGTTTTTGTTCTGAAATGTTAGCACAGCTGAACATCCCCACTGGACTTCAAGGTAAGCATTTGGCAAAGTGGGATCTGGAGACTCCTTGGGACACTCCTTCCAAAGGAGCTGCTGGAAATCAGTGCTCCTCTGCGGCATTAACCAACCGAATGGGGAACTCTGGAGGACTCTGCAAAGAAAGGTGGAGATAAAGTGTCAGGGAAATATCTTACTTTTCTGCAAACCAGTTCCCCTGCCTCAGTGTGCTCAGAGGAGGTGAAGTAACAGCAAGGCAGCGTGGTTTCAATTATAGGGGGATGTGTACAGTCATGTCACTGTGGCGTAACAAGCAGGTAAATCTAAAAAAACCCCACCCTTATCTAGGTTTATGTTGATATAAAACCTGAGTCAAGAGCACTCTGAATGCTCAAGACCCATTTGAGGAGTTTGATGTTTAAGAACATCTAGAAAAGAGTTTTAAAACCAAAAGTGTTAATGAAGTCATTGATATGGTTCAAGATTTTCTGGGGTTGCTTTCTGTGGGCCTGAATTTGGAAGTCTCTCTTCATTGGTATAATGACTGAGAAGACTTGCTTAGAAGTCTAATCGGTAAAAAATTCCTTTAGGGACTTTCTTGTCTATATTGTATGAAAATCACATGGAATTTAATTTTGCAGCAGGGAATAGGAGCTGAGGCTCCGATAACACGGCAGGTAGGCCAAATAAAATTCTTGCTGTGAGTGCTCTTTAAACCCCCAAAATGAATATATTGGTGCTTGATCTAAAGTCAGCTCTTATGTGAAGAGTCTGGTAAGTCTTACAGCCTGTGAAAGTAGTGATTTGGAAGTGTTTTTGCACAAGGAAAAAGAAACATTCATGTCTTAGGGTAAGAATGTGAGAAGTTTTGCCTTTTTCTGAAGCTCTTTGAAGAATGGCTTAGACAGACTGTTGTGATGTTTGCACTCCAGTGCTGGAAATACGGCAAACCTTAGTTCTTGCCATGTGTCTTTTAACTCCATGCACTCAAATAATTCTCTTTGGGATCACAGCCTTACCTCTTTTTAGAGTCAAAAGCATTTGCATCCAAGTTTTTCCACTAAAGAACAGGATGAGCTGTACAAATTATGCAACGTGTAGAAGTTTATCTGCTCGGCTCGTTTATGTCTGGTTTTAGAAAGAAAAAGGAATTTAGCTTGCAGTTAAGGATAAATTAGAGGAGAACTGTCATGACCTCTGTTACTGTGTATTGCATTAGTTTCCTTCAAACACTGGAAGTTTGAGTCTGGTGCCTGAAAATCCCTTTTTTTGCTTTTAAATGACTCCTCAGTTCTGTAAGCACATAGTGCCTTTTTGCCCATTAATTTGGGAGTGGCTCAGAGGGTTTCTTTCCTTGAAGGTTTGGTCCCAGCCTCCTTTCCTGCACTGGACTGAGTGCAATGCATCGGTTCAGGATAACCCCTGTGCAATTCCTGTTTTCCTTACACTTTAATTGCAGCAAAGGAATTGTGTGTGAGCGCAGCAAGAGGTCTGGGAAGCATTTCTTGTGCCTTCAGACAGGATTTAAACAGAAAGACACACAGGAGAAGGTTAAGCTGGGAGCTGGTCGGCTCCATCTGCCCTAGACAGACCATGATACGGGTGGGAAATGCTGACTGAGTTCAGACTCCCAACCTAAACAGAGACTTGCCATGTGAAAATGTGCTAAACTACCCAAGGAGCTTTGGAGAGGTCATAGGCTCATTCCCACACCACTCACCTGAAGAATTACCTATGGCATGTGTCGAGAAAATGTCTCTAGAGGAGAATTTATGAGTACAACTGAAATCTTCCTGTGAATAACCTGAAGACAAATCATAAACTCTTGGGTTTGATACTGCTGTACACAATCAGGTATCTTTAGATACCTGACTGTGTCCTTCAGGTTCTCTGGGGAGACAGGTTCTTTCTAGTCAATCTGCCAAACCCAGATTGGGACACAAGCTCAGAAGAGAAGATGTCAATGCAAAAATTTAAAATGCTGCTTGCAAAATGGCCAGCTCTTCAATGCCAATGGCTTCCCATAGTGAGAGTCTTCATGTAGAATTTCCAGAAAGGAAAACAAGAGGAGTGGTGCTACATCAGCTTTATGGCACGCTGGCCAAGAGAGGCATCTTTTGAAATGAGATTTTTCTTGCAATCTTTGGTTGAATTTCTATTTTCTAAAGGCTAAAACTCACTGTTTAGTAATGGTTTGCTAATGTTATTTCACCACTGAATAAGTGATAATGATCTTGAACTAAACAAGCCTTTAAAAATCTTAATGAAGGGAACTATGAAAAAAGTCACTTTTATGTTTTTGGAATAAACAGTGAGCCTGGGTGGCTGTTTTTAGGGACATGAGGAATTGCACTTTTGTGAATGATGTTCAGGTGTATCAATACACTCAGTTTCTAGGTTATGTCTTTTAACACTGTTCATTGAAAGCGAAAAGATCATGGTCTCTGTGTCTCCCACTCTGTTTCTCTTGCACCTTTCCCAATTTAGTTTTGTGTTGGGATCTTTTTTTTCTTTTCCCCAAGACTTACAGTACTTGTAAAAATGTGTAGCAGCTGAGCTCTTTCATCAAGCATCTGTTGGGGCCAGAACTCAATCAAATGAGAAACATGAATGGCCAAACCAGATGCACCAAACTCTTAATAAACTGCTTTTCCTCCAGGCCTGAAAACTCTGCTGACATTTGCCTAAATACAGCTAAGGCCCAGGCAACCCTCTTATTTTGACAAGAAACTTAAAACATGTTTTAATTAAAAAACTATTTGCTTTTTTCAGACTGCCTGTGATATTAATACTATTTGTCTGACATTTCAAATACTTTCCTCACTGTAATTTTCTCAGCTGAAAGAGGTTTAAAGCAGCCAAGAGCATAAATTATATCTTGTTTTATACTATAAGCTCTGAGGTGTGGAAGTGCTCCCTAATGTAGCTTTTAAAAACTTATTTATTATGTCAAAAAGCAGCATTGACACATATTTTGAGTCAGAAATGAAACAAGGCTGAACATTAAACTTTTCAGCACGATAGTTTCCATCATCAAACTGTGTTTAACCCTGTTGTGACTTTTCTGCAGGTATTGGATATGGATATTGTTCTGGCTGCCTTGCTCCAGGAGGGCCAGCACTGGTGGCAGTGATGTTGGCACCTTAGTTGATGTCACTTCAGGAAGTCCCCTGAGCAGTGGAGCCTGTTCCCTGCCTTTAGAGCAGGGAAGAGTTTGTTGGGTGTGTATTGTGTGTCTTCAGAGCAGTATGGAACTGCTGGGTTACAAACTCCCACCAGTCTCCTTCCCACGTGTCCTCTGGAAAGCAGAGAGAGCTTCAAAACAGCCACTGAAGGTGTATGTGCCTTCTGCTCCCCTGGGAAGGGATGTGGACCTCTGGTGCAGGAGGAATTAGGAGTGTCCTGAAGCTTTGCTGAGAGCTCTGACTGCTGAGCCATTAGAGGAGGGGAGAGTTGCTCCTGCAGCTTTTGGGAACAGACTGGGGTGCCCTCTGCTTTCTGGCACGAAAAGCCTTTGTGTTGGAAGCTGAGAGAGAGGGGCCAGCCGTGTCCCTGCAGTGGGGATTGCTCACCTGGCAGTGTCTGCAGCCCTTGGACACCTCTGCTGCTCTGTGTGACCTCAGGTGTGTGTGCCCCTCCCTCTGCACCAGGGAGGAGCCCTGGGCACCGAGCTGGCCACTGGGCATTGCCCCAAGCCTGCTTTGGCCAAGGGGGTGCTGTGAAGCTCAGTGTCACCGTGCAGAGAGAGACCCTTCTGGGGATTCTGCTCCAACAGCTCACAACTGCCTTTGAAAATATTGGGGTTTTTTTTCCTAAGCCTGATTTTTCAAAGGTGATACAGGAGCCTCTATGGAAAAGGGAGTAGAACTTCATGGGCTGCAGACAATCAGCACTACCCAAAAAGTAATTCTCAGGTTTTGCTTGGTGTAACCATTCTCAGTATTATTAGGTGATGTTCTATCTTGATACTACTATGCAAGTAGTCTTTATTGTCATCTTCCCAGTTCAAACATTGTGCCAGTGCCTTCAAGAAAAACCCAGATAAATCAGTAGAAAAACCTGTGTTCTGAGTGAAGGAAACATAATTGAAATCTGTCAGAAAACTAATGCTCAGAAAATTCCCTGGAAAAACAAGACTTTCAGGAAACCCCTTTTTTTAATAGACTTGCATAAACCTTGGTGATATTTATGAAGATTGAAAACCAAAGTGTCAAACCTCATTTGTATCTCCAGGTGCACAATGTAGCCCAGCTGATACAAGGTCATTGACTACAGAATGCTTTTTCCTCAGTCACTTTAGTGCAGCTGAGATGGGTGGGAATTAAGTGTTTCCATCTACTTTTATCTATGAGAAGGGATGAAAGTGAAAAGTGAAAAAAGTAGTAAAACGAGTGGTTTATGATGATTCCCAGAATCCAGAAAGTGGCATTTAGTTTTTTATTTATCCATTTTTCAGAAGGTCCCCTTCTCCCTTTATGAAGACTAAACCCAGCCTTCCTAAGGTTCCAGTACAGAATGCAGTTCCATCTGCCTCTTCTGGTTCTTTAATGGGGCACAGAAACTTGAAACAGGAGATGATTTTTCCATTCCAGGAATGCTCAACAGATTAGTAGATGGCTGTTGTTCTAGCTTGTGTTTGTTTATTTTATCACATCATATGAAAGACCTGACCAGAAAAGATTAAAAGCTTCTGAGTCATCTATATGGAGAAATAACTTGAGAAAGCTGCATTTTTAGCTTGTGCAGCATAATTAAACCCACTAATGAGTTAAAACATAAATACAGAAACAAGTGACACAGAAGACTTTATACTCTGTATTGAAGCATCCATCAATCTGTGCATCTCTAGCCCTGGGCTTTGTTAGGACCTCTTGAAGTCCAAGTGTGATTCCAAATTACCTTTCAAAGCCTGCAGCTCAAGCATCCTTCTAAGAGTGCAGGAGGTGCTTCTGAAATGCAGGAGGTGGTTGTAGCACATCAGTGGGGTAATACCCCAGCTCAGCATTTGGCTTTTTTCCTCTCTGGGCATTTCAGAAGCAGATAACTTGACAAACAACTCAACCCAACCTTTGTTGTCCAAGTCCCCACTGCAACTTGAGCTGGGCAAGCTGCAGTTGGCAAGTTCCAGTTTCTGAACATCTTTGGCTTCATAAATCCACATCCAGCACAAAGGTCATTCTAGCTGGGCTGTTCTGAAGATGTGAAAGATGCTGCTCTGTGGGCCTGACAACAGCCAGCCTCTGCTGGGGTCCTGCTGCTGCTCCCAACTTCTCAGGCAGCCTAAACTTGCTGCTTTGACTTGCTCGTATCCAGGCTGAGACTCTGTTTGCACATGTGAAAAGCCTGGTGTTTGAGGAGTCTCCTTAAGGGGAAGCCAGCTCTAGATTTCCTACTCCTTTCTTTTATTTTCACATGCTCTCAAGTGTACCGAGTTTGGGGAACAATCAGGACATGATGCAAAAGTCAGTTTTAATTTCCAAGCCTGAGAACAACTGTAAGATTTCAATGAGTGAAAGAAGTGCCAGAACAACTTATCGTGCTCACTATGGGTTTGCATCATGCCATGTCTGCCTGCTGTGTTTTCTGGGCAGGAATTTTGCTGTTTGTACATGAGGATGGGGATCCTTTCTATTCCATGGCTATCTCTGAGTGTTTTGACTGGCCAGGCAGAGCACTGCTTACGAAAGGATTGGCAAAGTATGGTCATGGAATGACATACTTTGGGACTGGGGCGAGTGCCCTCAATTCCTGTTGCCAAATGAATTGCAGTGGCTGAATTAATTTTGGCTGTGCTCAATAGAGTACCTGGCCATCGAGGCTGTGCTGGACACAAGCTGTGTCCCCAGCACTCGGGGAGCCTGTGTCCCAGGACTGGAGCAGTCAGTGCCTCAGAGCCTGCAGGTTTAAAGTTTGCATGTTGCTGGTTCCAGAAGGATCCCCCCGTCCCACTAATCTGCAAGGCAAAAAGAAGATGGCATTAAAAACTCTGTTCCAAAGGTATGCTGATGTTTGGAACGCAGTACCACTGGATTTCTGAGGGTGTAGGGGGGAGAACCAGTGCTGTCTGACACAAAGCTTGGCGTGGTGTGTTCCCAGGGCCTTCCCTGAGTAAGAGGAGGGGGAGTCCTGCCTGCAGCTCAGGGCTGGAACTGCCTCCTCAGGGAGCCCCATGGGGAGGGGGAGCAGCACTCCTCTTGCCCATGAAGCTCTAGAGGTGTGCACAAGTGAGGGAAGCAGCACTCCTCTTGCCCATGAAGCTCTAGAGGTGTGCACAAGTGAGGGAAGCAGCACTCCTCTTGCCCATGAAGC
>JAWWEW010000017.1:17027043-17039806 GCA_035583185.1 Anabacerthia variegaticeps | reverse complement strand
GAAGCTCTAGAGCTGTGCACAAGTGAGGGAAGCAGCACTCCTCTTGCTGATGAAGCTCTAGAGATGTGCACAAGTGAGAGAAGCAGCACTCCTCTTGCCCATGAAGCTCTAGAGGTGTGCACAAGTGAGGGAAGCAGCACTCCTGCTCTTGCTTATGAAGCTCTAGAGATGTGCACAAGTGAGGGAAGCAGCACTCCTGCTCTTGCTTATGAAGCTCTAGAGATGTGCACAGGCTCACCCACAAATTGCCCCTGCTGGAGTTAAAACAGGAAGGGAGGTAATGCAGAGCTTGCAGATTTTTTCTTTTAAACTTTTTTGGGGAGTCTAGAAGCGTGGCTCTTGGTCCAGGGTTAGAACAACTGGGAGAAACATCCTGGTAAAGGATCATTCAGAGGTGAGCATTTACATCTTTGAATGAAGCCAGTAGTCTTGCAGAGCCTTTTAGTACTCAGCAGTTCTTGGGGGTAACTGCAGGAATTTACTCATTTGCTTGGTCTTTGCAGAGCGTGGAGAACGTTCTGCTGGTGGTGGGTTTCACAGCACTTTGGGAACTGCACTGCAATGTGATCTTTTCTTCTTTTTGGAGAGCCAATTGCTTTAAATATTTTCTCAAGCATTTAGAGACGTTGCTTTTCAGAGTGTTCATCAGCTGCTGCTGGTCCAGTTAGACACAGCAGTACAAACACAAAGCTCTGAGTCCTGCTTGGCTGAGCTGGCATTGCAGCCCATGAACTGCTTGCACTGGGAACCTGCTGGGAGAAAGAATGCACAGTGACCAAACACTGAAGTATCACGGATTCTGCAGAGGCAATGGCACTCAAATTGAAAGCATTAAGCACAGGCTTGCTTAAATATAAAATAGCTGCACACTAACCCCTTCTGCTTCCTGGGAAGAATAATAATGCTGGTCTAATTCAGAATGAAATTAAAATCAAACAAAACAATTTCTCTGTAACCAAAAGCAAGTCTGTGGCAGGGATGAGTCAGGACTGAAGTTCTGAAATTATGAAGAGGGTTTTGGAGCCTCTTTCCCTCTTGCCAGGGAGGGTTCAGAGGTAACAGATTTAAAGGACAGGCAGACAACCTGTTGCTGAGGAAGTCACAAACAGCTGACACCTGTTCTGCACCTTGGAGGGCTTGCATGATGCTCCAATGTGTGAGACCAGGCATGATTTAAACTCTTTTTTTAAAAGGTTTTCTTTTTCCATAGCTTTTTGCAGATTTGGGATAAACTGCATGCTTATTTGGGTAATGAACTCATTTTGTTCTCTCTGCTTTCTTATAGGTGAAGCACCCAATTCTGCCAGCTACAATTCTGGTTGCCTCCAATAGCAGGGAACTTTTGGGTCAGAGTCATCAGAAGGGATAACAGACAGTTTTCAGGTATTGCATACTAATGAATATCTGGCTCTTAGTCATTATTTATCTACACCAGAAATTTAATGACTAACTTGAAAGCTCTTTATTGAATTCCTGTGTTTGGGGACAACAGTGCTTCACAAAGTGCAGAACACTGAGTACCACAGACAGGTTTCTGTGTGTCTTCAACATCAACCATGCATGTCCTCATTCATTCTTCTGTTTGCCTTAATGGCTTTCTGCCACCCTTGGAGCACTTTGGAAGGTGGGCACGGTGTGAATTCAAGAGTCACAAACCAAGGAGCATCTGGATAAGAGCCTAAATATATGCATTTGTGGTATCACACATATGGGAAGGACTGAAAAAGCTGATGGGTATCCTGGGTAAGTGGCTCCTGATAGGACTGGCTTCTCTCAGCACTGCTGAACTGCTGGGCTTTGATGGTTCTGGGGGGTTCCCAAAGTTCTCCAGCTGCAGGACAAGTCCCCCTCTGAAACCCTGAGCATGGAGATCTGGATAGCTGGAGTGATCCCTGTTGTTGGTTTGTGGCTCAGGTGACTGGGCAGCTCTTCTGAACTGGGATGAAGTTTTTAAACGGTGGGAAGAGAGCAAAGCCAAAGGGGCTGAGGAGGGGAGAGAAGGTGGTGAGTGCTGTGGAAGGGCTGTGAGGAGCAGGTCTCTCCTGCCTGGGGTTGCTTTTCCCTGGCCTGACTCCCTCAGAAGCTCAGGCAGTTCCTGCATCTGTGTCACTGCCTGACAGGACCAGAGGGATATGGTTTAACTATTTGTGGTCCTTTTGATGTCTTGCTTGCCAGCACTGGCAAAACAAGTACTGTAACTTGGCTTGAGCTTCCCTGTAGCTAATTCTGGAACCATGAACTCATCCCCCTTGTTTCCAGCAAGGGGCTGTGTCTTCTGTGGTGCTGATGGTCCAGAAACTGAACCACCAGGCACAGCCAGTGAGCAATTGGGTTACACAGTGTATGGACACACATGGATATGCACATATAGGGTATTTCAGGGGGAGCACAGCAATCACAGAGAGGGCTGTTGGTGTCAGCACTTCTTTTAATTCTTCTCTTGATAATTCTGTCAATGCTGTCAGGTAACAGATTTGGTATCATGTGACCAGTCAAAAAGGACAGCTGAGTTTTCCAACAGGAAAAGATTTTGTTGCAACTCTCTTGGTACCACTCAATTTCTTGAGCTTGAGGCAAAACTTCAGAAAGAGGGACATTTAAAAAGAAAAAAAAGTGACAGGCCTTGTATTTTAATTCAGGATTTGGGTTTTTTTCCTTCTCAGAAGGAAGCTTTGGTAATTTAAAAGTACTGTGGTTTCTCAGTCCATTTTCAAATCCAGAGTGTTAAGGACCATATTCCTGGTGTTTATGTGGCCCTGGTTCAATATGTGGCATGGAAAGCATTTTATGAGTTTTACTCTTCATTACTCACATGCTTCCCCAAGCCTTACTTCTCAAAAAATCCAGATCTTTCCATGGTATAGAGATGTGTAAGTGCACTGACACTGAGTTTTCTGCTTTCTGGGAGTTTGGCTTGCCCCTAAGCTGAGGTGCACCCTCCAGTAGCTGTGTAGCCAAAGGGTTGGCCTCTGTCTGTGTGTCAGTCCAGAGGGTACACAGATTCACACCTAAAAGGGTTTTAGAAGCATGTGCAAGCATGGTCATTCAAACAAATATTCCACCTTTGAGTATTCAAACAATTATGAGCTTTTAAGAAATATTGCTGGAAAAATTTTATGCTCAGTTTCAGAACTCCCCACCTCCCCCATTGCCTTTTCTCTCAGGGGAAAGCATTTGGAGAGTTGCATTCTTAAAAATTCCACATCCACAAGCTGAAGTTCTGCAGAAAAACCTACTGTGGTAATCAGTATGTTCATCTGGGGAAAAAACAGAGCTGAGCTATTTATTTATCTTTAATTATAAGTGGTTAAACAAGGAGAATAGACTTACAGTTCCTACTGAACTTAAAAAGACTCTGATTTGTGCCAGCTAAAAATTAATTAGTAAGGAATTTTTAATTTCAGCATCCTAGGCCAAGAATCTCTTCCTTGATAAAGAAGTCCCCATGGAATAGAGTTATGAGATGAGATTAGAAGGAACATAAACTTTCTATCACATGAAGCTTCTACTCTGAGCACTGATGCAAAGGGCATGGCTGGTCCTTCCCTTTTTTTGGTGTTGGACCACAAGCCCTGAGCTGACCAGACGGGGGCCCAGCATGGCAGAGGAGAGAACACAGCCCTCGATGGAGCTGGAAGAGTCTGAGGTGCAAAAGCATTAAGGGCTTTTAAATCAGAAGTAAGAAATTGCTCTAGGTAGAATAGCTAATCCTGCTCCTTTTGGGAAGTCATGCTATGCTGTTGCTTGCCTCATGTCTGCTTGAAGCAGAGGGGCATAAAGCACTGGGGATAAAAGCCATAAAAATGGTTTCTTATTCATTAAACCTCTTTCTTCTAGTTTTTTTTAGATTTTGACATCTTTTGAGGTGTGGATGGAAAGGGGGGAAAATTTAAAATTCACAGGGGAAAACTGGTGATCACTAGACAGAAAATATTTCAGATTGGTGGGTTTTTATACGAAATAGAAATCTTTTGGCTCTCAAATTCTAAACTGATTGATTTCAAACATTTTCCCCTCAGACAAATTTTGCAACATTGAGAAAACAAGAAGAGAATTTAAATCCAGTATTTGTTCGGAGTGCAGTTTTACACTCAGCCAATCAAAAAACCTAAAGTAGAGCTGCTTTGTTTTTGCAGGCTTGTATTGATTTGTGAAAAGCCACAAACATTAGTGACGAACTTTAAAGTGAACCACTTGTTGTTCCTCTGAAAAAGTTTCTCTGATCTCTCTGTTCCTTATGGTAATTGAACATCACAATCAAGATCTTGCAAGCCTGGCAGTCTCAGTGCAGGGGAGGCACAGCAGGCGTTTCATGGGTACAGCATGGGGAAAATATCAGTGTATTGTCATGGCCATGGGCAGGCAGAAAAGCTGTACCAGGGTCAAGATAGAGCTGCAAATACTGAGTTATTTTCTTACCTCTGTGAGCTGGAGGCAGGTGATGCCACCAGGCCAAGGTGGGGACAAGCAGAGCAGTGCCAGTGGAGTCCTGTGGGGTGGCAGATCTGCTGAGATGGAGCAGGGTGGGAACTGCAAAGGGGATCTGGGAAAAGTCCTGGGGACACTTCATGGGCCAACACTACATCAGGACATGGGGACACTTCATGGGCCAACACTACATCAGGACATGGGGACACTTCATGGGCCAACACTACATCAGGACGTGGGGAAAATCTCTTCTGTTTTCTCTAAGGATGTGATTTTCAGTTAGTTATTCACCACCCAGGATTTCACTTCCATAGGTTTTTGGGGTTTTTTTTTAAATCCTTGGTAGTTTTGCCTTATGGAGGAATCCTACATGTTATGGAAGATGGCAAGGATAGAAAGAAAAGTCACATAATGTTTGCTGCAAGTGACAACCTGAAGTGGCTGAGCACCCCCAGAAGTCTCCCAGTCACAAGATTCAAACCTCAACTACTAAACCCAACTTTGTGTAGGAAAGAGCTTTCTATTTTTACCTGAAACCTGCAAGGCACTTATTTTCCTAAATGAGAGTATAGAGTGCGTGTAAATATATTTGTGGGGGTATTTTACATAGCCTGTTTTTGCTTTTAAAGAATGGCTTTCTTCTAAAGAGAAGTGAAGAATCTTTCAAGGAGAGGAGAAATCCCTCACTGATCTCAGTCAGGGCTGCATTTGTAGGCTTGGAAGGAGTCAAAAATGCAGGGCTGGGATCTTGCATTGCCAGGTTTAGTTCAGATGAAATTTGCTTTTCTTCTGTGTTCTTTGAATGAGAAGGAAAAAAAAAATCATGTTTTGATATTGAATTTGCTTAATTCAAGATGTAAATAGCTTTGTTAAAAGAATTGAAGGTAGTAACTCTTTGGCAATGACCCTGTCCAGTTTATTTAGATGAAAGATGGTTGCAAATAAACTATCAAGAAATCCACATTTGAAATAATTTTTATTTAGACTGGATGCTTGTTTTTTAATGTTTCCCCTTGACTGTCCAGAGGGGGAGGAGGGTGCCAGGGTGTGTTGGTATGGACATGGCTTGGAGGAGAGTTGAGCCCACTTTGCATGACATGCATGGATCAGTTTAACAAACTCTAATTTCTCACCAATTTATTCAACTGAAGAAGAAGAAATTGAAAAATACGCAGGACCTTCATGTTCCTTTTTAAAGGTTCAGCAGTTTGTTTGGGGGTTTGTTATTTGTTGGTTATTTTTTAATTTTAAGGAAAACATTGTTTTACTTTGAAGCATCTCAACTTCATTTTCAGCAAGTTAAAAAAATCAAGGCACAAAATACATCTTTTCATTTCAGGTCTAATTAAATATTTTGTTTGATTATAAAGTACTGTTTTTTCATCACATAGAAAAAAAAAAGCTGAAAAAATTTCAAGGCTTATTTTGGATTTTGGTGCTTTTTAGAACACGAAGGCAGCGCTAACAACAGCCAAATTTGTTTTTACACTATTAGAGCTGTCAGTGGTGAAAGCTAAATAGTTCTGCCCTCCTCCCTCTCATCTCCAAACCCAGAGAAAAACTGATCTCCACTGTCTTCCTGTACCTTTGTTCCATTAACACACTGGAACATGCTCACTATGAAATTCCTCTTCCAAGGATTCTTTATTCAGCACAATATTTGAAGCTTCATGTTAATCTTTGTAGTCTCCATCAAATCTATAAAATGTGGGGCTGGCTGTTCTAAAAGCCACAGGCTGTTCTCTTGTGGAGCTCCCAAAGGGTTAAAGCAGCAGCAGAATATGTTTTTTGTAATTCTGGCCACACCAGGTGACCTTTGCATGCAGCAGACAGCTCTCCATTTCCCTTGAAATAAAAGTATTTCACTAGATACGGTGTTTATATAAATCAAATGAGGCCTCAAATTATGTAAACCCTGACTAATTATTTTAAATAAAATTACAACTTTCAGTTCTGCATTTCTGGCATAATTCACCTCTGATGCTCACCTAAGCTGGAATGTCTCTGCTGTGTATTTGGGCTGCTTGATTATCCTGATAGCTGGTGTCATTTTTTGGTGCCTGCTCAACGAAGGTAATTTTTGTGTCTCTAAGCCAGCTAGAAGATCAAGTTCTGTGAGCTGGAGAAGAAGAAGGCAAAGCAGAAGGTGTGCAGTGAGCACTGTCAGGGTGGGGATGCTGCTCACAGACCTCACATGCACAGGCATCCTTTGGTCTTCTTGCTTTCAGATACCCAGGAAAAGTTAATCACAGAATATTACTTGGCCATGTTTTAGACTCATGCAAGTATGCAACTCTGTGTTTGGACTTGACTCTGCTCTCCTGTGCATGCATCAGGCAGTTTTGAGAAAGTACCTTATCAATGATGTGGCAATGCACAGAAATACGAGGTAACTTGGAGCTTTCCTAGGCAGGATGATTTACAGCTAAGAACTTTCAGTCTGGTAAGTTTTTGCTTCGATAGTTCAAAATGCCTTAACGATTTTGTGTGAAAGGGAACTTCCCAGAGGCATTTGAATGCTGACATATTTTAGGATCTTGCCAGTGAGCCAAATAACGTAGAATGGTCCTTTCAGGTGAGGTGTATTGGAAGGGGTTGCTGGTGGGATACCCTGGGACAGTGACAGAGATGTATGAAGGCACGTGCACAAGCATCATCTAGACAATGGTAATGTGTTTTTTTTGGTCAAGGATAAAGCATTTTTGTATCCTTGCTTTAACCTGCTTTTAACCTACTATTACTTTTAGAGAGGCACATCTTTTTGCACAAAAGCATCTGATATTACAGATGAATTCTATAATAAATGAGGTATTTGAGAAACAGCTATTGAGTGAAAGCACAGTGAAGAAGGTGATACTGAAGCAAGAACTAATTAGGAAACAACCACTTTGGACTGCCAGTAATCCAAGATTTCAGAAATGTGGTCTAATTTACTGATCTTCACTAAAAAAAACCCTTCCCTTTTCTTGACATGAAGAATGTATCTTTGGATCAGATCTTTCTCTTCCCTGTTTGCCTTCAACTCTCCAGAGAATATGGGCAGGCAGAGTTGCTCCTCTAATTCAATTAGCTTACCTTTGTGGGAGGAAGAGGTTGTCTGCAAGTGTATGGAATGTGAGGAAGGGCTTCATCTGGCTAAAGGAAAATATTCAGTAATTTTTTTAGCCATCTGCAAGAAAACAGCAGCAAAACCAGCTTGCTGAGAAAGGTGGATATCTCTGGGCCCTTTGCCTTAATTCATTCACAAAAGTATCGAATTCTTACGAAGTGGCCCTGCTATTGATGCTTTCTCTTTGTATCAGGGATGCTGATTGTGGACAGAGTGCTGTGCAGATAAGCACAAAGGATTCATTACTTCCCATGGTGTGTGCTTCTCCAGTTTCTTTCAGAAATAGAAAGTCCAGTAAGGAATGAATCCAAGTGGCAGGAGAGGGAAGTGGAAATAGAGGCTTAACCAACAATGAAAAGCAGCTCGTAGTTTACACGAGGAGTTTGCAGCAGGAAGAAGGAGATTCCACTGAATCTGTGCTGTACTAGCTAGCTAACAAATGCTCCTCAGTCTTCAAAACAAACACAATTATATCTGGGAGTGTAAATTCCAGATGAACTGTTTGATGAGCTTTCCACTCTGCTTGGAGATAAAGGTTGTGGGAAAGGGTCCACTGAAACTGCACCCAGTCACAGTGCCTCCAGCACAGCTGGCTTATTTCTCTCCTCTTATTTCTTAAATTTGGTTTTCATCTAGGATACAAGAGAATGCTGTTCAGGTAGTGTTTAATTTAACTACTGCCAAATATTCAGGTTCCACACATGTAGTTTACTAGTCTGCCTGATTTTGCTGAAACTTAATGGGGTGCATAATTTTGGGAAAGTTGCTTTCAGGTGTTATAGGCTGTATGTGTTTCCAGTGGAAGCAGTTTCTTGTCCTCCTGTGAAACTTAATGAACTAAAGTTTTGTAAACCATTAAAAGATATGCCGCAGAATATCATTACAAATGATAGATGCACATGTTTTAAATTCTGCTCTGAAATTGGTCTATAAGCATGATCAGAATTGTACTGCAGACCTAGTAGGTGTCCTGCTGCACTCTGACACTTGCTCTTCTGAATGTCCTCAGCCTATGACCTTTTTGCTTTCTTTTTTTCCTGCAAAGACACCCAAACCACAGGGAGGAGAATGTGTCCCATGGAAGCAAACGTGCCTTAGCCCTGGCAACTTGTTGTGCAGGAGGAACAGCTGTAACTCTGTGATATCATTCCAGCGTTGCCCCCATGGCTATTCATCTCTGCAGCAACGTAACCTTTACCACTGCTAGACTGGAGCTAGCACAGCTTCCTGGGAAGGTTTGACAGTCCCCTTTGGCATGTGTGTGGTGTGGCCAGGGCAGCCCAGAGCTCAGAATGTGGGTTGTTCTACGAGAGGCTGGAGAATGCTCTTAGTCATAGGATTTAGTTGTAGATACTCCTGCGAGGAGCGGGGAGTTGGACTCGATGATCCTCATGGGTCTCTTCTAATTTGAGATAGTCTACGGTTCTATGCAGCTCTGGGGTCAGGAATGTTCTTTGGCTTCTTCTTGAAGGGAATCCTTTCCACAGCTGTATTAGTTATGGATGTGGAAGGCCCTTATTGACTGGCTCAGCTTCAAAACAGGCTGGCATGTTAAAGGGCAGTGAACTGTTCTCGTGTTGTCTGTGACTCCTGCACGCGTGTGTGTGCTCTGTGCACCTTGTGCTGTCCTGCACGAGGCTCTCTGGGTGTTTGGTCATGTGCATTGGAGCCCTCCTGCCACTTTCTCTGTCACTGTGCTCTGAGAAAGTGTCCATGCGATCTTTATATCTTGTCTATTCCAGAATCACTAAGATTTAAATGAGTTTTTTAATTAATTTTTTTAAGTTATTAATTGCTGTATCTACATGAAATCAACAAATTCAATAGGAGATGTTTGGTGATACTTGTCCCTTTTTGTTCCATTGCTGTTACTTCTGGTAGGATCTGTTGCAGGTGACATCTGCAGCAGCAAATTCTAAAGCCTTTTAAATCTAACTCAACATTTATCCTCAAGTTTCTCAGCATACTTGTCTTTGCTGCTAATGCCATCTCACTTGTTGAAACAAGCTTAGTGATCAAAGTTAATGAACCATTTTAGTAAGGGTTGGAAGCTAGAAATAGAAGACTGAAGAACGAGGAAGACCTTTTCTATGCTCAGGAAATGTCTCAGCAGAACAGGTTCATGGAGAGGGAGTTTTTGGAAAAAGTCATGATGGTTTTCATTCATTACATAAAGCTCAGGTGAACTGTCACCCTATTTACTTTGCTCATGGTGCTTTCAGTTTTCGGGCACCCTCTCTTTTTGCAAGAGCAAAGCTACTTTGTCTTTTTGCTTAAGTCAGTGCTACAAAACCTCTTTGACTGTTGCTTCTACAAACATACTACAAGTCTGTCCTCCTTCAGCTGGCTCTAAGTGTTACTGACTTATGAAAGATGTTGTTAAACAACATGAAATTAGTTTTTCTTCTCCATTGATTCAGATGTTCTAGGCCCTTGGGTTTACTCCAGTGATTTCCCCTCCCCCACAATTTCTTTTGAAAACCAAAACCCTGCTGTGTGTTGTCCTATTGTAGCTTTCAGTGTTTCCTTCTCCTTTCTCTTCTAAGTAAATTGAAAAATTGTTTGGTTTTAGAAAAAAGGGGGAAATATGCACTAAATGCCAATTGTATAGCTAAGACAGGTGTAGTAAATATCAGCAGCCTTTAACAGATAAAAGGAGAAGACAAAAACACCACCCCACACTGATAATTTGGTGTCTGCAACACCAAAAGCAGTCCTGCAAAACACTCACGTGAATAATCCTTACTGTGGCAAGTAGTCCAGTAGTTCCCGGCACTGGTGAAAGGCAGTGGACTGGCAGCTCTGAGGAATGAACTCCTTCTTTTATTAGCCGGGCAAGATTCCCAACACACATTGCCTGGTCAGCCTGCTTAAACCCTGATGTGAGGAGGGAGGGATAAGCTTTCTCTCGGGCTAGCAGGAGTTTGGTTTCCACACATCACATAATTCTTGCTTGTGTTTGGAGGCTGCCGATTAGCGAAAAGTAGAGACTTTGCAGGAAATTGCAGGTCTAATCCACCAAACCTGCACCAGAGGACGACCACCTCGCTGCCCTCTGGGGGTTCCAGTGACACTGTGCTGGGACTGTGACCCCTGTCTGTGCCAGTGTGTGTTCGAGGGACACACTGTGACCCTGTGCCAGCATGTCCAAGGGACAGACTGTGACCCCAGCCCATGCCAGTGTGTGTTCGAGGGACACACTGTGACCTCTGCCCATGCCAGTGTGTGTCCAAGGGACACACTGTGACCCCTGCCTGTGCCAGTGTGTGTCCAAGGGACAGACTGTGACTCCATCCCATGCCAGTGTGTGTCCAAGGGACAGACTGTGACCCCTGCCCATGCCAGTGTGTGTCCAAGGGACAGACTGTGACCCCTGCCCATCCCAGTGTGTGTTCAAGGGATGCTCACGCAGCCCCCAGACAAAGCCCAGGGAGTAAACAGTGCTCCTGCCTCCCTCATCTCCTTCCAATGGATCCCCTTCCCAGCCTGCTCTCCAGGAACAGCTTCCACCGGGTTTGGGACAGTTTAACTGGTGGAAAACATCGTAGCCTTTGTGTTCAAACCCCGGGGCTTCCAGGCCTGCCTTAACCCAGACCTTAATCACAAAGACAGAGCCCCGGGTTACTCAGTGGGCAAGGTCTGTCAGCCCAGCTCTGACCACCTCAAATTTATTCATGCTCTTAAAATAAATGAGGAATAATTTTTAATGGTACTCTGTCTTCTCAATCTGTGCCCATCCCTCTCAGGTGGAGTCAGACGACAGATAATCAGAGCTGCTGTGGTGGATTTTTTCCCAGACCCGGGAAATGGGACCTTCAGGACCTCCGAATGGACTGACCCAAGAATCCACCCTTCCACCACAAGAGCTGTGAGCAGTGCAAGATGGAACCCAGTCTGTGGATGAGCTCCTGGGGCAAGCAGGACTCGTGGTCCGTGTCACAGCTGTTTGAGCAGCCACCATTTGTGGCAGAGCAGTGCCGTGCCCGTGATTAAACTGCAGGATGTGGAATTCTCCAGGGTTTACCTACAAGTTTCATCAGGTACCGGCATCAGCAGTGTTGAAAGCTGTAGCAACAGTCCTGGTTGGCAGAAGGTGGCATATCAGCTGCTTGCACGTGATCCAGTACCATTTGGAAAGGGCCTGAGCTGCCTTCAGTAAAAATACCATTATTTGGTCTACTCGGGACGTGGTTCTAGGCAGAGCAGCCACCGCAGGCAGCTCCTGAGCAGGAGGCAGCAGGACTGCATGTAACATGGCCTCTGTTGCACAGGAGGGACGTGCTCTCCCATGCACTCTTTGTGGCAGCTCTTACTTCTTTTTAACACCAGGTAGTAGATGAGGAGCGGACCATTGCTGAGACTGTGAACTGCACGAGGGTGCTTGCAGAAGTCAGACGAGATCCGGAGGTTTCCTGGCACCTTGCTGGTCACCTTTTGTTCCATGTCAAAGCGTACTTCATTGACAGAGAGGTATTGTCTGAAATGTTGCCTTCCCCGGCTGCGCGGCTGCTAAACATGTGGGTCTGGAGACGCTCAGTACAGCTGGCATCTTCCGATGCGGCTTCAGCTGCGACAGCCATGGCAGGGGGGTGGCAGCAGCCCTGCCCCGCAGCTCTTCCCGCTGCCCCCGGGGCTGGACGGGGCAGCCCCCGGGGCCCGCCGGGGTGTTGGACGGGCCCCACCATCGCACCGAGCCGTCGGTCCCAGCCCCGGCGGAGGTCGGGCCGGCTCCCCCCGCCGTGCCGGGCGGCGAAAGCCCCTTCCCCGGCCGCGGCCCCCCGGCTCGGGGGCTGCGGGGGCTGCGGGGGGCGCGGGTCCCGCGGCGGGCCGGGGCCGGAGGGCGGCGATGCCGGCGGGGCTGGCGGCGGAGCGCGGGGGGTGCGGGGGCGGGGGGGTGTGCAGCTCTCGCTAGCGCTGCTTGTGGTCACAGCCAGGCAAGCTCACATCCCATCTGGATCACGCTCGCTCTCTCCCTTCTGCTTCCCTACCATAGAGTTGCGCTGGAAACAGAAGATAGAGGGAGTGTAGGAGCTCGCCATCTCCAAGCGATCTACATTGGGAAAAACATGGAGTCCGCTCCGGCAGCCCCCGATCCAGCAGCCAGTGAGCCGGGCAGCAGCGTCTCCGAGGCGGCCGCCGGCGCCAGGGACACCCCGGTGAACCTGGAGCCGGCCCGGAAAGGCGATGCGCCGGCTCCCGTCCGCAGGCAGAGCTACTCCAGCAGCA
>JAWWEW010000017.1:17008302-17026943 GCA_035583185.1 Anabacerthia variegaticeps | reverse complement strand
CCGCAGGCAGAGCTACTCCAGCAGCAGCGGCAGCAGAGGTAGGGAGACTTGGGGAAGGGGGAGGGGGCCGGGGGAGTGGGATCGGGGGGTGGGTGGGACTAGGAAGAGGGGGGCAAGAGAGAAGGGGGAAATGCAGCAATTTAATCCCCTGGTTTATCGCTCGTGCTTGTCGGAGCCGCGCACGCAAACGAGCCGGGCTTCTGCCCCCCTGCAAAACCTTGCAAACTTTTATAGCTTCTTTTAATTGCTGCAGGAGGAGGGACGAATGCAATGAAAATATTGAGCGGGGTTTGGTGTTTTCCTATCTCTCTCGTTTATTGCCTGTGGTATCCGGATGGGTACAGTGCCCCTGAAATTACATAATTTTATAAATATATAAAGCAACAGCAGGAGTATTGGGATTCAAGGGAACAAACTTTTAAAGCTGCAGTGTCCTTCCTCCCCCCCTTTTTTCTCCCCCTCGTCTGTCTCCTTTTGACAGTTTCTCAACTGGTGTGCTGTAGCTTGTTGTGAATGGGGGATCTGTGATTAAACAGGAGATTTGCGGTTTGCGGGTGACTTATTCACTCTCTCGCGCGCTGTTTCCCCTTAATTCATTTGAGTGTATCTCAAAAATTATTTCATCGCGGAGCGGATGATCTCGTAGATGTCGTTGTCGAAGGTGCACAACTTCGCAGAGGGTCCCTCTGCGCCCGCGGCTTCCCCATCGCTCCCGCCCGGCCTCCCCCCTTTCCACCGCCCGGATCAAACGCTGCAAAACAGACGAGCCCCCCTTCTCAGTGGCCAGCTGTCAAAGCCCTCCCCTGCCTCGGGCTGCGGCTCGTAGTGCTGCGGGTCAGCCCCGGAGGTGCTCGGGGCCGTGCAAGTTTGGGGTCCGCCCGAGCCGCCCCTGCGGCGGGAGCGCTGCGGGGCCGTGCGGGGGATGCGGGGCCGTGCGGGGCTGCTCCCACCGCGGGCACGGGCCCGGCTGCAAACACCGCCGGAGTTTGCCGAGACGTGCGAGAGGGAGGAGGCTGCCGCTTTAATTACTTGTAAATAATTTATGAAGCGTTGCTCCTACAAGGGGGGGGGGGGGGGGAGCGCGCTAGAGAGGCTTCGCTCGGTAAAATCCCTCGGTGATGGGTAAAGAAATGAATTAAATAAGGCGATGTAATAATACACACGGCTGTCGAAAGATATGACGGGCGGAGAAAAGTACGTGCCCGGCGGGAGCGGCAGCCCCCTGGGCGGGCCGGGGCAGCGATGCCCGGGCAGACGGGCGCTCCTCGGACCGAGGGGGCTCGGGTTGTAGGTTGGAATATGGCTGATCATGTGTTGGCTTGTGTTTTACAGTATTTTTCCCCTTTTGGCCACACCCCCCCTTCCCAGGCAGCTTCCCACTCAGGGAATCCGCGTACAGTAAAAGCCATCGAGATGACACACGCCGAACCATTTAATTAGAGGCGATTTGCGAGCGGGGAGCGCGCCGATCGGCGGGTGCCGGGGCGAGGAGGAGCGGGCTCGGCCGGAGGAGGCCGGGTGGCCACGGGCGTGTGTGCAGGGAGCGTTTGGCTGCGCGGGGTATATTTAGAGCTTGCGAGAGTGGATTTGGAATGCAAGCGCCTTATGTAACGAGGTTAATCAGAAACACTGGAGAAAATTTCCTTAATTTGTCGGGGAGTTCGGTGGATGTCGGCGGCGGGGCCGTAGTCGGAGGGTGTTACACAACGCGCCCCCCTGCCCGGCCGGGCTCGGGGCCCGGGGCCGGCGCCGCTGCCCGGGATGGACGGCCGGGGATGGATGGGGGGCAACTTTGGGATCCCATCAATTACGTAACGCCCGGCTGTCGCTCCTGTAGGGATGCGAAGCGCACGGGGGGGGTGCCGGGAAGCCCGGGCGGCTCCGGCGGCGGCCGGAGGGGTGTGTTGTCGGCGGTGCCGAATTGTTTGGGGCTGTGGTACTGCTAACCCGCTGACCCACATGTCCCCGCTCCCCCGGGACTCGGGGCGGTCGCCGCCGCCGCTCGCCCCGCTCGCCGCACGCCCCGCGTTATGTAAGCGGAGCGGGGAGGAGGAGAAGGTCAGGGATGCAGGGACGCATCCCCCGGCACACAATGGCCAGAGCCCCCGCCAGCGCCCTGCGGAGATCCCAGCGGGGGCTTCCCGGGGGCTTGGGCACGGGAGAAGGAAGAGCAGAGCGGCAAGGGGTTGGGGCGGGGGGGGGGGGAAGGAAAAAAAAAGTGTTTGGGTTTTTTCGGATGATGTAATGGAGTTGGCAGAAAATACAAGTCTACTCCTAGAGTGCAAACAGTAAGAGAATTGGAGCTGGCATTCTGTGCTAATGTTGCATAAATTAGCGTATTGGAAGTAAATTGACCTACACGCTACACACCAGCTGATTGTGCCTTTCTAATAGTTAAAAACCGGAGATACAGAACCACGCAGGAAAGCATGACAATAATAACATTTTGGCCTCCTTCAAATCAGGACTTGATGGATGAGGTGATGAGGTCCCTCTAGACTCGGAGGCTTGTTTTGTTTTTAAAGCTATTGAAATAGCTTTGGGTTTCTTGCCTTTTTTTTTTTTATTTTTTAAATTTATTCTTTTTCATATGGTCCTTTATATCTTATGGCAACAATGTGACCTTAGTGTGTGACTACTGTAGGTGAAATTATTTTTAGAACTGCTGGTTTATAAGCTCAAATGCTCAGCTGTGTGTTGAGTTCCAAAATGTACCTGTTTGGGTCCGGGTTCTGCCCTGTGTTGGAAGCCGGCAGGTCTGGACTCTCGTGCAGGCTGTGTGGAGGAGTCATACAGATACACAGATCCTTAGATGTATTTACACATGCACACACCTCTCTAACTGTAAAAATCCTTATTTTTTGACTTGGCAAACACTACAAATATTTGTTTCATATCCTTTATTTTCATAGCTGCACCTGCTGCAAAGCTGTTTTGATACTTCAGGGTTTATAATAACCGGTGCACATGGGGAACGAGGAAAACAAAATGAAAGGAAGGGCTTTTGGTGGAGAAGTGGGGAAAGTTTGCTGTGGAATAAAATCTTAAGTGAAGCTTTAGTTATTATAATGCTATCATTCAAAATACTTCATACTTTATTGCTTGATATGCAAACCTGTTTGCACCACCAGATCCTTACATAACTCGGTTTTTATTTTGCAAAGGTTATGCTGTTTTCGTTGCTGTGTAGAACACTTAACTTGAGAACAGAAATGCTGGAGATATCAAAAGCACCTTTCAAACGGGGAGCTGTTCCCTGATTTATTTAGTATGTGGGAGCATGCATGTATACTTGCATGCTTCGGAAAATTACCTGCAGTCTGCAACCAAAACTCATTGTTAGAACGTTGACACCATCCGTGGAAAAAGCAGGCAGTGGACAAAAAGCCTAGTGTTCCCCCAAAGGATGTTTTTACTGCTGATTTGCTTCCTAATTGTTAAGGTTTTCTGAAGCCCAGCCACTGTCCAGCAGGTTGAATTTCAGCCTGAGTGCCTGTGTGTGTTCTGCAAGCAGGGTTTGTGGTTTGCCATGGTTAGGAGAAGGAATGCTTCTCTCACCAGCCCTGGCCCCGGACTGGGACTGTTATTGCCACTCATTTCACTGTGCAGGCTTTGACAGCCATGGAGTTCTACCCATGCTACAGTCTAAGGCTTAATGTTCTGTTAGTCCCCTTAGAAAAGGCCATAATTGAATAAACTATATTTTAATAGAGAACTACTGTCTCATTAGAAAGGAAAAGTACATAAGAAGCTTTTAAACCTGATAAAAACGCTTGGTTTTTTTGGAACCGAGCTCTTGGTCTCCGAGGTAAGTCGGTCAAGAGAGAATGTCTTGCTGAAAAAAAACCCAACAACATTAAGACAGCTCTTACATCATTGGATGATGCTGTGTGCAAATGTTTTTATGGTGCTTAATATTTAATAATAGAAAGCTGCAGCTATGTAGGTGCTTGTTCTTCTTTTCTTGCTGTTGAGGTACTGAAAGTATCTGCTATTTTCCAGAACCCTTTGGAATTTTTTACCATGTCGTCTCTTTATCCTCTTCCTTTCTTTACTGGCAGATCGAGGGATGCTGCTTTTTGTGCTTTAATTTGGGTAATGCTCCACAAGTAGGGACGCGACATCATTAATAGTGACAACAATAGATTTGTTGTAGATTTCTTTTCTTTAAAAATCATTTTCTCCCTAGATTTTCGCCGTTTCTGGATTTAGACTATTCCACAGAGGAAAAATTCCACAGCACGAAATTTCGTGTGTGGTTTTCAGGAGGACTCTTTGAATTTTATAAATTTGGATGTTTTCTCTGGATTCTTCGGGTTGCCTTTGTCATCATTGAGGGCTATTCTGCATGCACCACTGATTTAGTCCTATTTTGGTAGATGATATGTGCTTTGAATCCTTCAAAGTACAGCATTGTTTTAAATGTTTGTAGCACAGGAGCAATAATAGCAGCAGTATGTTGTTCTCCTAGGAACAATGCAGTTCTCTTATTTCAATAAACCGTAACCTATTCTCTTATTTTATTTGCTTGAGAAACATCTCAGGAGCTCATAAACCAGTATGTAAATACTGTTATCATTCAACCAAATGCTGTAATTTTACTAAATAAAGAACATGTTTTGTAATGGAGATTAACGGGCTGTGTGACAATTTCAGTTTTGGGTATAGCACTGCATTTGAACAGAAAGGGCAATTTCAGCTTTGGGAGGTTGTCTGGGGTTTTGGGTTTTTTCCTTCTGCTGTTTGTTTTCTAAGCTACAAAAATGTGTGCTGGGGAAAATCTGAAATGACTCAGTCGTTTTTGGGGGATTTAATCTGAGACATATCCCACTAAAAAAGAGAAAGGGGGAAAAAACCCAACCGGGTTTTAAATCACTGCGATATCTGTATCCCTCTTGAAATTAATTCATGAGCAGGTGAGCCACTCTTTCCTGAAATATTTTTAGGAGCATGTCTTCAGCGATACACACAAGTGAAAAATGAAAAAAAAAAAAATTGAAAATACGGGTCTGTTGGCAGGTCTGGGTGCTGTTTTGCCCCAGGACTGTTTACAGGCTCCCTGCTCCTTTGCTTCCCAACAGGGAGCAGAGGGGGCTCTCTTGGCAGCAGGAGCTGGTGCTGGGGGAAAGCTGGGGAAGGGAGATGGGAATGCTGGGCCAGGGTAGTTTAGGGAGCTCTCAAAATGCAACAATACTCTGGACTTCGGGCCTTCCCTTTCCGTCCTGCAAGGCAGTTGTCACCCCCTGAGCCGCCTGTCCCTCCCAGACCTGTCAGCAATGGGCTCCCTGCCACCCCAGGGCGCTGGGGAGGGATGCTGAGCCCCTTCTCAGGTGGAGCTCCGTGTTTCCCTGGGTCACAGCACACCTACAGCTGCACCTGAGCTTGCTAGGGAGCTTCTGGAGTTCCTGTGGCTTTGGTAAAAGAGGAACTTCCCCCAGGTGAAATGTTGGAGAAACTTTGGGACGCGGGGAAGCAGCCACGCTTCGTATGTAGATTTCTGCTGGTTTGTTTTCTCTTCCTCTGATTCTCTTTTTTCCTCTATGTTGTGTTTCACCCGTGGCTGAGGCTGTCTTTGGAGCCCTGATAATCACTGCTGGAAAGGCAGTTTTCCTCTGCACTCACAGCTGGCAGACAGTTCCTGCACCCTTACCTGCCCAGGTTCTTACAGGGCTGGGAGGAGGGCCCTGCAGAGCAGAGTAAATCCACCCCTGTCCCTAGATCTGTGCTGCACGTTTGGGGTCACAAATGGATCGAGCTCCATCCTTAGGGTTGTTGGGTGTTTTCTGCTCCCAGTGTTCTGATGGGAGGCTTGGCTGTCCCGATGATTAGAAAGCTTCTCACTTCTAACTGGCTTTGTTCAAGAGGAGTTAGTTCACTTCCTTCTTTCAATGTTTTCTCTAAAGTCTCCTTGGGCTGAAAATGAAGAAGAGACTGGTATTTTATTTTGTGGTGGCTGAGCTAACACAGCGAGCTCTGTTCTCTGACTCACAGTTTAGCACTTCAGCATATCTGTTGTAGATGGTCTGCGCTGATAGAAACATGAGAACAGCTTGGGCTGTATGTCACGAGGAGTTAATTGTCTAATTTCTTGAATGCAAAGGTTGTGAATTATTCTCATCCCGTTATCTGAAGTCTCATCTGGGTATGTTTCATTCTCGGCAACAACTGAGCTCTTCAGAGACTAAGTGTATTAGGGTGTGTATTTTTGTAAAGAAATAGTGGGGCTTATTTTACAGCAGTTTAATCTTATAGTTTAGCCTCATTGCACTGTTCATTTGGAAGGATCCCCAGGTGTTTTAAACACTATCAGGAACCATTTTGCTTATTACTGAAATCCAGCCACTTCTTGTGTGGAATCTGACAGCTGTTTAATGGTGCTCAGCCATGCTAAGCAGATCAGAACAGAAAGTGAAGAATACCATACCTGATTGAAACACTCAGAGGGATTTTGGATACAGATAATATAATTATCTGCATTGGAATTGGGTCAAACAGCTCTATTCTTGTAGAAAATTACTAGATATTTTCAGTGGCAGTGTATGGTCAAGAAATTGGTTTGAAATACCTTCCTGAAAATGATACCCCCAGCAGTGAGATAATCGAAGATCCTGCTGCTTACCCTATTGTGATCACCAGTTGCAGCATGATCAATGTTTTCCTCAGGTATTTCTGGATGCATTAATTGTTTGGTTCCACGCTGGTATGTGAAATCTTATAAACCAGAGGGGATGCCTGGGATGTTTCAGGTCTTGCTTTGTAAAGCAAATTTCTTTACCGTTGCGTTCCTTAAATATTGAGTTGCAGTCTGAACCGTGCTCATATTCACGGGGGTTTTACAAATGGTTCTGGGGGATCTCTCGACCCTAAGCCAGAAGGGGGTGGGGACGTGGGTGTCACAGTCTTGTCTCGTGAGGATACTGGTGACTGTGGGGAAAACATGCAGCTCTTCTCCAGTTGTCCTCGATTTCGCTTCCCATATTATCTACAAAGACAGAATATCTGCAAAGGACCAAAAGTCAAAATTCAGGATCAGCTGAATGTACATGAATGTTCCAGTAATAATGACCCACTGCAGAGCCTTTCATTTGTAATTTAATCTAATAATTTCCGTGCACTTCTGAAGGAACACACTATGGAGCTGGCAACTTCTGAGAAATTGCTGTGCTGTTCCAAACAGCACTGGAGCTGGCATTATAACAGCATGATGGATAGTGAGATGGAGAACAAAGTTAGCAGTTGAAACTGAGCTCAGAGCAATTGCTAGCAGAATGTGAGAAAGCAGACTTGGATTATGATAACCTCCCTTGTAGAATCAAATTAAACCGTTTCGAAAGGCTTTGTTGATTTTTAGTTTGTAGTTGTACTATGTATTTACTTCACATGGGTGCATGAGATTAATGAGGCAGGTGTAGTGATCATGGAGAGAAAAACTGTGGTGCTGCTGTTCTTTTTGAATGTTTCATTTCATACAGACTGTGGGGTATTTACAGCATTAATTGACAATATGTCTGTGTGCTTTAGTTCTGCAACTGTTCAAATGGATTGAAAGTGTTTAATATGGAGAGATGTTGGAAATTAAAACTCCTGGAAGGAGGTCGAGCAGAGAGCCTCCCCTCCTTTTTTTTTTTTATTACTTTTACAAAAACCCTTAGAAATGCTCATCCAAAGAGGTGGTTTGTGTGAAGAGTGGTGGATGTATGGCCAAGAACTCTGCAGCTGGTTTGGAAAATACGGCTGAATGAAGAGAAAAGGCAAAGCAAACCTCCCAAAGCAGAGGTAGAGGGTTTGGCACAGGGTCTGTTGACTGCACATCCAGGAGCACTGCCAGCCCCTCACCTGTGAGAGGAGTTTTTCCACACTTGTGCAGAAGTGTATGCCTTAACACTTGTGAAGTACATCTATATGCAAAACTGCAGACACCACGGGGAAGACTTAAATTATGTATTAGTAGAGCTTGACTTGACTGTTTTGGCACTGAAGCAAGGTCTGTTAGATACAGTCAAGGATAAAACCAAGGCCAAGACTTGTGAAATACTGATTATAGGGTTTATTTTATTCCTGTCATGGAATTATGAGAATACTTTAAAGTAGGATTTCCCCTCATAGTTTCTCTTCAAAGGTAGAAGTAGGAAAAAAGGCCTTTTTATGAACTGATAGATGACTTTGGCAAAGTCTGCACGAAATGTAAATCAGTTAGAGGGCTCTGCTGCACTACATCTTTTAACTAAGGGCAGACAGGTAAGGTTGAAACTATTTCTTTGAAAGAAGTCTTGGAATTTGGTAAGACAGGGTAAAATACAGCTTTTGTTAATGCTTTACTTGAAGTAAAAAAACTGTCAGCATGAAGCATCTTCTAAATCCTGTGTATATTAAAAAATAAAAGAAAATAAAACCAATCTCAAAGGAAACTAGGGCATATCAGAAACCTCTCTCTGCGTCACGCTTCATTTGTGTAATCTTCAAGAGGGGTTTTGTTAGTCATTTGTGTTGTCATTATAGAAGTTAGGGAAGGGCCCTTTACTGCCTGGGTTGTTAGAGAGGCCTTTTAAAGATCCTAAAGAGGTGTGCTGTGAGCTGGTAACACCTTCTGTGGAGTCAGAGTGCTCCGGAGACAACACATGGACAAGTCAGTCAGTCAGCAAAAGCAACTCTTTGCAGGAGTGATGCTTGGAGGAGCAGTGGCCAAAGGGATATTTTGGGTGCTGTGCTCCCAGCAATGCTGCTGCTCTGTCAACAGCCAGCCAGGCTTCAAAAATCCAGCCCAGGAAGCTGTTTCTGGACATCTCCTTCCCTCTCAACACTCTGAACTCTTGTGGTGGTGTATGATTTTCTGCAGGAGTCAGGTGTGTTTTTAAGGAGTGAGCTGATTTTCCTGAACCTCAATGTGCAAGGGATCAGGTCAGGTGGGTCGTGTGTTGGCAGCTTGAGGGCTACCCTTGGCTACTGGAAGAGTTCTGCCCTGCTGGCACAAGACGTGGTCCTGTGACATTTATGTGTGTGTTTAGCACCAAGTGAATGACTCTGTGGATGTCACTGAAAGGGCTGTATGTGTAGGAAAGATCAGGGGAGAACTGGGAAACTGTGTCAGAAAAATAGGAAGTTCTAGTGGCAATTAAAGGGACTAATAAACCCCCTGTAGTTTTCAGGGGAGATAGGGCTGGGTGAGAGTTGGAATTACTTTGGGAGATAAATTGTAACCCTGCTGTAGCTTTGCCTGGGGATCATCCTGTGGCTGCATTGCTGGAGGAGGATTTCTATCCCTGCTCTAGATGGGATGTGTCCTAAGGTTACTAAAGGGTTTTGTGATGTTTGGTTTTTTTTTGGTTTGGTTTGGGTCGGGTTTTTTTGCAATTACTGAAATCTGAGCTCTCTTTCCATATATATATCAATCAAAAATCTTTTTTGTTTCCTGATGGAAAGAAGGAAGGGAAAGGTGATCAAATTGTAGGGACTTACCTGCAGAAAATCTGACTGTTGAGATGTCCTGCCTTATTGGCATTTCTCTTTCTAGATTTTGGGTGCCTCTGACTGGGTTTGACCATACCTGAATAATTTTCCCATTTTTTTCCCTTTTCCAGGTGAATTAAAGTCTATCACTTGGCCTCTTTGTAGAGACTCATGGTGCTAGTTCATGAGACGTTGCAGTTGTTAATGTTTTTGATCATAACACCCCTCTGAAATCACCAGGCTGGGTCAGCAGTGCCTCCGAGTGAAGCTACTGCAGTATCTAAGGTGATGCAAAAGAACGAGGGGAGATTTTTTATTTTTCATTTTTTCAAAGAGAAGCAAAATCCTTCCAAAATTCTAGCTAGTCATTAACTCTCCCCAGCAGTGCTCGGGGCCCTCTGTCACTAAACTCCTTGGTTTCAGTCCTCCAGAGAAGGCTCCCACATGCAGTGCTCACCTTGGAGGGATAAGGACAAAGGATCTGGACGGAGGCAGGATCAGCAGATCAGCTGGGTTTGCAGCTCTCCTTTAGCCAGCTGCATTTGGCCTCAGTGTTGGGTTTCTGACGTGCCCAAATCCACCTTCCTGTTGTTTTCAGCCCAGTTTGGAGAGTTTAGGAATTGCCACAGATCTCTGCAGTTGGCAAGTCTCCTCTGAATTTCCTCCACGTCTCCTTTCTTTTCTTTGCCACAGCAGAGGTTCAAAGCAGAATGTCTTGAGGGATTTGAGAGCAAATGATCACAAGTGGCGAGGTGGGGACTCGTGCCAGTGTACTGAAAATATTTTGTTGCATTGCTTTTCTCTGCACACAGCAGAACGCACCCTGGAAGCAAACTTGGCTCTGGAAAGGCAGCAATAGAAAATGTAAAAACAAACCCAGAAAGGAAGTAAATGAAGCCAAAGGGGGAGCAGGGTAGTTTTGGGTAATGAACAGTAAAAGAAAGATGTGGAACTTAAGGAAGAAGTGTAATGAAAGGGCACAAAGGAAAGATGACTGATTTGGAGAATGGCCTGGAAAAAAAAAAAAACAACATTTGGAAAAGGACTGGAGTGGTGGGGAAGCTGCACTGTCTGCTGAGGGGAAGGGAATTTGCTGCCTTATTGCCTCTGGACAGTTAATATATTCTTATTCTGTGATCTTGTCTTTACTATGGATTGGAATGTAAAATGTGTTTTAGTGCATGGTGGGCTCTCACACAGTTGCCTCTCAGATTTGCCTCAGCACCCTATTGTGTCCAATGAGCTCTGACTAAATGCTTCCACCACAGACCCTGTGCTAATGTGTTATATGAATTATTTGTCTTATCTCAGTCCTGTGAAATTAGAAGCCCTTTCCCACAGTGTGTTAAGCAGATTAAAATGAAAGCCTGTTTTTGTGGTCCAGGAACAGTGCAAATATTTGGGGGGGGGGGGGAAAAAAAGAAAGAAAAAAAGTTGTGAACTAACAGTGGGATGCTGTGAGGAGGCTTTGTGAAGTAAACACATTTTGTCACTTAAATGGTGACGTAAGTTCCAGGCTTCCCTTGAAAAGGTTTATATTGTTTTCCCTGGTGCCTTGAATCAAGGGGAAGAGCTTGGGATTGGTAGTTTCTGCTAAGGTACCTTTTGTTGTTGTTGTAATTTGGAATTGCCGGGCACCTTTGCAGTTCCTTCCTCAAGACCTTGTCAGTGACCAAAGGACTGTTTCCTTACTGGTAGGCAGTCCTGGGACAGGTTTTGGGCTGTCTGGAGAAGCATTAAGCATCATATTAGAGGCTACTACTGGCTGGTTTTTGTTTGTAAGAGAGATCACCTTAAAAAGTAGTCAATGGACTTGTAGAGGTACACATGAGGTTTGGGATTCCTGTCCTGTGTACCAGTCCCTTCTCCCTTAGGAGCAGCAGAGATTGCAGTCACAGCAGCATTTTGTTTATACTGACTTACTCTAATCTGAGTGTCATAATGTTCCAAGACACCTTATTAGATAACTGCTCTCCTACCTGTGTGGTATTTGTCATGCAAAAAGTCTGAACCTGTAATGAAATTACTACAGACATGACACTTGCTTAAGATAAAAAGAGTGTCTTCCTGTGTTTGAGCAATAACTTAGTTAAGACATCACATGTTATTGCAGTGCATGAGAGGGGACAGGTAATGGTGTGATGTCACAGTGAGCACTGCACATTCTCTGGACTCTGTTCCTATTTCTGTAGCTTTCTTATTCATTTCCCTGATCTCCCTGCATAGAAATAAGAAGCAAGACTGCCTGTTGCTACCTCAGCAGTGCTGCCCCTTGGGGCCTCCTCGGATCACGATGAGGGTTGGGAAATCATGGAAGTGCTTATGGGCTCTGCTGGTGGAGCTTTAGGCTGAGAGGGATTGAGTTTCCAGTCACGAGGACACAAAAAGGCAGGAGGGGCAGGAGAGTTGACCCATTATTTCCTGTTCTGTGGACTAGGTTAGCAGCACCAGGCCACTGAAGGGACTTCAAAGTCTGACTTGAGGTGTCAGTTCCCTACAGAAGGAAAGGATACACACAGGTCTGCCATTTTCCCTCCTGTCCACGTTGGATGGGGAGGCAGCAGCTGTGCCCTAATGGCTTTTCTTCTTCTCCAGCATCTGCTCTAGGTAGCTGTAGTAGGACTGGCTCCCTGCACGTGTCCCTGTGATACCTCTGTGTTTTGTTGGCTCAGGAATTGAAAAACCCACCCTCTCTCTGGTAGTGCAGTCTGAGCTCCTGGTGTGGATGCAGCTATGCCAGCAGAAGGGAGCACTTGTCACTTTTGTCCTATGTTCCAGTGTAGCAAAGCCAGCAGAAATTTCTTTTTTCCTTAAAAATTGCCCTCTGTCAAGTTGCAGCTTGACTTGTTGGAGGTAGTGGGGGCTGGGGAGGAGGGTGGCTTTTTTTTTGGTCACAGCTGTGTTGGCAGAGGCTCTGCTGTATGGGCAGTGCTCAGGAGATTGTAGGGATCTGTCTCTGCTTAGCCCTTATCAAGTTGCAATTATACCCCTACTGGTCAGTGGATTTACGTGGTTTTATTTCTGTGGAAGACTTCAGATCCCCCTGCAAACTGGACACTACAGTCCCATGGTGTTCCACAAAGAGATTTTGCAGTAGGTTATGTGTTCAGACTTTGTAAGGATTAGAGAAGTGGCAGGGGAAAGCAGGATCCCTTCTGGTGGTGTAAGGTCTTCCCTGCTGGAAGCATTTTCCAGCATACCTTGACTAGAGCAGCAGAGAAAAATTTGGGGTTAGTCTGTCTCAGGCAGTGTCTGATTTTGCAACCACATTTCAGTGTAAATGTAAGCAGTTGAAGTTTTTGTGTAATGCTGACATTTCTATGTGATATTTCTCCGGAAAGGTAAATATTTCTCCGTTCCTGTTTTCCAGTGCTGTGTTTTCTCCATAAACACATTGCTTTTGATTTGCATTTCTTTTTCATATTTTTTCCAATGTGTTTTGTCTTAAGCAGAGAGACTTCTAACTGCTGGACATTACTGAGGGAAAATAGTTACAGACATAAATCAAGAACATATAGGGAATAATTAAGCTATATTAAAATTAAAGCATTTGAAATTTCTAATACCTTTAAGGTAATTTAAATTTAAAACATACTTTAGATTTATATCATATGAAGCTGTTCTGCCTGACTTCCAGCAGCCATTATTAAGGACTAAGCTGTCTACTTGCCACCTTTTAGAGATTACACTTTTATTTGTAATTTGTCTTCTACTGTGCAGTTAATAGTAATATGGCAATCATTCAATTTTGCAAAACCAGGTAGGCTTCTAATGCTGCAGAGACGTTTCTAATACATGTAAAAACATTTTATTCGAGGCATTGCCATAGTAATTAGCCCCTTTACATCTTCCTTAAAGACAACTGGGAGGAAATACACCTTCCAGTGGCACAGATGTAGTTATCAATTTGTTTTCTGCTGCTGGTGGAATGCTCTCATCAATATTCCAAACGGGAAGGTATCCATCCCTTCCCACTTGTTTAAAGCCCCACATGGAGCAGCTGGAGGGATGCAGTGCAGATGTGTGGCCTTTCTTCAATGTCACATTGGCCTGTCTGGGTACAGGTGTCCCCGGGCTCGCTGTGCTCACTGCTGGGGTCAGGCTTCTGAGACGCTCGTACTGTGTATTTTTGGCACTGCAAGAGGTTAGTTCAGTTTGCTGTCTCCAGGAAGAGTTCTTCCTGTGGCCCCTGAGCTACCAAGGCTCTCAGGAGAGCATGAAAGCAGCGAGCACAAGCTCTGTGTGAATCCCCTGTCGGCAGCGCTTCATGTGCTTTAGTGTGTCCGCTCAAATCCCTGCTTAGCGATGGGAAGGGATGATTGGGCTTTCACAGAGCCTTTCCCCAGAGCTGCCTTCTCCTCTGGACACCCCTGGTTCTGTTCCACCTTTCCCCAGGGCTGCCTTCTCCTCTGGACACCCCTGGTCCTGTCCCACCTGCCCAGCTTCAGCTGCAGCAGCTGGGGCTGAGAGGGAGCGCTCGGGGCTGGAAGGGTGCTGGGAAGGTTCTGGTTTGATGGCAACATCAAACACTGCTGCAGGTTCTGAGCTTAAAATGCAAGTGTTCACTCCACATAAGTTGATATCATTAACCATCAAAGACTGTTTAATGGGAGCTGGAGTTGCAGATCCGAGATGTGAAAAGCATTGAAATACGGCGTGTTATGTAACTTTAGGTTGCTAATATGTGGTTGTGTTACAGAGAAGGATTAAGGGCAAGTTTTATCCAAAGGCACTTTCAGGAACTGGAGATATCCAAAATATTGTTAGTCATCCTTTCAGCTTTTTATTAGCGGTATCTTGCTGAGACAGGTAATTGTTAAAATTGGAAAGGGAGGCTGGTTGGTAGTTCAAGTCTGAAGATGTGTTAAAGTGAACTTTCCAGCAGAGAGGGGACATGTCCCTGCCAGTGGTTTCAGCCAGAGAAACAGTCCTTGGGTCTGCTCTTTGGTCCGTGTGTTCGGCACGGGGGAACCCCATGTTTGACAGACTTTGGAGTAAAAGGGCATTGATTATGCCCAATTAAAATATCCCGAAAAAGGGGTGACTAGTTAAATTTAGAAGCATGCTAGCACAGGGGAGAGATCCACGTGGATCTTCTCTTGTTTTGGGAAAGTCTGGCAGGTGGGTTGTTATGAGTACATTGGGAACGGTGAGAGACCTGACTGGGGTTCTTCTGGCAGCACCAAGCTAGAAATCTCCTGTCAGAGTGTAAGAGAACTGGTAAAGATATTCAAACAAAACTCTGCAGGTTTCTGCTGCCTCCTTTCAGGTCCTGGACTTGGCTTCAGTAAACAAGTTTGGGGTAGCTGTGAGATGAGCTGTTTGCCTTAGGAGGACGGGAGGTCTGTGAGGTGGAACCCCAACCATCAGTAGGGTGTGGGTTCTTCTCACACCAAACCCCCAAGCAAAGTTGACATGAGTGAATGTTGCACTGGGAATTGTGCACTTCATATTTCAGACAGATCACGTTGAGCAGTGGGTCTGGAAAGGAGCTGAGCTTCCAGAAACCAGCACAAATAACAACAAAAAACTTCAATCTCAGCAGGAAAACCTTGCACTGGGGCATCATGCAAATCCTGTTAACAGTGTAATAATTCTCCATTAATTCTCATCACTGTTATGTCAGTTGATTTTTAGCTACTTGATGCATCATAATTTTGTCAATTATATTGAAGACCCTTTTTATATTCAGCCACTAAAAAATGGCATAGATTTCTGTTGATTCTCTAATTTTTGCATCTTGCCTGAGATCACTGATGTCCTGAATTAAAATTCCCGTTTCAGGAGTAGAAATATGTGTTGAAATTCTGTTTCCTTACTTCCTCAATATATACATGTTGTCCTTTTGAAGTAGGTTGTACTGCTTCCCAGGAGGCTGGGGAAGCTTCTGCTCTTCTTTCTGTTTGAATCTTGCTAATGCAAGTGTTACCAAGATATTATGTGTTAAATCTGCAGCTAAACAACATCGATTTCTTTCATTCTTTTCTGTATGGTGGAAGGAAGCAGAGGAGGTTTTACTCTCAGCATTTATCACGCCCAAGTGGGCATGGGAGACATTTTTCTAACACAGGAATTATTTCTAAAAATATGCTTATATTTATTCAGTTTGTTTAAGCTTTCATTTCTGAGCTTCGCAGGTTTCTAAAGCTTTTTTCCCAACATGAAGATGGTGGGAGCTGATGGATATTAAAATTTAAGTGAAACATTTATATTCCTAGAGGAAAGGTGCATCTTCAGGGGAAAGAAAAAAAAGAAAAGAACAGTGCTTAATTGATAGTGACACGTTCTGTATTTACTTTCATTGAACAGTGGTGAAAATACATCTCCCCTAATGGGTCTGTGTGATTTTGAAACTCTGACCCCATTTTGTAACTGGGATCTTTGAGATTTTCTGTGTTCTAGATGGAGGGCCAGTTTGGAAGATGGAGGTGCCAGGACCTTCCCCTTGAGGGTGGGTGGTCAGAGTGGAATTGAGGAGCTGGAGATATCCAAAGTATTGTTTTATGAGCTCCCAGTAGAATTAACCAGCTACATTCAGCTGTGAAGGTCCCATTCAAAGCCTTTAACAAGAGGCTTTATCAGGTGTTTCTAAAAGAGCCAAAGAGGGTTTTAGGTAACAGCAAATGCAGGGGCTGTGGGGTCCCATTAGCAGAGTTCATCTCCCAGGCTGCCTTTTTTTTAATTGACAAAATTATAACAAATGATGAACTCTTGGTGTCAACATGTTGTAATGACCAATTAATGGAGACAATTAATGGAGACAAGGAGATGGTTTTGTTTCAGAAAATTGATGTGGAGAACAACAGGAGCAGACACAGGTAGGCTCATAAACTGCTAAATGGCTGCTGAAAGAGAGACAGCTGGGAAGGAGTTAGGGGAGGTGTTGGTGTTTGTCTTAGTAAGATCAGTACTGACAATGAGACTCATAAAAAGAAGGTTCCAGTAGGTTATTATTTTACTGACCTGTATGGGTTTTGTGTTGAAAGTGCAGTGGAACTGAGAATTAATAAGCTCTGTTTCCCTTGCCTTGCGTTGGAGTAACTTGGTTTTACTATTTTTCTCCTCTGTGCTGCTTATGCTCCAGCCTTCCCAGTCTCTTGCCTGTAGGTATTTCTCACTTATTTATTTCTTATATGTCTTATTCCTCATTTATAGCCAAGTGTTTTTT
This sequence comes from Anabacerthia variegaticeps, assembly GCA_035583185.1. Lineage (NCBI taxonomy): Eukaryota > Metazoa > Chordata > Aves > Passeriformes > Furnariidae > Anabacerthia > Anabacerthia variegaticeps. The sequence goes on along the minus strand of JAWWEW010000017.1, from coordinate 17,010,328 downwards.
CATGGTGAGTAAACTTTGTGATAGCTTAATGAAATTTAGCTTTGCTCATCTCTGTCCTAACAATCTCCCTTCTGGCTAGACAAAATTAAGCTCCAATCCCTTTGAAGACATTTTTGTGTACAGATCTTTTTCTCAAGGAACTTTAGCTGATTGCTGAAAACATCTAAGATTATGGGCTGGCAGTAGTCACTACCAATTCTGAATATTAAAGAGGCAGTATCCAGTGTTTCCTTGGAAAAGAGTCCCTGTTCAAGCCAGGGCTTTGGTTCAGGGAGCTGCTAGCCCAGCCATGCTTTAAGAGGGTTTTTTACCATGAGACTGGTTAACAATGCTTTTGTTTTGTTTTTATTCTCTTTGTAAGACTCAGCCTGGGGGAAAGGAATGGGGTTTTTTTGTGAAATACTCTGAAACTTAATTGCTCAGGTTAGGTGAGAGAGCCCGCAGAGCCCGCAGGTGGAGAGTTACGTCGGTGCCCTGGGCACCCTGCAAGTGGCAATAAACATATGCAGAGGTTTCAATGGCTCTTGGAATGTTTCCTACACAACCCTGTACTTTTAAATCAGTTTATTTAGAGTTTGTAAAAGGTAAAAGCAGTGCCAGGTTTTTGTTTGCTTCTGCCTTGGTGATGCTGGGTATGTGATACGGATGAGGTGGTATGAAATAGGCAGTGCAAACAGCAGCCTCATCAAACAAGCAGAACAAAATTCGTGGGCTCCTAAAGGCAAAAAGACAGGAGTCACAACATTAGTCGCTGAAAGAGCAGTGTTGCTGCTATTGTCATTGGTGTCCTACACAATTCAAATCGTGGCATTGCAATGTACATAACAGGAATTATTGAAGGGGGAATACTTTGCCATTACTTTTTCACTTGCTTAAAGTGATACAGTAAGAGCTGTAACTAAAAAAAAGAAAAAAAAAATTGAACCTAGGCTCTGCTTCTTCCCCAGTGAGGTTAATGTGTTGGAAATTGTACCTTCTGTGGCAGATAAGGCTGCCAGTGCCTAACCCAAAGTGTAAAGAGTTCATTTCTGCAGTTTGGATTTGACAAGAGAGGGCATATTGTGCTGCCTGCATCAGATTCCTCCTTGATGCTTCCATGGAGGGTCAGTGTGTGTGCCAATGACCCTAAAGAGTTCTGGCAGAAATGTGGAAAAGTCCTGGGTAGGTCTTGTCTCTGGAAGCAATAAATCCTGAAGAGCAAGTGGAAGCTGTTTGGGCTGAGGAAAGAAGTATGAAAATATTGTTTGTGTCGCAGCTGATTATTGGGCAAATTAAAAAAAAAAGAAGAGGCATAATATGGACTGGGAAGCAGCCCCAGCCATTTCCCTTGCAGTGAGGTCTGCACTATCTGTTTTGATCTTTTTTTCCCTTTCTTGGCTGTTTGAAAAGCATTAGAAGGGAAGGAGCAGGTGTCCAAGGCTGATAAGAAGCATTCTTGTGTTTCACTTTCCACAGTGAATAGCTGCACTAGGGTGTTCCACTGCTACTTGTCTTCAGGTGTGCAACTGATACCTCTTACCCAAATTGCAGCCCATGGAGCACTCATGTCGTGTAGGATTCACCTGGCAATGCATGTTTGCACAGGAGATACGCATCTCTAAGTCAGTTCTTCAAAATGCCCCCTCCTGTCTAAGAGAAAGCAGTGGGCACCTCTAGGGGATGATCTAAGAGGGTAACTCTCCTCTAAGGCTGATGTCCAGGTTAAGTCAGGAATCACCCTGAGCATACCTGTTTCTCTCCTTTAAACCATAAAACTGCTGTACAGCAAGGCCCCCGTGCTGGGGTACAGCAAATTCACATGCTGGGTGCTGCAGGCCAGGAGTGGGAGAGGGATTTGTCCTGCCAGCAGGAATTGCAGGGAGGAATTAGGGGTGGGTGAGTTCATTTGGGGTTTATTTTCCCTGCTTGCAACTTCCAGGGCAAAAATAAGGTTAGACCAAGTGGTCTCTTGACGCAGACCTTTCTAGGGGACGCAGAGGAAGGACCACCCCCCAAGAGGCGTGAGGTGAAATGGCCGTTGATTGTA
>JAWWEW010000017.1:16944166-17001515 GCA_035583185.1 Anabacerthia variegaticeps | reverse complement strand
TTGCTTTTTTTTAAATTAAAAAAAAAAAAAAAAAAAACAACAAAAAAACCCCCTCAAACCAAGAACTTTGTGGTATTTCAAACTTATTAGAATGTTGTATCAAAAGACCCTAAAAGGAGTCTATAGACAGGTTCAAGGAGGCTTTTCTAGAAATGTTTAGTTCTGAGTTATTAATGTATTTATTGCTACTCCTTTTCATGTTTACTTTCAGATGTTAGTTGAGTGATGTTCTCATTCCCTGACACTGTTCCAATGTCAGTGCTTATTCACCAGTTTCAGCTAAAGGGAGTTCAGTGACTACCTGCCTGTTGATAAATGATAAAAGAAGGAAAACAGATTCACAGATTAATATTAAGTGATAGTCATAGGGAAGCGCTAATTGCAAGTGCTAAAACAGTTTCATAACAGTGCTAATAATACCCTCTCCTCTCATTGTGAGGCTCCCTGTTATGATTTCATCACTGTGTGGGCACGTGTGCTCGGGCTCCTGGCTGCCCTGAGCCCTGGGACCGTGGGTGCTGTCGAGGGGCACGTGGGGAAGGGAGAGCAGCCCTGCCTTCCTGGGGCTCCTGAGCCCTCTGTGCCACCAGCCGTGACCACCGGGCTTCTGGCATGGGCACCCACCTGGCATCACCCACCTTGGGGCTCCTGGGCAAGGAGGAAAGGGAAAAGGGCCCTGTGTCTTTAAATTTCTCTTAGTTCCCATGGCCTGCCTGGCCATAGACCTCTGTCCTAAACCTGCAGAGTTAAATTTACCCAGAATGACAACTGTATACTCAGGGTTTAGTTACATAACAGCAGTTGCTGCGTTTCACATTGCACTAATCCAAACACAGCGATAAAGCAGCCCCTGGAAAAGCTGCCTGGCTCGGCCGTGTCACACAGCCAGCAGCACACAGCCTTCACATTTGCCTTCCTGTGCTGCTCACAGTGTTCTCTGACTTGGGGTTTGGCCATCCAGGGGCTTATTTGGTGATAATGGGTGGTGATGCTTGCTGCACAACCCTGGGAGCTCTGAAGGTGCTGGTGGTTGTGATGGATGTGCCTGGGGTTTAGGCTGGGGTGTTGTGAGGTTTGCAGTGATTGAAACACCGCTCAGCTTCCCTGTGCTGCTCTGTGACTGCCCTACCCCAGCTCCCTCCAGCCCACCGTGCATGGACCATGCACAGCAGTCACCCCTGGCACTGAGCATGGACCATGCACAGCAGTCACCTCTGCCCACTGAGCATGGACCATGCACAGCAGTCACCTCTGCCCACTGAGCATGGACCATGCACCAGGGATGCCATGGCTGGCGTGCTGTGGCTCTGCTGTGAGCCCTGCAGAGAACCAGCCCATGCGCCACTGAGCTCCCCGTGGGATGTTTGCAGGCCCTCATTAAATAATAAAGACATTTCTCCAGCTCCTCATATGTTTCATCAAAATACAGACAGGCAACAAGGAGGAAGGTGGAGGATGCTGAAGGTTTGGATTTTTTCAAGGGTTTGGAGTTGGCTGTGTATTTCCTTGGAACTTCCCCCACTGATGCTGAGCCCCTGTGCTTTTCCCTCCTCCATGTCCTTTATTGGTTTTTTGGGGACCCCTGCAGCAGTAATGGCTTTGGTGTATTTTGTGCTGGCACCTGCCTGGCACTCAGTAAGTAAAAATCCCCAACCTCCGTGCCACAGGAGGAGCCTGAAGGGTGGGTGTTTGTGCCCCCGACAGTCCCTGCAGAGGGTTGTGTCTCTTTGCTGGCAGAACTCTTGTTGGTCTGCAGTGGAGCCTGGCAAGGAGCCACACAAAGCTCTGCTGCCCCACTGCACAGAGCACTGTTGGGTGAGCGTGGCAGGGGGGCAGCTGTGGTGGGCACAGGGGAGCTGGGGACAGGGCAGGAGGGGCAGCTGTGGTGGGCACAGGGGAGCTGGGGACAGGGCAGGGGGCAAGGGGAGCTGGGGACAGGGCAGGGGGGAACAAGGTGGTGGGCACAGGGGAGCTGGGGACAGAGCAGGGGGAACAGGGTGGTGGGGACAGGAGAGGTGGGCACAGGGCAGGGGGCACAGGAGAGTTGGGCACAGGGGAGCTGGGGACAGGGTGGAGGCTACAGGAGAGCTGAGCACAGGGCAATGGGCACAGGATGGGGGGCACAGGAGAGCTGAGCACAGGGCAATGGGCACAGGGCAGAGGACACAGGAATGCTGAGCACAGTGTGGGGGCACAGGAGCCCCGAGCACAGGGCAAGGGGCACAGGAGAGCTGAGCAAAGGAGAGGTGGGCACAGGAGCCCGAGGGGATCCTGCTGCCCCCAAGACTGCTCCCCACTGCCATGGAGAGGCCTCTGGGCTACCAAAGGGAGATGATATAGCCCAGCTGCTGGAAGAGCAGAGCTCCCCATCCACCACCCAGGGTGCTGCCCATGCAGGAGGGTGGCATTTCAGTGCTCAGGCTTTTCAAACTCCTGTGTGGTGCATTCAGAAATACTGCCCAATGTCACCGGTGGGCAGGGACACCAATTAAAGGAAAAAGAAAAGGTTGCAGCCAGGACTCAAATGCCTGTTCAAAACAGCACTCACTGTTGGTAAATACAATCTACGTATGTTATTCTTATCCATATAATTTATTTGGGTTTTCTGCACTGTAGACTTTCCACTACTTTTTCTGCACAGAACGGTTAAGTTTACTTAAATAGCTATATGCTGGCTCTGGAAGGAGTACACAAATTATTTGCATGGATACATTATCTTTGATCTCTTACACATCCGTCTTTAAATTTAGAGCTTTTACTACTTGCTCAAGAATCCAGAAAAATTTAAAAAAATATAATTTTCTTAAACCAAAGCAGTGCTGCAGTCCACAGTCTAAAAAAAATGGTGATTTAATAGGTGTCCAAGAGCAAAATGTTTTATTTCCTTCTGCCTCAAGCAAAGCTTATAGGAGCTAATAGGGAGCCATAGTTAGGAGGTATTTGAGTGTTCTGAGATGGGGCTCACTCTTTTGCTACAAGATGATCTGCAACCCCCAGCATAATGGATTGAAATTTTTGGTTTGTATTTTTCATTTTGGACAGACAGAGCTCCATTTGTGAGCGTTCCCTGATATTTGTCTTTTATTTGAGAGCTAATGGGCTTATTTTCTCCTTTCAGTGAACACATGTACTGTTCATCCCAATTAGAATGAGGAGATATAAAACACTTGATTTTTTTTTTTTTTTCCCCCTTCCTATTCAGCTCTCTCGTGTTTCATAATTTGTGTTCCATTTCTTGGACACTGTTATATGAAGAGTCATTTTGGTTGCTGCTTTCAGGATGAGAAGACTCAAGAGAGTGTGGCAGAGAAAAATAATGGCAAGGAAAAGCACGATTCCTGTCTCTTGAACATACTAGAAAAGTCTTTTTGGCCGTGCTAAATAGCTGTCTTTCCTAGCTTCATCTCTGTATAGTTAAATCCAAATTCTTAAAAATGAATGTGCTAATTTGTGTCACTTCTTTTCAAAATAAAATCAGAGATAGTAGAGACGTGGTTTGGGAGTCCAAACCTGAGCTTTTAAAGCCTTAGTGACTGTAGGGTTGATGCATTATATTTTGCTTTCAAAAAAAGACAATGGGAAGGGCCTTGTCTTGACCTCTGAGTGTTAAATAGAACTGTTCTCTTAATAAAGACAGCCCCATTTTCAGGCCTGTTTTGTGTCCATCTCTGTACAGCAGCAGCTCTGATCTGTCAGTCAGTCTCTTGAGCAGCCCTGCCGTGCAGTTTAAGTACTTTATGGAGACCTGCAAAGTGGAAATGGTCGGTGCCTTTTATAGACCAGCTCATCTTTGGCTTTTTGTATTCCTTCTTTTCCCCTTAATATGTTTTTATTTGTCAGTAGGAATAATCTTCCTTGTGCCAGAAGCTCTGCTTTGAGGGTAGTGCCATGAAGTTGCTGTGGGGTTTTTGGGGTGCTCCCCCTCAATGGCCTGGGCAGGCAAAGCAGTGAAAGGTTTTGGGGTTTTTTTGCTTCTAGTAGTGACTTTTTTTCTTTAAGCAAGGTAACTGTTTTCACCTCCTCCTTATGAAAAGACACAACATGAAGCTGCTTGTCTTCCAGCTGCAACAACATTCATAAGAGATTTTAATGCAACAAGCTCTGTCACTGGTGTTCTGAAGTTTTCCTGGAATTTCATGGGTGTCTGAATGCAAATTTATTCTTCCCCCCCTTTTTTTTTCCTGTTTGAAGGTTAGTTTTCTTTAGGGTATTGCTTCATTCCTGCCAATCTGATAAAGCTAACTTAATTAAAAATATTACCATTAGATCATACAGTTCTCTTTATTAGTTTAGTCCATGGGGCTCCTTTTCCACTGGGAAATTATTTACTTCAGAAGTTGCGAGAGTAGCCTTGGCTGGCTTTGTTTAATGCAGCTGCTTTAAAGCTTTCCATCAGATTAGTGTTTTTCCAGGCCCTTTCTTGCAGGTACACTGTTACTCAGAGATAACTGTGATTGCTCAGATCTGCAGCACTTGCTGCAGAGCACTGCTGGGATTGGAGGACCTCATGGCAAAGCAGGCACAGGGATTTGGTTTGGATGCTTGTTTGTTTACCCCTCTTCTTCTTTTCTTCCCCTCTTCCCTATGCCCCCCACTCGTATTTTTTCCTTCCAGGTGAAAAAGTTGTGTTTTGCTGTGTGGACTGCTGGAAGTATTTATTTTCTGCTCTGAGGGTTTTTTGGCTTTACTTGGCAGGGCAGGGGGGCACTGCTAGAGAGACTATCCTCTCTTGCTTACTAGCAGTTTGAAGCAATAACACTGACAGCTTGTTTAGCTGGGGGTTTGGTCTGCAGACTTGTCTTTATAATTCCTACTCCGTGTGTTCTGGAGGAGCCATCCTGTAGTGGATGCTGGAAGCAACCTGGATGTCACATGTCATGTCATCTACAGGTGTGGAGGAGCAGAGCATCTGTAAATTCTGTGCTCCAGAACAGTTGTGATGTGGCCTCATGTAGGTGTTTCCACCTCCCTTCTGGTATTGCACTTTCCATCCTGTATCTGACGTTCCTTCTGAGTATTCCATTCCCATGTGTTTCTCTAAAGCCTTGCATGATCCTCGGTAGGTGCTTAGACCTCAGGACTACTCTGGTGCAACTAATAGGTGACAGTGACACTCATATTGCACATTGGTTTGATATACTGAACTCTTTCAGTGCAGACACATTTTTCTCTTTTCTCCTAGTGGATCTAATCTCGCACTTAAGTGGTTGTTTACAACTGACCACTCCTAAAACCCTGATACAGACTGGCTAAACCGACTGTAATGCAGCAGCCCACGGAGGAGAACTGGCAGTGGGGCTCTGAGTGCTGCTGCAGCCCCATGGCCTGGGCTGGGGCAATGGGCAGCAGGACCAGGCTGATGCCTGAAGGTATCAGTGGGCACAGCTGTGCTCAGTGGGACTCATTGCTAACCTGTTCAGGAATGATCTTTTGTTTGAGGCGTTTGACATGGGACTGTTTCCTCCCCACGTCTGTCTGTGACCTGATTACCTACATGTCTGCATTAGTCTGTACAAGAATTAATACTGCTTGTGCTCAGACAGTTTAGGCTGATCTCTGAATGTTGAATCCATCCTCGAGGCCAAATCCTCTTCTCCAAAGACTGGCAGTCCTACCAAAGGGAAAGTGAGGAGGCTTTCTTCCCCTCATCTTGCCTGTTTTATTTTCATGGGAAGTGACTGCCTTAGCTTAGGCCATGCTTAATGCTTACATGCAGGCGGCGTTATTTTTCAAAATGCTCCCTCCCTCATAATTAAAATTCATGAACAGTTCCCCGGAGAGCCACCTGAGGTAACAGAGTCTTTTCAGAGCGCCATTAATATACAGGAACACTGAATACAGGCATTTGGCTGTGTTCACTCTTCCTCACTCTTCCCTGGCTGGCCGCCTGTATGTGTTGTGGAACAACAAAACTGAAATCTGGACAATTTATATTTCAGTAGTGATGGGATAGTCTCTCTTTCCCTGTCACTTCACATTAAGGACCTGCCACTAATAAAACTAATTAATAACTCTTGGCTCCACACAGAACACTTGGACTCCCTCGTGCTGGCGCCGTGCCACGGCAGCTTTTGAAAGAAGTGCTTCATCTTAGTCAGGGCCAGGATGAATATTTCCCCGCAGTTCTAATTGGACCCAGGGCCTGGGCACTTCAAAGGCAGCAGCTTCGCAGGCTGCAGGTCTCGAGGTGGGACCCGCTGTCGGAGCCTCCCAGAGTGGCACTGGCGTGGCAGGGCAGGAGGAGGTGGAGGTGAAGCCCCTGGGAGGGAGGTGGTCCATCCCTGAGGCTCTGCCCTGCACACCGAGGTGCATCTGACCCCTGCACCAGCCAGGCTGGGTAGGTCCTCGCTCGAGAGGACAATCAAATCCCGTCAAATGGATCCCTTTGACTGTTTTAAAATCATTTGATTAAGTGATAGAGACTGCACTGACCAAATGACAGCCTTGCTGAAAAGTTTCATCTCTCTGGGAGGCTTTGTTGGCGTTGTGATGCCACTCGTGGGCGTATTTTGGTTTTTTTCTTCTCGCTACTGACATAACTGTGCCAGTGAAATTCTGTAGTATGAGCCGGGCTGTGTTACATAAAAATATTGTTCTGCCTTCTACTCTCACTGCTCTCTTTCCCTTTAGAAATACTATTTGCTTGCACACTCCAGCTTTGAGACCCTTTCCACTGCTGTATTTCTGTCCAAGTAAAGGAGGCAGGCCTTGGTGGCCCTGGTGCTTCGGGTCCTCATGGGATGTGTGTTTATTCATGGCCAGGTCATTATAAACAGGAGTGTTCTGTCTTACACCTGTGCAGGGCTTTCTGTGTGCATTTGTCCCTGCCCAGGCAGCTGCAGGTCTTTCTTGACACCACCTTTCATGCACATTTCCTTTGGAAGGGGCAATACTATAAGATATATGGTTGAATCTGAAGTTGGCCAGAGAATTTCTATTTAAAAAAAAAAAAGGAAAACATTATTGTGTATGTTTGTAAAGAAAACCAGCTGCAAAGAGCAAGCCCTTTGGTATTTTTTTGACCTGACTAAAAACTATCTGACCCCTTACCATCATTCTCCTCGACTTTCTCAATGTGCCTCTTTATAACTGGTGCTAATTTTTTAGGCAAAGCTGTTTTTCAGTGCTTTAGGAAAGGAGAAGGCTTCGAGCTTAATTAAAACAACTGAGTAGCTTCCTAGCTGGAAATATCAAGCATTGATTTTAATAGCCCACAATGCATCAAGCAAATGAGTATCTTTTCTTCATCACACCCACCAGTTTACTGTCAATATCAGACACTACTCATTTATTACTATTAATTTGTTATGGCTGCGGATGTTGCTTTACTGACAGAGGTGGATTCTCTGGCAGAACTTGTTGTGTGAGTTAGATGAAGCTGGAGGAGGTGGCAGATGCTGGATGGGAGGTGGAGCAGCATGGCAGTGGGGAGAGCACCCATGAGCCTGGGGTGCAGCAATTAATATGCACTTCGTGCTGGAAGAAGGGGTGCTTCTGATTGACTCAAATAATGTCTCTGTTGGCAGAAGGAATCTGTTGCCAAATATGTATGAAGTTGCTTTTTTTTTTTTCAAATTCCCTGTCCTGTTCATTGTGGAGAAGGTAAAAGATGGGAAGTGAGTCCAATTCTTTTATGATGATGTAGTGCCACTGACTCCACTGTCACTGCCTTGGAATTACACCAGTGAAACTCTACAGAAGAATTTGCCTCCTGGTCTTGTTGCCAAGTAAACTTAAAAGTGTCAGTATTAAATTACTGAAGAGCAGCCCCTTGCTCTGCAGGTCCCGGGGAAGGATTAAAATCCATGTTGTGCTGTCAGAGGGAAGGAAGAGTCCCCAGCTCCCAGCTGTATGCTTTTCCTAGTCTCATTCTTCCAACAGTTCTCCTTGACATTGCATTTTAATCCTTTCCAGCAGAACAGCCAGTTGGCAGCCTCATGGTCTCAGAAAATATAGTAGTTGTCTCTTCCCCCCCAGCATGAAAAAGGAGGAAGGTTGGCCGGAATTATAACTGGTAACTTCAGTTCCCTCATTACTGAAAAAGCTTTCAACTCCTGCCATCTCCTTCAATTTTCACTGGTACGTCAGGAACAAGAGCTGGGCCCAGCAGAAGGGTGTGCTGCTTTCCCCCCAGCCCTCCACTGGGTTGTTTTCACTTCCTTCTTTGTGGAGTCAGAGGGGATGTGCAAGTGTGGGATCTGCAAGACCCTCCATTTGTGTCTCTGTTTGGGGATGATTTTTGGTAATAAAAGGGCTGCATTTTTTCTCTTCAACAACAGTTGCCTTCACAGAAACAGTTAAGCTGGGGCTGTCTGTACTCGTTATTCTTTGCAATCAAATCCAGGTTTTCTGGGCAAATAAATACCAAATAGTTTCTTTCTTAGCTTAAAGGCTGGTTTGTTTGGTTTATTTTTATTTTTATTTTTTATTTTTATTTTTATTTTTGTTGGTTTGTTTGTTGGGGTTTTTTCTTTGGGTTTTGTTGGGTTTTTTGTTTTTATTTTTTTAATTTATTTGTTTTGTTTGGGTTTTTTTTAAGTGGTGTGGGGTTTTTTGTTGTTTTTCGAAGGTGTAATCCACAAGAGTGTGCTGTTGGAGGAGGGCAGGTTCTGGTTTATTAAATTGCCCCTGTGCTGCAGAGCAGGGTGTAGCAGGGGAAGGCAGCACAAGGCTGCCAGGGATGAGCAGTGCAGGAGAGCTCTCTTGGGGTGCTTGAGGATTAGGAGAGAGCATCAAAGCAACTCCAGGTGACAAAATGACTGGGCGTTGAAGCAGCACCCAGGGAAGCTTGGTTATGTAGATTACAGGAGTGAGAATTCAGGTTTGGGTTAGGCACAGGTCCTGCTGAAAGCAAAGCTGTCGTTGGACGTGAGTTTGGCAGAGTTGTTCTTGTAACGAGAGCTCTTTGTTTGAGGGTACTGAACTACCATGTCCTTTTTCCTGCTGTTGAGGTGGTTTGTTCCAAGGTTATTCCCTCCACGACAATTATTTTCTTTTAGAAGTGGGCTGCTTGCAGCCAGGATGTAGCCTGTGAATGGCTGCTTGCTTGGGGGTTTTGTCTCCCAATATTTGTGCAGGTTCTTTCTAAGGCCAGGACGACACGGGTGCAGCTCCAGCAGTGCCTCGGTGTGCTCAGCTTCAATCGAGAAGAAAAGCAGCTCCAAGTGTCACCGTGGTTGAGTTCTTGGGTGTGCAGGGAACGCTGTGCTGTGTGTGGCACTGATTTCTGGAGACCAATACCAGGCAATGAGAAGTCTGGGGGCATTTCTCGAGCTGGTTTCTGGAAGGGGACTGCTGGGAGGTGAAAGTGCAGTGCTTGTTTGGGGTTAGCAGGGAGAGGCACAGTGTGTGCCAGGAGCTCCACAAAGGCAGCCCCTCTGTAGGGATGAGTGGTGCGTGTCACATCCGAGCTGGGCATCAGGTCCTGCTCTGTGGCACAGGTTGTGGCACTCCCCTTTGGCCCTGTGTGCAGGGAACAGGGGCTGCTGGGGCAGGAACACCTTCCTCAGGGTCCTCTGCTGGCAAAGGTGCTCAGGGGAACAGGGCAGGAGAACTCACCTGCAGCAGCACAGGGAATCCTTTTACACACAGAGCTGTTGGAAAGAATGTAAAAATTGAGGAGGATGTTTCAGTGAGTCAGAAGCTGAAATGGAAAAGAAAATTGAAATACTACTTAGTGCTCCAATTTGGCATGCAGGGGATATTCTGAAAGATCTTGTTGGTTCTGTTATTGTTGTAGCTTTAGTTTGGAAGTTAGGGAAAATAATAATTTAGAGCCTAGTCTCCTCTAAGTATGCCTGTTTAAAAGCTTACTTGTTCAGAGAGATGATTTATTTGACTGGGTTTGGGTGGCTCTAGAGCATTTTTCAGTACTGAGCTTATTTACCATTTAAACTTATATTGAATTATAGTGTTTGGAAGGTGAATACCATTCTGCATCTATCTCATATTTTTGGTTGTTCGCTCTCTAATGAAACAGCAGCGCGGGGTTCGATTCCTGTGCATTTATTACCTATCACAATCCTTCTCAGCTTTTGCTTCATTGTAAGATTCATTTGTCAAAAAGTAAAATAGTTCTTGGCTCTCTTACTTTAGATGATGTTATGCAGTGCTGTCTGTATTGTCTAACAGGTTGTGCATGAAGAACCAAACCAGTTATGTATCAAGATGTGAGGTTTTTACAAAGCCATTACCTTGGGGATCCTCTCTCCTGTGTTGGGTTCATGCCAAACACTTCATAGAAAAAATACGTCATTTATTGGTAACTGAATAAGTGTTGGATGTAACTAGTTTATTTGAAGTTGGAGATTATCATATTAGGATTTTGATATTACAGAAATTGAGAATGTCTCTTGAAATTTGTAGGGTTTTGTACTTGCCAAAAAGTTCCTCCATTTCCTCTGAGTTTTCCATTGACAGGTATTAGCACTGGAAATTTGCCCTGTATTTTATAATCTTGTCAGCCTCTCTGTGGTTTCTAGGTAATGTTCTCCATGGCTGTTTGACACAAAAGGTGTGATTTACCTGATGGGGTTTGATGGCTGCAGCACTGCTCTGCCACTGGCCTTGTCAGAGCCTTGGTGTGTAAGTGCCAGTGCAGTCGTGTTTTCTTACACAAGTTAATTAAATCAGGATTTATGACTTCTGATTTATTCCCAGAAGCGCTTCATATAAATGTAGTACGGGAACAATCTGTTGATAGCCTCTCTTGGTGGTGATGAAGGGTTTAAGTAATGTCTATTTGCAAACAGAACAAGTTCCAGCATGTTCATCTTTATGCTGAGCAGGACAGGGATAATAAGGCTGGCAGGGATAGAGCTCAATTTGAAAAGAGCACTTTCTGACGAGAAGCTTGAAAAGCAGAACTGTGGTGGTCATGAAAAGCACAGGTATTTGCAGTACTTCAGGGTGGTATCCAGCAGGTTATCATTAGTGACAAGAGATGCACAGAATGTTTTTGTGTGGATGTGAGTTCTTGCAACACCAAGAGCAGAAAGCAGAAAGGTACTGGGTAATGGGTGGTACATGGGGAACAACATAAAGCCTGCATGTAAAACACGCATAGGGGTTGGTGTCTCATACTGCCTTTCAGGTGTTCATATTAAATCTCAGAATAATGGATAAAAAAATGAATCTAAAAGCAGGGGCAGATCTCCTGTTGCTTCCTTGAGGGAAATGTGGCAGTGCAGGTGGATTGCCTGGCTGGGAAAGTCTCGCCCCCGCTGATGGATGGACTGAGAGGGGATGCTGGAAAAAGTATAACCACATTTAAGCCCCATCTCTTCTGCTGGAAATCCTACAAAATGGCCTCTTAGCATTCTCTTGCATAGAATTGTTTTCAGAAAGCCTCTCACCTCAAGTGGTCTGGTTTTGCAAATACTTCATGGAAGAGGACAAGAATCTGCTGCTGCAGCTAGAGAGTAACAAAATACCCTTCTGGTTTACTGGGGTTTGCCATCCTGTGGTACATCCACTGTTATGAAGATACCTGGGGAAAGGATGTCTGCTTAATACTCTGTTTCTCTGGCAGAAATTTGGACTAACTTGGTGTGATTCCTTTCACAGGCTTTTGCTCTTATCCCTCCTATTTTTTTAAATTTTTATTCTAGGGAAAGAAAATATTCAAATGTCTGCAGCGTGTATTGTTCTTGCAAGATCCTACAGAGGCTAAAGGGTGGGTCTCTTGTGTGAAGCTTAAAATCCTAATTTTCAGTTTGCCACGATATGCTAATGTGTTCCTGCTTCCTCCAGACAGGCTGGTATCTAAATACCTCACAGCAGTGCTGTAATCGAATTGATGAGATTCACAATGTGTTGGGAACTGCCTTTTTTCCTTTTTTTTTTTCTTTTTTTTTTTTTTTCCTAAGGACTTAAATTGGTTGCAGGGCACCGTGCCTGACTGCAAAAGGTGCACCTGGATTACAGCCACTTTCTTCCTCTCTGAAAGGCCTTACATTAAAGTAAAGCAACTTAATGCAACCCCAGGTAGAAATCTATGACCCTAGAAAAGTTGTAGGAAAGCCATGGTGTCTGTAAAAATGCCACATAGCCACAGATGGCTTTGGCCAGTGACTGTGTTATGTCACTGACCTGTATTTTTTTTTTACTTTCTCGTTAGTGCAATAATTTAAAGTAGAATTGGAATTTATTCATCAGTCTTGCATTCTGACACAGTCTAAGAATAACGACTTAAATTCATAAAAAGAAGTTTCCTGCCTTTTTAATCAGTATGGAGTAATGTTCAGTTTTGTGTAAACTTTTTAAAGCTATTTCCTTGTGTGGGACTTTTTATTCTTAATTCAGACTTCTAAGTACTTTTCAATGGAATTTTTATGCTTAGGGCTTTTAAAGCATCTGGTATTTAGCACTTGAAGGACTCCTTCACTTTCCATTTTTCAGGCAAGTTTTTTAAAATGCTTTTGCATGTGTTTGCTTTTGGCTGATTTGTTGCCTAGATTTTTAGAAATCCTTTCTAGTGAAAACATCATGTAAGCCTGTTTGACCACCTTGAAGCCATCTCTGTAGGCAGATAACATTTATGTTAAGACTGAAGTCCATTCTATAACTCCTCCTTCCCTTCATCTATTATGTAAAAAGGATAAATAATGTAGTTGAGTTCTCATGTCTGCCTTATACATCAGGACATCCCTGGCTGGTTGTTGGAGCCCTGGCCATCCTGCAGTATAGAATTGCATCAGAATAACCCATTCTGCTCTTAGGGCGTGCTGGTCCTGTCTGGCAGAGACATTTGGACATCACACCTATTTTCCATGAAAACTTTTTGTCTTCCTGGGATGCAGACTGTGATGACCTCCTTTCAACTTGCCAGTTTCCCACGGTGTGGAGGGGATGACTGAAAGAACAGCTTAAATGAAGTAAAAGATGCTTCTGCTGCCGTTTGCGGAACAGACTGCTTTGCAGGCTCCTGTTAAAACTGAGAAAAAGCAAAGAAGGAGGAACTGGTGAAGTGTGGAGGGGAGATGGAGCCTGGGGAAGGAGAGAAAGGCTCCCTGCTCGCCATTCAGGCTCCCAGCAGAAAAGACAGTGCAGTTCTCCATTTTCCTGTGATTTCCCCCACCCCAAACACTCCCTGGCAGCAGAGACATTGCTGAGACAATGCGAGTGCTTGCAGTGGTGCTGTAGCATCCACTGTGTGGATATCTGCAGTTTCATGGGAGAAAAAGAACTGGCATGGGGCTGTTAATAGCATGTTGCAGGTTACTGTTTAGCTTGGCAATCATTTTTTTTCTCCTTTAGACAGAGGCTCTTTGAGCACAGCCCTAGAACCAGGTTTGCTTTGTTTGTGTGAGTGAGACAACTTGGCTGGAGCAGAGCTCCTCCACCTGCCTGCTTGGTTTCTCTAGTGTCATTCTCACTCTTCTCAATCCTTCCAAAACCATCTGTCTTCCAGAGTGCATGTTTTACAGGAGGTGCTGCCTCCTCACCTCTGTCAACCGGAGCTCCACAGATACATGAGCTTTTTAAAGTACCATCTTAGAACCTTCATTTTCTGCAGTAAACTGAAGCATGTGTGTCAAACATTATTGCATTGTCCTGCTGGCTTGGTGATGATAGGTCTTGTTAAAGCAGTGAAAGAAGTGGGTTCTGTCATTTGGCACCAGTGGGGCAGCACTCTGTGTGGGCACGGTGGGTCCTGTGATGTCTTTGACTCAGAGGACAGGGGGTCTGAACCTGGCTGACACCATGGGCAGCTCCAGGGGCTGGAGGGCACTGTTTGTGCTGCCCCAAGAGCAGCCCACCAGGAGGGACCCTGTGCCCCAGTGGTGCAGCAGGAACAGGCTCTGCTGTGGGGCTGAGCTCTCAGCAGCTCCTCACTGGGACACTTTGGGCACACTGAGACGTCACGCTGTGTCCCTTCAGAAACAGGTCCCTCCTTTCCCTAAAGACAACAGGGTGAACATTTTGAGCTGATAAAACTTCAGTGAGATAAGGGTTAATTTTGCTGTGGAGTTAATTGTGAACTTAAAAGATTCTCCAGTGGTCATTCTTTGGCCTGACTTTTTCAAAGTGTCTTTACATTCACTGAAGGAGATCATGTGCTTTTTCTAGGAGATGCTTTTTGAGTCTACCTAGTGATTCTGTCCTATATTCACCAGCTTTAAGCATTTGCTCTGAAATGTTTCATATTTAATATAGGGCTATGAATATGAAAACCTGGTATTTCAGAGTTTTGGGGGAAGTTTTAAACATGGGCTTCTACATGTTTGATTTCCCTCTGCATAGATGATGATTTGGTTTTTTTCAAATTAAAAACAACCCTCCTGAACTCTAACTTTATATAACATCTAGGAACACATTTGTCTTTTCCTGTGGTGTAAGTGAGAATGTATATGCCTATATAAATATATACTGGCACATGTTTTTTGCCTTCAAAATGGCTTGTGGGCCATAAGTGAACAGACTGCTCATTTACTATGCTTGGATTGATTATTTAATACTTCCAAATTTAAATATTTTCTGTGTTGCTTTTTGAAAAAAAAAAAAAAAAAAAAAGGCAGTCAGAAATTAAACCTGGCAATTTATTTTCCTGAAGGAGAACTGCTCATTGGATGGAACATGCATTCCCCCAACAAATGGTCGCTTTCTGCTCTACTACAGACATTCCTTTCAGGGCTGGAAGCTGAAGTAGGAGCACTAAGGACACTGAATGGGAAGTACCTTCATCGTGGTGTCTTGGTATAAGAAAATATAATTCTGGTGTAGCAGAGGAATTGAATTATTTACTGTGAGGGTGGTGAGACTGTGGCAAACAGGACTTCCATCCCTGGGAGTGTCCAAGGCTGGGCTGGACGGGGCTTGGAGCAGCCTGGGCTAGTGGAAGGTGTCCCTGCCCATGGCAGGGGGCTGGAACCAGATGACCTCTAAGGGTCCCTCCCAACCCAAGCCTTACAGTGATTCTATGGTTTATTTTTTAAATTTTGGAAGCCCAAATTAACGTGCTTGTAATTAACGTAGTGAGATGAGCTGGTTCACTGGAGTTGGGTACAATGCAGGGTCTCTTGCTGTTTCTCCGAGTTGGTACTGAAGTAATGTTTTATTAATGTAAACAAATAATATTTTCCAGTGTTACAGAGCATCCCATAAGCTTCCTAGGCAATACAGGTTCTTGTTCTGAGAACACCCTCTCTGATAAGCTTTCCTACATCTGTTAAGGCAGACCAGCTTCTGTCACAGGTCACCTCATTTGCTAATGACTCGGAATTCAGATCAGGTATTTGCAGTCAAATTAACATGCAGAAAGAGTATTTCTTGAAGGTGTTTTTCTCTAGAAAAAGAAAGGGCAGAATTCAGACTAACATTTAGAAATGAAAACCACTCTTATTTCCATGGACTTGGTTGCTACAGGGAGGATGGAAAAAGGGTGAATAATAAATCCAGTGGAAGTAGCAGGCTTGGAGATGGCCTGCAGTTATGGCCTTGGAATTATTTGGACAGTCTGTCCTTCCAAAGGCAAAAAAAGGGAAGCAGCAGATGACACGACTCCATTTAGTGGAAGCAGGAAGGTCAGGATGGTCCAAGGGGTGTACACACTGAGACAGAAGAAATGAACAATGGCTGGGGGGAATAAAAGGGTTATGATTCTGATGAGATTTACAGGGAATCTGTTCTTCAGGTGACTTAGGTCATTTAGTTGAGAAGGCCTGTGAGGAGGGAGAAGCATTGCTGGGGTTGATGTGTTCCCTGCCATCTGGATGGTGGCTGTTCTCTCGGGCTGCTCCTTTCTGCTGGTTTGTTTGGTGTCCCAGATTGATCAGCTCAAAGCTAATTTCAAAATACATCCCCAGTGTTCACAACAGGTTTCTTCTTATTATGATAATTACTGGTGCAGAAGAAAAGTTTGTGAATTTTGTTTCTTTCCAGCTGGAAGACATTTCCAGACGTTATAGTGAACAATGCTATCAGCTGCTCTCAGTTCCCCATCTCCTCCCCCTGGTACCTCAGCCAGACAAAGTCTTGTTAGATAAATTTCAAGCAAAGACTGGGTGACATGATGTGGTGGGAGAAGGATTGCACTTTGAAAAGATAACTTCTTACTCCCTTGCGAGTGTTTTGTCTTTCTCTGTCACCCTGTTGGTGGGTAATTTGAGTTTGGGTAGGACTGTCTGCACATGGACTACCTCCCTGGGCACAGGTACCATTCCATGCTCATCACATGGAAGCTCTTACTTGTGTCTGCAAAGACTGCCAGGCTACCACTAGTAACTACACTTTGGAGGAGAAGGAATGGTGGGATGGCAAGAACTCGTAGCACTTCTACTTTAAATAGCAGACAAGAGCTTTTGGAAGTGCTAGAGAACAGGAAACATTTCAGAAAAACTAAGGACTCCAGTTATCATCTCCCTCCCAAAGCAAATTTCCTAAACTCTTGGAGCAGTTTTATGTCTTGGACCTTGTTTCTTTGGGAATGGGGCTTCAGGTCACCTGTGCAGCTGCTCAGAATGGGCAGGGTGATGGTGACCCGGCAAGAGGAGAGCAAACAAAGTGAGCTCTGAAACTGTTCATCACTGTGCTACTTGTTAATGATTCTTCTGGGTAGCAGCAATAATGAGCAGTTGGAAGGAGTACTTTATGTACCCTAAATAAATTGCTTCCAAACCTCGTAATTGCCACAATTCTGGCTTTCAGTGGACTTGGTAATGAATTTTTGAGTGGTGTCCACGTGTTGTGCCTGTTACTGTACTTGACTTCCATCCTGTTTTGAGTGATCTCATCAAGGGATGGATGGTGTTATCTGAATAGAATATATTTGTCCGGTGTTGGGAACAGCAGTGATGATGAAATTACTGCAAGTAATTTTTTAGGTTTTGGTGGGTTTTTTTTTGCTGCAAGGCCTTGTTTTTGTGATGCTGCTGTATTGCTTATAGGTGAGTCATTCCAGATGGTACTGCCAGAAAAACCCAGTGTATTGATTGCAAGAGCAGAGGATAAGCAGGCTCTTAAAGGGTGCTTTTATATACGGGAGAAAATAGATGGCTTCTTGTCTTGGAAGTGCAGACACCGCTGAGGTGTTTCAAATGGCAGAAAATGCCTTGGGTTCACATGGGTATGATGAAGCTAAATATCCCTTAAAGGCTTGTGGCATGTGCCTGCGATCAGGATTTAACACACTTCTTGCCTTCTGCTGTCAAAATAAAAAGGAGAAGGAAGTGGCAGATTTTTTTTCCCTTTTTTTTTTTTTGAAACAGAAAAGTAGAGAAATCTGGAGAGACTTAGAGACTTTACCTCACTTACATGAGCTCTTTCTATATGTATAATTTAACATGGCACCTTATATATAATTTAACGTGTGAAATAAACATAACATTTGAATTTCACAACTGGAACTCTTCTACTTACAGAAGTGGAATTTTTTTCCCATCTGTTTTTAATTTAAAAATGCAGTTTCTGCAATGAAAGGAACAAGTATAGTGGCTTAAAACCTTGACTCCTAAAGATTGCATGACACCTTGCCCCCTTCCTAGGATAGAGAGCTTAACTACTGTACAAGGTGTATGTTGCATTGATGCCAGTGGCATGACTGATAAATCTCTTTCATCCTGCAACAGAGCCTTATTTATAAATAGCTCTTTAATAGAATGCCCTAAGTTTGCAGTGATGTTTTTCAACCCCCTGAGAATACTGGCTCTTGCCTCAAAGAGCTTATGGTCTAAATGAAGTAGATAACCAGGTAGAAATGATCAAAGAATAGAGGGGAAATGCAGAGGAGAGAAGTGGTGGGCATGAATCTCAGGAGAGCAGGTCCTGGTTTTATATTCTTGTGTCAGCTTCCTGTCTTTAGAAAGAACAGTGTTCAGTGTCATTATAATTGAAATGAGATGATGTTTTGGAGCAGAGCTCACTGAACAGGCTCTCTGGTCCTGGTGAGTTTCGTGGAGGAAGGGAAGGGTGTTATTCTGTGTGTTAGAAGGGCTGTCTCAGGCATCAGGAGCAGCACGAATATGCTGCTTGCAAGGGGATTTTACAATAGGTGAGCAACCAGTGTCGATAAGCTTTGCTTCATTGATTTTGATTCATTCCAGCTGAGGACAGAACCCAGTGGGAGTAGTTAGGAGACAGCAATAGACCTGGAGGGGACCAGAAGGTTTCCTTACCTGGGTTAAGCCTTTTGCCTTGCAGTCTGAGTGGCACCTTTGCTCCCGAGCGAGTGCTTTTGCACCTCACACGCAACAGAAGTGTCTCACTGTGCTGGCCCTCTTGGAGAGGCAGAATAAGGGTTATTCACATTGTCTCTTCCCTGCCTTCTCACATGGAGGTGTTTGACAGAGACTGCAAAAATGGGATGCTACATTTATTTAAGGTTTCCTATCATAGAGGAAAAAATAACCCCCAAAAAATATTTATTTAGCTTGGTGCACTTGCAATTAAATGAGTTTACTGTGCTTTTTGTGTTTGGTGGGTTTCTTTTTTTTAGTATTATGCAAAAATCTTGCTTTTCATGTTGTTTGCTCATTAGAGTCTTTGAAATAAAACACAAATAAATCTGAGTCACTAGGCATTAATCTGTGACTTGACATATTTATTAGCCATAATCTATAGGCATTTACTTGCTGTCTTTTATTTTGACTACAAAGCAGTCTTGGCTTTGGTATTTATAGAGCTGATACTGTTTTTGCTTGTCAGCATTGCGAATCTGCTCGAGGTGGGAGATCAGCAGTGGTGCAGGAAAACCAGTGTGGTACCTTGAGGAAGAAAGAACATTCAGGAACCACAAGTTGAGCAGGACTGATGGCTCAGCAGAAGGGGTTTGGGTGACTAAATGCTAACAAATGCAATAGGTTTGGATAGGACAAGAAAGGCCACTTGTAAAATTTCAAGTGGTACTTCTGGCCCATTTGTATGCCCACTTCAGCTAAACAAATACAAGATGAATTTTTACATTATGTAACTTTGGGAGTGAAAATCCACAGGGTTTGCACTGTACTTATTTCTATTACTCTGTTCTTGTGTTCTGAATAAAACTGGTCATGCTCTGAAGCTGCCCAGCACAATTAAGAGGCTTTCCCCCCCTGCTGCATTTGTTCCCTGGTGTCTAAAGGTGCTTTCAGCCTGTTCAGAGCATTTCACATGCATCTCTGCCAGTGCCACTCTGTGTCTCTCTAGGCTGGGGACAAGGAGGGCGATGTTGTGACCTGAAACCTGGGCAATCAGCCTGGGTGCTGGAGGGAGATAAGAGGGGCATGATGGAATTTGGGGAAGTCTGTTCCTTTTCAGACAGTCACCTGTGAGGGATGGTAAGAGAAGCTGTTGCTGCTGAGAGGGGATGTGTGTTTAGGGTCTGAAAATATGGGGGTGCTGACTTGTTCCACATTCACTGGTAGTGGAAATCTAATGGAAACGTGGAAAAATGGAGGGGTTTGTTTGTGGCAATTATTTTTAGAGCAGTAATGTCCTTGCCATTCAGTTGGTCTCATAAAATGTCAGAATTCATTAATGGCCGACAGTCTGGTTATGGAAACTTTAAAGATACTGGAGTCACAGAAAACTTTCCCTTTCAGTCCATATGCCATCAGTGATGGTTGTAAAATATTTCCAGTGCACAGAAAAGTCTGCCAAGTCCAGGGGAACCTGTCACATGTCAAATACAGCATCTTGTACGACTCCTAAGATCTCTGAAACCAATAGAAGTTTAAGGAAACACACTCACTGGTTATGCATAAAACAAGTGCTAAAATCTTAGCTTAAAATTATCTGTCTTGTGGAAGTGTGGCATTTGTATGGCATGGTCAGAAGCATAAAAAGTCTCTGTGCCCATTTCTTGAATGCAAGGAATTTCAATATAGAAGTGATGATCAAGATGCTTGATAGTGCAACAGCTCTTTATTAGCAAAGATGAGCAAGACAGTTTTAACTTCCATCTTATGAGCAGGTACTTTTATAAGATTGGCATTGTGTCCAAGTTGTGGATGCAGTTCATAAAATATTAAAAAGTAATGAATTCAGAAATATGAAGTATTGCTCTTGCCACTGTACAGTGGCCAAGTTATTGACTGTGCCACAAGAAACCCATTCTACCTCTCATCGTAATGTGCTGGGTTTTTTTATTGCACAGCCATACCTACATTCTTGTTTTTAACTTGAAGTTAGTGAAACATCTTCCTGATACTTTTCCATTAACCTTGCTTGGATGAAGATAACAGTGGTGTAGCATAATATTTTTTTATTGATTCCCTCCCTGAATTGCTAAGCCAACACACAGAGGAGTGAATAGCTATTTTTAAAGTACCTGTTATGATTAAAAACTGTAGATAAGACACTGACAATTTTTCTCTTATTCTGCTCTCTTGGTTGTCAGCTGTTATTGGAGCAATTTAACCACCAGCTGAGAGGGTGGACAAGTAGTACCCTCTTAGATCTCTGCAGTGCAGGCCATGAAAACAGCTTTGTGGATGGCTTTGTGCAGTGGCTCCTGTTAGCCAGTTTTCCACAAGCAAATTGACCTTTGCTGTGTAATGTTTTATGTCAAGTAGGAGATTGGACCTGCAGCTGCTTGTGCTGGAATTTCCTCTAAGTGCAGGATTAGACGTTCTGCAGTAATGGAGACTCCAGCAATTACTCTTGGTGGTGTTTCCTCTCTTCCCCCCTCCCAATTCTTGAAATTCATCCTGGTCTCCCTTTAAACACGTCTGTAGAACTCCTTCCTGCCTCTTGGTAGTGGCAGGGCAAGCAAGGGAAGCCCTGAACACTTTGGCCTGAAAGCACCCTGCCTGTGGAGCCTGCCCCGTGCAGGTGTAGCCAGCAGTAACACCTCCAGCTCCTCCAGAGGCAGCTCCCCGTGCTGGGGCTTTCCCTGCGGGCTGCAATCGCAGGGCCAGGTGGGATGTGGGACCCCAGCCCCAGCCCTGCAATCAGCATTTTCTCTGGTGCCTCAAAACTGAACAAAAGAGTGGCTAAAATGTGTGCTGGCTTACAAGATTCGAAGTGATGCATTTGTCTGCTGGGCCTTCTTCGAGCCGTAGAGGGAAAAATAGAACAAGCTTAGTTTTTCCATAATTTCCCCCCTGTAGCCCAAAGGAGACTACACGACAGAGATGTCTTCTCTAATCTTCTCTTCCACCCTGCATTATTTTCTTTCCCTCCTCCTTCCCTTCTGTCTCACAGCTCCCCTCCCCACTCACATACACGCAGACTTTTGACAGCACACCAGTTTTATTCTCCAGCTCCCTTTTTAGCCCACATGGGTGTCTAGTCAGTGCCGCAGCCCTGGCTAATACACGAGGGTTTGAATAAATGTAGAACAGCAGGTAGCAAGTGACTGTTGACAGGGTGACATATTGACTTAATATCTTGTGTTATGTGATATGAAGGATGTGCCTTTTGGTGTGTATTTTCATTTTAATTTTTTTTTTGGTGTTTCTTAGACAGACACTTGTAGGCAGTTTTGAGTAATTGTCTGAAATAATTAACATGTTTATTAAATAAGGAAGCAGAGTGCATTATCTAGCAAATCAATTATGTAAATGCACAAAAAGCATGAGAGATTAGTCTTTAACTGTTGCTGAACTGCATCCACTTTCCTAAATTATAGATGAAAGTGAGGGTTTTTCGTCAGTGTGGATGTGCAGTGTAAGGCTCCACTTTGCTCTTTTGGAGCTTAAAGTAACAGGAATTAATTGGTACTATGGTGCAAGAAGAGGGCATTCCTGTTGTACACTAATGAACACCAGTGTGCATACGTCCTTCCTATGCAGAGAAACAGATGGTCTGCAGTGAAGAACAGAAGTAATCTCAATTGGAGGGTCTGGATGACAAGATAAACTGACAGTGAAGCCCTAGCAATTTATTCTCTCATCTAGACACTGGGAAAAAATCTCCGGGAAAATCTGTTAATCTCTAGCATTTTGAGCAGTGTGTTTTCTTTCTGGTGACTTACGATGAAATGAGACTGTGCCTCTGCAGTTTTACCAATCCTCCACTTCGAGAGGAGGGGAGAACAGAGCTCATCCCTCGCTGTGTGTGTGGAAAATTCACCCCTTCCCATTACAGCTGTACAAATGGGGTGTGTAGGGGACCATGTGGTCATAACAGCACAAACTGCACTGCTCCATTTTCACCCACTGCAGCTTCAGTCGTGCTCAGCTGGAGAGGGAATATTCTTCCATGGTTCAGGCAACTGTGATTTATCCGCCTCTCTGAAGCAAATTGCACAAAAAAAGGAAGGCTTACATCCTGTGGAAACGGTGGGTAGGTATGCAAGAGCCAGGGAACAGGCCGTGGATACATTTTAAAAGTGCATGAAGCTCAGGGAAACATGTTATTCTTCATTATTAAGTGTGTGTGTGATCTCGAGCTTCCAGTAGTGGCTGGGGCCTCCCCAGAGGTTCTCACTGTGCATCTGAGGAGGAGAACGGGGATCACACTAATTGTTCTTTCTTGCCATACTATTATTTTGCTATCATGTCATCTTCCGAGTACCTTCCACAGAGGTGTGCAGAGGTCGGGCCACTTCCAGATGCCCAGCACAGGGATGCAGAATTTCCCTATGATGTTGATTTTGCAGATTATCAGAAAGGCTCAAACTGTCAACAACACGGTTGTCCTGAGGACACGCTGTGGTTGGAATGCCAGCACAAATAATTCAGCTCTTTATTTCCATTGTTTTTATTTCTTACCGAGGTTCCCGTTTGGTTTGTTGAAGGGACTAACTTCTGCTGGCTTGGCGGGTCACATCCTGGCACCAGGAATGGAGGCAAGGAACTTTTCCCTCTTGCTTTCCTCTGGTGCTCCCTCTTGTCCCCTAGCCCTGGCAGGGAGGTTGGTGGAGAAGGGCTTTGCAGCCTTACCTCTCTTTGCACAGACAGTGCACTGCAGGGACAGGCATTGCACCATGTATTGCAGGAGTAAACTTGTGCTAAAATCAGCAACTCTGCTCCAGAGCTTACTCTAAACACTGCACATCGCCTTCCTGTGTTGTGGGCAGGGTAATTCGAGGCAGATCTGCAGTCACATATGCCTGGACTGGCTATTTGCTGTCATTTGAACACTTTCTGGAGTGTGTATCACTGTGGAGAAGTGGGGATTTAGCTGGAGACGGTAAATTACATTATTGTACCTGAAAGTACGATTGGTTTAGTTTCTGATGAAATTTTCAGTCGTGAAAACCTTGTTAAAAGGCAGTGCCTTCCCAGGAATTCCCAGTGTTAAAATAACAGGACATTAAGTGTGTCATGTTTATTAATTGTCAAAATTAGATCAATCATAACAGAGCTAACAGATATGTCTGGTTGAGCTGAAAGATGAAGATGGAAGAGCTAGCAGATATCACCAAGGAGCTAAGAGATGCCAGGAGAGATGACAGATGTGGCTGGATGAGCTGAAGGGGGATTGGAAAAATGCAGTCCCAGTCATTGCCTCAGGGAAGAAATAGTAAACCTCGTAGACCTTGAAAAAATGTCTCAAGTGAGCAGGAATGGAGGAGTTTGTTCTGAGCCGTTGTCTCTGACTCTCACTTGCAGTGTCTCCTTTCTCTTCTTGAGAAGGTACCGTAGGGAATGAGTGCTGTGATAACTTGGATTTGGAACTTTTTTTCATGTTTAGATGAAAAAGCAGACTGTAAAATAGTACTGTGCTGGTGCTGATTCTTTCTGACCTTTGCAGTGTCCACGCTTTGGCACTTGCAGGGACTTGAGAGTCTTTAGCCTGCAGTGTTTAAAGATCTTTCTCCTGCAATGACTCACTTGGGAGCAGATTCCTATACGTGGGTAGAGAATAGAAATAAAATCAGGGTTGAAAGGTGGGGGATCCAAGTCCAGCTTTCTGCTTTCCCAGGGACTTTGGGTAGGCAGATACATTGGTGTGATCTGTGGGGTGGTTGTTCCTGTCTGTGAAGTGGGAAGAGAACTCTGCAGTAATGAGAGGAAGAACACCCTGGGGTTTGAGAAGTACTCGAGGGGCTCTGATAGCATGGCCAGGGAGCTGTGAGAGACAGAATGTAAAGCATGTCTTGATAAGAAAACACCATCAATATATGAAATATGGCCTTTGGAATATATTCAAATGTGAACAATATTCCTTGTATCTGGAATGTGCAGGTAGCTGTTGTACTGAGGTTTTTAAATGGAGGTTGCACAATACCCTCTTTTGTTACCTCCAGTACGTTAAAAGCTCATGGGCTATACTAAAGAGAATAATGGGAATGCATCATACTGCATTTAGTGAAGTATCCCATCCTTTTACAAATAACTTGGTTTTCAAAGCCTGGAATGAGAGCTGAATTCCTGAGTGGTGTTTTTGTAAAAGGAGGGCTCATGGAGCTTTGTCAAGGAACGAAGGATGCACTTCAGACAATAATATGCAAAGGTATGGCATGTCTATAAAAGTTGGTTGAGAGAGTCTGCACAACACCCCCTCGCTGATGCTATAAATACATCTTTGTGATGAAGCTCAAAATGGGATGAAAATATTTTGATATTGTGTTTTTAACTTTTGATACATCTCTTGGCTTGAAAGATAAAAGGATTCACTCTTGGAATTTACACTCCTCTGATGTGATTAAAACCAGATAGGTGTACTGTAAATAGAATATGCTCTGTACGAAGGTAGGTATGGCTTAGTGTTTTCAAGCAGGAGGTTTCTTACTGTGGAAAAACAGCTTTTCTTGATAAGTTGCTTGCCACTGTTTTCAGCAGCACCTCCTTTCATCTATTATTCATTTTGGAAGACTTAATAGTATGGTTTGGGTGTGGGCTGGTACCAGACACCAGTAGAGTAAAACCCCTTCAAAAATAAGGGATCCAAGAGCTCTGGGGGATAGGGCAGCGAACACACAAACGTGTCTTTGCTTTTGAAAAAATATTTCCCCTCTCAAAAAAAGAGCCCCACTGTTACGTGCTGGAAACTCTCCACTGCCCCCCTCCTGAAAGGCCTGATGGAGCAGAGAGAGAGATGAGTGTGTGCACACCTTGTGCCTGTGTCAGGTAAGACCCCTGTTCTCCAGTGAAAAAGGAGGATCTGCCTGCTGTCCTGGAGCACTGGAACATGGAGCAGTGTGTAGGAAGACTGCATCTAATATTTTTTCTGTAGCCCATTAGCACAAGCTGGGGTGTTTGCAGAAGGTCTGCAGTTTGTTCCCCATGGTTTACTGTGAGGTCTGCAGGGCCACAGCTTGGTGTGCATGTAATGACTGTGAAGTCCTGTGTGACCGTGGATTTGTTGCAGTCGCTATGTGCATATAGATGGATGTATTTATAGAAGAATCACTGTGAATGTGAGAAATAAGCCTTTGAAGTGTCAAGCCAAATATTCTGGGGGGAAAAAAGAAGATTTCTTGTCTACATCAGAAGCTTGCATTTCATGTAGACTTGTCTCATTTTACCCAAAATATCTCCCCACAGGTTAGGAGAGCTGAAAGCAATAATAATAATGGGGAATGTAGGGGGAGGGAATGTGTGTGAGAGAGAGGAGGGAAATAACAAACATTTCTGAAATGTTTTTGTTCCTCCTTAGTTATAAGTAGTTTCTTTCCAGTAGCTTTTCCTCCTCCTTTATTTCCTGTTCTCTCATAGACCTGCCAGGGAGGCAGAGCTGAGTGGCTTTGCCTTTGGTGAGGCCCCTGCAGGTCCCCAGCAAGGAAGGGCCAGGAGATGGAGAGCAGTGTCCAGGGTTCTCCAGGCAGGCTGGACCCCCCGAGCCCGCAGTGAGGGGCACGGGGGGCTGAGATGGATGGGTGCCCCTCGGCTCCCAGCACGGCTGCCACCACTCAACCAGCCCACGCCTGACACCAAGATTTGTCTTGGTTTGTTGCTTCCCTTTGGGAAAGAAAAGGCATACAGGTACTCCAGAGTCACAGGAGAAGGGCTCCACTGGTCTTTCAATAAGCTGCTACTGTGAGATTAGGGTAGGCTGAGTGGCTTTTGGTTATGGAGTAAAGCCAAGGCATGTTACTGAAAGGAGACTTTTTGCAAAGCAAAAGAAAATGCAGATGTTTTTGAAAATTAACTCTTCAACTGATGGCAGTGGTTTTGTGCATCATTTCCATTCTAAGAGTAGAAAATAGTCGTTTTTGTCAAGGACTGTTTCAGGCTGGCAGGTGTCTGTGTACATCGGACAGCTCAAGTCCTTCCCTTGGTGCTTTCAGTGAGAAAGCCTCGCTCTCTGTTAATGGGTTTGAGATGTGACTCTGCTTCCTTTGCTTTGTATCTTTATGGTTTGAATACAAAATCTCCTTGTCCCAATTGAAATAATGAAGTTTTGCTTTAAAGGAAATAAATCATGAGAGGAATGTGTACGGTGCCTGTAAAGCCTTCAAAAACATCCACTGGAAATAGTTCATGATGTTAAGGACGAGAATTCTTATTTTCTGGCTTGTAGGTAATTACTTTTATAGTGATAATTTTTTTCCCTGTTATGTCCATTCCTTGTTCTTTTTAATATAAACTGTAATACTGAAGCTGGAGAAAACCAAGAAGACAAGAGGGTTGGCTTAGAAGTGGAACACAAGATAATTCTGTTTCTAAAATACCATATACTTCGTAGCATTAAGTCTTTTTGTGCAGTGATGGAAGGTTGTGGGCTAACAGCATCCACCATTAAGAAGTCATTCACTCCTGAGCTACTAAATCCTTTCAGTGTGATTTTTTTAAACAAGGTTTGTGAAATGCAGCCAAGCTATTTGCTGTGCTCTCTATTTAAAATCCATTCCTTTGGTGGGATCTGCGTGATTGTTTTCGTCTTGTTCTTGGAGAGTGTTGGTAAAACAGCAATGGCATTAATAGATTTCTTTAATGTTTGGGACACATGGAAAAAAATAATCTTAGTGTTAAAGCAGCAGGTTGCAGAGTGCTGGCTGTAGATCCATTTGGAACAACAGCAGAGGGACCCAGACTGGGCCAGTGAGAGGATTAAAGCACAGCTTCAAATAGCTCTGAGAATCAATAATTGCAAATACTCCATCTTACCATAGCAGTTCTTGGTTGGGCTGGGCTTGGCTGCTCTAGGTGAATGTTCCCATGCAGCAAACACGGCAGGTGGATGCTCTGCCTGCCAAAACAAGGGTGTTTTTCAGAGGTGTCTCCCCACTGCTGGGTGGGAAGTGAGAATATGGTTACTCCAAGAGGTTTAAAATATTAAAGAAGCCAGTTGCAATAAATGAAAGTGCACCCACTGGTTAACAGCATTTGGCTTTATATCAAGACCATTTCTGGAAGTAGATCTTGTAACATAAATTACCGAATACTGAATTACTGCAATGTGTTAAGGATTCTTTTTAATTACAGGATGTTAAGGCTTCAAAAATAAAATTCTTCAAAGTTAATCATGAAGTAAAATAACTCCATACTTAGCTGAGCTTCAACTTCATTAAAACTGTTCAAATGGCTGATGGAGCCCTAATAAGTTTTGTTCAAAGATATGACATCTTTGAAAATTTTCTGCAAATCTAACTCTATTATCTTTGATACTCTCTAATTGGATATTGCAATCTCTATTCATGTTGTCTAGTGGATGGCATCCACGATAAGGTGCTGTAAATGTATCCCGTTGTCCTGAAGTGAGAAAATCCAGGGATTGGAAGGGCTATTTTCAAAGCAGTGTTTAAGCCCTTCGGGCAAGTACAAAATACGTATTTTGCCTTATATAAATATAAAACCACTTTGGGGAGTGGAAGATGGTGGGGGGTGGGGGGGGGGTGGTGGAATAAGCAACATTCTGACAGTATCAAATCATTAATGAGGGCACTGGTTCCTAAATTATTTACAGTGTATTCCATGTGCTCATCTGTTTTAGAATTGTTAATATTGAATGTGGTGTTTGTTATATACAAGCATTTTTCTCTCTTTTACTTTTAGATATCCTCTTTGCAAGATAATTTAATTACCGATGCTGTTTACTCTCAGCAGCCGTAAAGATTTTTTTCCTTCTGCAAAGTTGAAATCACTAATTTACAACAGCAGATCCTCTTGGGAGAGGCTGTTGATAGCGTGTGGGTGATGGAGAAGCCCAGGGATGTGTGGTGTTTATGTTCCCAGCCAGAGGTGGGCCAGCTGTGGGGGCTGGATGCTGTGCTGTCCCCTCTCCAGAAGGTCCAGCTCCTTCTCCTTTGGCCTCTCCCTGTCCCCATCCCTGCCCGGCCGGGCGCTGTTCCAGTGCCCTCTCCTCTTTGGGAGCTGTTACTTTCAGGACCATCAGCTGTTCATCCTCTTTTTGGTGTCCCTTAAAGCGGCTTAAGCAGCAGCTAGAGAAGTCGGATTTTGCCCTCTGCTGGGAAGCAGGGTCTGACAAATGAGTGGTGTGAGCTGCTGTGCCAGCCTCTCTGTGCTCCCAGGAAATCCTGCCGCCAATTCTTCCCTCGCCTTCATTTCCTCACACGCTGCAGCAACAGCACACAGCAGGGGTCCCTTTCTCCTTGAGGGTGGGCGATTGTTCCCCCCTTTTGGTATCTGTTCCCTTCATGTCACTGTTGTCGTTAGAAATCATTTGGCTGTTCGTCAGGCTCTGATGAAATCCTGTGCCCCAGTCCCTTCTACCCATCTCAGAGCACTGAGCCTCTGGGTCCTGCTCTGCCACTGCATTTATGGGACTGCTTTCCAGTTGAAAAATCAAAAATCAAACACACACACAAAGTGGAAATGGCCTGGTTTCTAGTTCTGCTATGAAAGTAGGCAAAATACTTTTTGCATGTCTAGTGTAATTTCAGATAAAATTACTGGAAGGCTAGCAAAGAGTACTTTGGGTTGGAAGGGACATTTAGTTGTCTAGTCCACACCTGCTTTTGAAAATGCCAAATGTATGGTTTAGTTTTCTGCTCAGCTGAAAAGTTGTGCAGTTTCAGTAAGCTAAATTCTTCTAATATTCATGTTTATAAGTTTAGTTTCACTTTATGAAGCTTGGTAATTTTTAACAAACCCCCACCACTTATGAAAGTTGATTTAAAATCTGTATGAAACCACCTTTCCTTGAGAGCTATTGTGGTGCTCATTCCAATAACGGCAAGTTTGTCAGAGTTACTATATTATTATGTGTAAAAGCAACACTCTTAAGAATATTGCTCCTTCACATTATTATGGGCTAAACTAAAGGGGACTAAATATAACTGTCTGGGATTAATTATATTTTAGGGGCCTGAATAATGTAAGTGTTTTTGTTCTGACTCAGCTGCAAGTATTTTTCCATTACTATGGTTTTTGAATCTTGAAGGTAACACTGGTAATATTCCTGATTATTAAGGGGTAATACGATGCATAGTGTGGAATGTCTTTACTTATATCGTTTGCCTTCACATCAGACAAACCCACCCCTTGTAACCCTCAGCATTTCTGTGGTGTGCACTCAGCTTCACTGGTCTGATAATTTGAGTGGTGCAGATTTAATAATGTTTCTCTGTTGTCTCCTGAAGTGAACTGTCAAGTAACAGTGACACTCAATGTACTCAGTCGTGAGACTCCGAGCTGGTTGTGCCTGCACAAAGCTATATTGCAGGCATTGCTGAGCACAGGCTGGAGACTGGAGAATCACAGTCTGGCTGTGAAACTGGCTCACAGATTAGAATTTATTGCTGTTCAAAGCTCAACTTCCTTATTTTGCTTTCCTGGACAGGTGCTCTGTGTGTGTGTGTGTGTGTGTGGCTGCCTCTCAGTACTGATTTCTCAGTGCAGGGTGTCAGCACGGCCGTGCCATAGACCAGCATCTCCTCCCTGTGCACTCCTGTCCAGGAACACAGGAGACACATAGAAACAATTCAGCAGGGCCAAATATCATCTGCGCTTATGCAGGGCAGAGCAGTCAGTTGTGGTGAAGGGCAGAGAGCTGTGTGGGGACAGAGATGGGACTGGAGAAGGTGGCCAGGCTGCCCAGCCACCCTTCCTGAGTCAGCCAACAAGTGCTGTGTGGATGGACAGCCCTGCTGGTGCTGTCCTGGCAACAGCACACGCTGTGCAGGACAGCAGAGAAGCCACAGCAACGCCACACTGGCCTCTTACATAAACAGGGACTGTTCAGATACCAGGGAAAACAAGTCACTTCACTCCCTCAAGGTGTGTGAGCAGCAGACGACTTTACAAAAGTGCAGGTGATGTAGAACAAAAGTGATTGGTGATAGTCAAAATGGAGAGGAGATAAATGGCAGGAATAGAGAACAATGGAAGATTAGGAAAAATATGAAGTGGAACCAAGACAAACTGGCTTTTAGAGTTAAAGATGACAGAAATTACAGTAGCTATTCATCTCTCTAGCCTGGCTGAATGCAGAGGAGTGTAAAAGTTAAGGTCCTGTTAAAGGGCAGGTCAGCAGTGTGACTTCATCATTCTGTGCTCCTACTGCAGTACAAGGGCTTGCAAAAGGGAACAAGATGAACTGAAGGTGCATGGGAACACAAAATCTTCCCTTTTCTCTGTAGAAAGACATTATGATGATTCAGCATGAAATACAGCACTGCTTTGAACTGGATTTGTTTTATGTGTTTAAAACAGTTGCTGCACTAAAGGCGGATATCCCCAAAATTTAGACTGTCTCCATCCAGATGAAAATTATGTAATTCAATCGGATCTCTGCCCTATTTAGTGTCTCTTTTATCTGACAATACCCTGTGTTGGCTGCTGTGAAGGAAAGTGTAAGAAAGCCTACAACACCCAATTAGGGAGTCATGTGGCCGTATGTGATATTTTTTCCATCTCAGCTAAGGACTGGCTTCTGCCGGGAAGCATTTGGATTTCTGTCCCTTCCACATTTGCTGAATTCTCTGCAGCACAATACAGGATATTCTCGTTAGCTGTTTGAATCTCAAAACCTTTTAAAATGCTGCAGCACCAATTATCTTGTGTATCTGGGTGTCTATTCTTTGTGTCTTCTAATTTTCATTCATGTTGTGGCAACGGTCTTGAGTTGCTCCCTGGCACAACTGTACTAAACAGGATTAAATATAAGCATTGGATATAATGGTAAGATTTTTTTTTTTTTTTTTTTAAAAAAGAGCAAAAAACTTTTTTAATGGACAAAGATTCTGGCATACATCATCCTGCAGATTTCTGGCAGGTTAGACTAAATTATCATAATAGTTTGTTCCTGTTATAATATCACAATTCTGTTAATTCCAGCATTTTCAGTTCAGAGAAAAACCAACACACCAATCCTTCACTTAAGGACCTGTTCTAGATCAGGAGCTTTTGTAGCATCATGGCTAAATGGAATTCTCATCTCCCAGGTACATTCAGGTCCCCACAGCATCTTTCTCACATGCATCAACACACAATACGTGGCAGTTTCCAGCTCTGCTGGGAAGCTGTGGGTTTGCAAGGGAAGATCTTTCCATTTGGCTGTTGGCGACCAGAGGTGGGTGCATAGGCAGAAGTCCATGTTCGTGTGCACACCTGGGCTGAGACAGCTCTCCAGCTCTGCATGGCACTGCAAATGGAGCCTTGGTTCCTGGGTGTGGTTTCTCAGTCACACTGAGAATGCTTTGGTTTATTCTTGAAAAATCTCAGTATTGTTGTCAGTGACTTTAAGCACTGAGAGCTTTGCTCCTGCACTGTCGCTTGGATATCACCATTTGATATATTCCAAGGAAATTAACTTTAAATCTCCTGGTGCCAAAGGATGTTTCGTTATTTCATGCTGATATTCCATACTAGCTGTTTTCCTTCTCTCGGTTTTGTCCTCTGGTTGTTCCTTATTATAATGCCCAGAGAGATGATATATCAGTGCTTAGCCCCAAGACACCACTGCAATTTGTCTGATGGCTGTCATTGACCTACAGGCAGTTTTAGAATGTCTCATTTTTCTGTTAAGGAAAGTTGGGTTTTCCTGGCAAGGTGTTTTAGGTACTCTTTTCCTCTATCACACTGAGCTGAAAGTGAAGTTCACACATACCTCAAACATTTGCCTGATAATTAAAATTAGGGAGGAGCATGTAGCTCTTTGTGGAGTGGGAGTTCAAAAGGGAAACAGGAGAAATGATAGTCACGGATTTCCTCTCATTTACAAATGGAAAAGAGGTTTTCTCTGAAATACATAAGAGTAAAAATAAATCAGTTGAGCTTTTATCCAGATTTCCAGCTGTCTGGCTTTCTAAATAAAATAGACATGGCAAAGCATGGAATTGTTCTCCAAATACAAGAAACCCTCAGCATGCCTCAAGATATCAGTAGGAAAGTAGAAAGAGGTTAAAAACTTGGTGAGAGTCATTAATGGAAATTGAGCAAACAGCTCTACTGTCAGGAGGGAAAAATTGTTTCATATATGAGTGATGATGTGTATCCTAATAAAAGACATCTTTTCACACCCACCAGGAATAAGACATATTCTGTACTTTTATATCCCATCTTGTTTTGAGTAGGAAGAATATCTTTTTTAAGAAGAAAAATGTTTCGTTAGGAAAATGAAAAGGAAAGAGGTTTTCCCACACACTGGAGAAATTCATGAATCATTTCCATCAGCGTATGAACAGAAGCAGAGGAGCAAGGCAGAGGGGAAGGAACAGCTGAGACCATCCAGTCCCACTCTGGCTAATTTTGACAAAGGTGCTCTCTCTAATGAGGGGGGAAACAAAAATAAGGGCCCCTTCATCGGCTGAAAAGCTAAATATGTTGAAATGTTTTCTGCTGAGTTTTAAAAAGAAGCAGTTAATCTGCAATTGGAGACGACAGATCCAAGAGAGGTGACAAACAGGTGCCACGTCACACCACCTTTGCTCTGTAGTCTCGAGTGGGAGGAATATTTTTGCTGGGTGGAAGGTGTGTGCTCAGGTGAGGAAGTTCAGCCGAGAGAGGCACAGCCTGAGGCTCTGAGTCATACAGGCAAAATCCCATTTGGAAATGCAGGTAAGATGTGGGACATGAAAGGGGAAGGAGTCGGAGCTTAGGCTTGTTCTGGGAGGAACTTGGAGGATGCAAAACACTTCAAGAGAGTGTTGAAAAGTGGGTGGCAGTCACCCTTTCATCTCCTTTCTTTTTTCTTCTGGCATACTTTCTTCCTTCCCTGGTCCTGTCCTAGAACCCATATCTCCACCCCATGAGCAGCAGCCTCCTCCGAGCCACCTGTTTGCGCGTCCCTTCACCTTGGGGGCAGCTGCAAAATGGGAGAGAAAAGGTACCCCCTTGTACCAGAGGGAAACCCTAAATGGAGCCTGGGTGGGAACAAAGAGGTGGCTCCACGAGGACAGTCATCATCTGTGATGGTTCAAGGGCTCAGTGAGCTCCAGGCTGTTGCCCTCCCCAGGAGCAGGAGGAGCTGCTGTGTGTGGAGCAGCTGCTGGCAGCGGTGCTTGGCAGCCTTCCACCCTGACTGTGCCTTGAGGCAGCTCTGGGCAGGGGTGTCTGAACTCCAGCCTGGCTCTCTCCCTGGGCTGCCATTCCTGGGTGGAATGAAGCTGCTAAGGAAGGGCTGTAGGTACCCACACCTTGGAGCTGGACAAGAACACCATCTCTCTTGGAATAGTGTTTGTGTGAAGTTAGGTTCCAGTATTCCTGCTGCAAACCTGCCTTCCAGCTGACTCTTATGCAAGTACTATATTTATTCGAATAATTTCTTTCCCAAGGTGATATTTATCACTTTCCCTGTCCTTGACTTCAGAAAAGACCCAACTGATAGCATGCAGAGGGAATGGAGGGGTGGATCTGCTCTTCTGGCTGGCCAAAGAGTTAAGCAGAACTGCTTCTGTGTAAGATTTGGGAAGAGAAGGACACACAACTTGGGCGATGTGGAGGAGCTGTGGGTGAGGTACATCAGCTCTCCCAGGTGACTGCAACAGGAGGCACCTACTTGTCCTACAGGTGGAGGTGCAGTGGCATTATTATATGGCATTATCATCTGGCATCTGCACTGCCAGGGCTGGGAAACCCAGAGAAGGGTTTGCAGCAAATGGTTGAATGGGAACTGTTTCTGCAAGGCAGGGAGGCCTGAGAGGAGGCTGTTTGGACTTATCACCAGCTAGAGACTGGTTTTATGAGCTCCTCAATAAGATTAGGCATTTCCCTGGGTAAATGAAGGCCCAGTCCCCAGTCCTGTGACCCGGGATCTCTGAGGTGAGCAGGAGCCTGGGAGCAACGTGAGGCTCTGCTCTTGTTTCCTTTCTTTGCAAACTGCTTGTCAGCTGAGTGGGAGAGGCAGCCAGGGATGGCTGAGGGACAGGAAAATCTGGGCTGTGTCCTAACCCCTTTGCTCACCCTGCCTGGAACTTGCCCAGGTACTACCAACTTACTTGGGCACCTCAAAAGGGGTTTCTTTTCTGAGGCCTTTCTGAGCTCAGTTGATACAGTGTCATCCAAGCACAAATATATTCCAGTGAACCCCTCGGTTTCAGCAGGAACTTTCATGCAGGGTTTTCCATTGGTTTGACATGTTCACATAAAGGTTCTGGGGGGCTGGGTTTTGCTTTAATTAATTACAAGACCTTTAAGAAGTGATATTTACTCAATATTTTATTCGAAGAAGCACGTTTACTTAGTCCCTTAACAAATGGTACAATAAACTGCCTTTTTCATTTTAATGGTGTCCCAAGGAGTGCATTAGTCTTTGAAGCTGAAATACTTTGACATCAGCCTGGGTGATGAGTTGCTATGGTTTCAAGGGCAGTGTTAGTGCTAGAAAAAGACCTCATCCTTGCAATGTGCTCACGTGCTGTCCCGGGCTCCTATATATTTCATGACCAGAACTTAGCAAGTAGCCTTCCACATCAGTGCCTTCCTCACGGGGCACAGGGACAAGCTGAAGGGAGACGTGCAGCTGGATCCTCCCTCCTCAAGAGCTGTTCCATTCAGTTGGAGTGGGACTCCGTGTGTGTGGCAGTTTCAGCACTGGATGGGAAGATGGAAAGCTCACGCCTCGTGCAGTCACAGGGGGGATTTCCAAGGCAGGCAGAAATCAGAGTGGGAGGGAGAGGATTCTCATTTGCACGTGGAATAGACTCAATGCAAGCCACTCGCTTAGTTTCTTGGAATAATTTTTTCAACCTGCAAGAAGTGGCATGTTTTTATCAGGTGCTGGTAACAACCTAGAAGTATTTGTGTATGTGTGCTTTCTCTGAAGAAGAAATGATACAGCAGGACTTTTCGAAAGCATAAGATAATTTTTAGCAACAACAAAAAAAAAAAAGGTATATTAGACACTTTGCTTTACTTATCACTTAAGCATCTTTAACTAAAAATAGAACCCTAATCAGTTTCCCCTTGAGTCCTTTAGCTTGCAAGTAAGAAATAAATAATGGCTGGATGTTTAAAACAATCCATTATTTCTCAGTGCATTGTAGAAATGTGAATTCCTCTGAGTTATATTTAATGCACATATTTCTAGAAAATATATAGCAGCTTCGCTGTGGATATTCAAATGCATCTCTGAGAGAAAGAATGATTTCCTTAAGTCTTAACGAGTGCCTTATTGATTTGTAATGAACAAACCCTCGTCCCTACAGACTCTTTGTTTCTGGCAAAACAGGGGCAGTTCCCATGATTGATGCTGTTACCTTGTCCTCTGATAGTTCAGTTCCCCCTGGTGCACCAAGGATGGTGTGGAATAGCTGCCAACATGTGGAGCTGTGCCCCATCCCTCCCTGTGCCACACACACCTTTCCCTTTTCTCCAAGAGAAAACAACACAACCACTCATGAAGTCCTTTGGGAGCTTCCAAAGTGGGTCCCGTTGTGGTGACCTGCCAGTCCTGGGTCTGGGGTTCTCCTGCCATCAGCTGCTTCTGTGGAAGCTGAGAGGTTCTCAGGGGGCCCACAGTCCTCTTATCTTCCTTGAATTACCTGATTTTTTAGGAGGGTCTTGGTCCTTCTTCCTTCACCTCTGTTTTTCAGTCTTACTCGTAACATCTGGCTTTTCACAAAAAAGCCACCTGTAATTTTGGAAGCAATGATCTGATCCTTGGTGAGTTGACTGCTGTGTGATCATCCAGCAGGATGAAGGGAACCGCCTGCAAAGGAGCATCTAGAAACTCAGCCCTCTCCCCAGGGTGTTGGAGGGAGGAGTTCCCAAGGCTTTAATCCGGGGATTCCAAGCTCAGAACAGCTCTATGTGCACTGAGGCTTCTCCCTTCATTTGTCACCTGTCTAAGGAGCTCATGGCAATGGTTTGGAAGTCTCTGGGCAATGCAGCTACTCAGTTGGATTCACTGCAGCCCTTACGAGCCTCGCCAGCTTTGCCATTTCCTCTCACTAAACTTCAGTGGAGTCCAAGCCAAAATCTTTGAAATGAACATCTCACCTTTTATTACCCAAAGAAACTGTCAGGCCTCTCTGATGGTTTCGGACGGAGTGAGACCAGTTTTTTTTTTACTTGTTTATTTTTTTAATCTTGATTTGGTTCAGCTGAATTGCACAGTGCAGGCCTATAACATTGTGGGAAGGGGGAAATATTAATTAAGGTCTGGGCCATGCCCAAATCTTGTGAGGCCATTTAGGTGGTTTTTTTATTTTTTTATTTTTTCCCTTTGCCAACTGCTACTTAACAGCTTGTAAAGATCTTTTGAAACTCTATTACTTTATGCATTAGAGATTTGCCTACTTCCACCTCCCCCTTTTGGGATTCTGTGAGGCTTTTTTCTTGTATGCTGTGCCAACAGCAGATTTTGCCTGAGTATTCTTTTTCTCATTAACATCAATTGAAGTGAGACATCAGAAATCCAGGACCATTTGCAATGACAGGACAGTGCCAATGCTCTTCCTTTCATAACCCATAGGAATAAAACTATGCAAAGCATCGTTTCATTATTCACATTATGATGGCCTGCATAAATTACAAATCATAAGCTAGGGGAAAAAAATTCATGATGTACTTTGTCAACCATCCCAAGTTTAAATTTTGAGAGGGAATACGAGGAAAAAAAGTGAACAAAAAACCCCAAATAATCTTGCCAGTGGATTTTGGACATGTCTGTTTTCCTTTGTTAACAATTTTATCACAGTACATGAGCCTACTTAGGCAAGTGGGGATGAATGCCAGGCCGTCTCTTTCTTTGCTGCTTTACAGCAGGTGTGTACTGAAAACCATACATATGTCTTTTTTCCCCTTTTTTTTCTTTTTTCCCTTTTTTTCTCTTTTCTCATAATGGTGAAATACTGAGGGCATAGAGTTGAAATGGTGTTCTTTATCCAGCCTTCGCTTGGTAATGGATTAGGTGGAATCCTCCAGCATATCGTGCACCTCGGCCCTCCTGAATTGAGCAAAATGCCCAGCACACACTTTGCAGTGTCAGGACCCTTGTGTGTGTCATAAAAAAAAGACATCCTTTCTTCTTGAACTGAGCTAGTTCTCACTGGTACAATGGCTTTTAAAAATCTAATTCTTTATGGAGAAAGAATTCAGCACCTCTCTGTGGTTTAGTTTTAAAGCTCGCTGAATTTTGGGGTTTGTTTCACTGTGTTCAGTTTTCACATGAAGATCTCTGAAGAGAGCAAATAATGTAAGAATACAGTGATTAGTGTGAAGATGTCTTGTTTTCATCAGGCAAAATATTTTGGGTTGATTAATGAGGTAAAACCTCATTTGATTCAGTGGAAAGAAGGCCATAGTGCAGCTTATACTTGAGTAACCATGCCCTTTTTTATTGGATTTTGCCCCCAGGAGCAGAATAAAGCCTTTTTCCTCGTGGGGCCACAGTCAGAGCAGCTCTGTCAGAGCTCAGAGCCATTCCTTTTTCTGCACCCTTATGGCTGAACCCATTGGCACATTGGGATGCAGTGACAGCAGGAGGTGCTTGGGATGTGCCCAGGCTGTAGGAACATGCTGGTCAGGCTTGTGATAAATACATTTCCTGGGCAAGTGTCCGAAGTCTGGGCACCTTTGCAAGGTAAAGAAATGGTGAGGTGGGTTTTTATTTGGTTGGTTGGTTGGTTCTTTTGGTGGTGGTTTTTTTTTTGGTTTGGTTTGGTTTTGGTTTTTTGAGTTTTTTTATTTTTTGGAGAGAGAAATAGTAAGAAAGTAAAAGAGAGCTCTTGATCTCTCGGTGTCCCCTCGGATCAGGTAAATCAGCATTGTGGTTTAGGGAAAGCTTTTGGAGGTGGAGGGGGACACCTTCATTATAAAGCAAGATATCTAGGAAAATTAAAGATGTTAAAGTAAGAGCTGAAGTTCAACACTTGTCAGAATTTATGTTCAGTGGAGACTGATAGAACCTACTGACTTTGAGACCTAGTGAAAAACAAATCCACAGAAAATACAAACCTCTCTTGATAATTTTCCTAGTTGCCTGGATAAGGGATCTGTGGAGCACCACAATCTTCAACCTGGCTGGAGGAACAAGAGGCTTTTTTTGTGCTTTTTTTGTTTTCCTTGTGGGTCATGAGAAGCAAATCTGGGTTTTGAAATGAGACAGGCAGAACAAATAGAAAGCCTAAGATGCATTCATTCAAAGGTGTGATTTAATATTACTATTCCCAGGAAGAAATTAACTTTGACATTCAGCAGGAAACAGGTTATTTGTTGAGTTAATAAAAAGAGAAAGAAAAGGATCAGCATATTGTTTAATTGAGGAGAGAACCCAGGAAAATAATCCTTTCTATTTAATTGGTTGAGGTATAAGAGAGATTGATGTTGCTTCTTTTCCAGGTGAAGGGAACACACCCCAGTGCAAAGTGGCATTTTTGGGGGGTTGCAAGGCAAACTCAGCATGTTCCAGGGAAAAGGATTTCATCCCTTCCCCCATGCAAACAATCCGAAGTTGCACTGCTCATAGACCCCTTTCTTTGTCTGCCAACTTTCTGGGACACAGGTCTCCAGTGTGGCTGGAGCCAAGAGTCAATGGATGTGGCAGGAATTGGAAAGCACTGCTTAGATCCTGCCCCTGCTCGAGCTTGTGCAGCATCAGGCAAGGTAGTCTGAGGAAGTGTGCAGGTTGTTTACAGCATCAACAAATCTCTTCAAGATAAAGGACATTTAACAGTCACTTCACATGGTTCTTCTTAGATTGAAGGAAAGTTCAGTAGTAAAGATTAAAACAAAGCCAAAACATAACCGAAGGCAGTGTTACTGTAACTCTAAATGTCATCCATCCCTTACAGAAAGTATCTCTCAGATTAATTATGGAAGCCCCGGATTTCAAGCAATCGGTTATGGAGGCAGGAGGGATGGCCCTCCAGGGGGGAATCTGAAGATGTTTCATGCCAGCAATAAAAAATAGTTAGGGAAGCTAATTGCTTGGAGAGGCTTTTAAAAAATAAATAAAATAAAACACGGTGCAGTCATCAGCTTGAAGTAAGGAGGGAGAATGAGAAGGTGATTTGAATGCTATTTAAGGAATTAGTGGAAGAACAGAGAGGGCTTAGTGTGGCTGTGTCTGAAATGGATGGCCAGGTTAAAGATTTTGATCAGCCCTCATCTGGAGTTACCTCTCACTGCCCCAGAGCTTTGCTGCCTGCCACAGGCTTTGTGGTCTCTGCCATTCATTTGTACCTAAGTCTCTTTGGGATATCAAACTTCTTTAAGCAGCTTAACATGTGCGAGTGATTTTTTTAATATATTTTTTGGGTTTTTGTGATGTGAGTAGTTTTATTTGGGTGAGACTTTCCCCCCCCCGTAACATGAGTATTGTGTTGCTTATTTCTGCTCTGCAAACAGGAGCAGGACTGCACTACATTTTGCTGGCCCCTGTTTTTTCCTGCTGTCCAACTCGAGCAGCCCAGCTGGCCTTTACCATTTCAAGTACCACAGGGTTTGGGTCCATGGAATATAAAACAATGGTCACACTTTGGTGAGGCATAATCACCATGGGAGCTGTTGTCTCTGAGATATACTCTGATATAAATACAAGTTCAAGTTTGCAAAATGGTACATGTTAGTTAGAAATGGTACAATAGATGCATCTCTTCCTTTGCACTCCTGTTAAGGTGCTGTTTCTTACTTGTGTGATCGAAATTGTATTTAAATACTTTGTTTGATCTTATTCTCTTCCTTTAAAATCCAGAAAAATCACAAACTTTACTGTTTTCAATCATGTACAAGAACATGACAGGATAACTTCTGTAGACCTGTTCTGACTTCCACTTCAGGTCTGTGGTTGAGCTGCTGCTGCTCCCTGGGCTCTGGGGGAGCTTCAGCAGGGCTTGGCTGCCTGGGACCAGCAGCAGCAGGACGAGGAGACACTGTGAGTTACCTTTTGCTGACAGAAGCATTCATTGATTTATCAGCTTTCCTGACAATCAGAGTTGTTACCTCGTTAGATGCAAGAGGAGGAGCCTTCTCCTGTAGTCTATCTGCTTCCACCTTGGACCATCCCCGCAGTCAGGACATCCCTCCAGCCGTGGCCTGTTTCTGGAACCTCTCTGCTTTACCTCCTACACTGGGATGACTGTGGGGCTCCCTTCTGCTCCTCCAGGGCACAAGGTACACGCTGTGAGAGGGCAAGCAGCGTCACCTCCTTGTTGTCACTTGTGCTGTGCCAGTGCAGAACTTCGGAGAGCAGGCGGGAGGAGGTGTCAGCTCTGCCATGGTTTTAGGGTGGTGCTATGTCAGGTTCTGGAGACTGGACCTACTCAGTGCTAGGGGTGATGACAGCACTGTGAAGGGACACGGAGTGTACGTGCTCTTCTGGTGCAGAGGTACTTGAAATGTTGGTCAATTCGTGTGAGGTTTAATCACCCTGTGAGGGAGGGTGATCTGCCCCCCTTTCCTGAGGGTCATCCTTCCCACGCCTTCTCTTTTGGCCAGCAGCAGAGATCTGAACTGCTGCAATGGGATTGCAGCTGCAGTTGGAGCTATAAATGTAGCTGCCTGCTCGGTCTTTAACACACACCTGATTCTATCCCTGTTTCCTTTGGCATCGTGATGGGCCGTCTTCTGTTCTTACAGCTTCTGTTGCCAGTCACTTTTCTTTGCCTTCACCTGTTTCTTCTCATTGTTTTTCACTTTTTTCCCCTTTTAATGCTAACTAGTTTCCAGAAGAACGGCATCCATGTGTGTTACCAGCACATGGAAAGGAGTGTGTGTGGTATGGCAGAAAGAAATAGAAAACAACAGTACTTGTACAGGAGATTTTGGTGTTTATTGCACAGGGGTGATTGTTATCAAGATGAAGAGTAAATGACACCAAGGAAAAGAGAGGGAGGGTCTGGGGAGTCAGGGCTGTGCGATGGCCTTGGTGCTACAGAAGGGTGGAATAGCCAGGGCACAGCCTGAGCTTACTTTTCTTTTCCATGGGACAGTTGAGACCTCTGCGAGACGTGCAGAGCAGAATATCTCAGCTTTTGTACCATTTGTGAGGGGTTGCTCTGGCTTGCTGCACCTTCACTGCCAGCCAGGGTTCAGGGGTGTGTTCCATCCTGCATGAGAGGCTGTGGAACAGGTCTGAAGATCTTGCCAAGTTGTTACAGGAACTGACAGCAAGACTTTTTTCAGTGTCTGTGAGCTGGTAATGGGCAGATTCAGCCTGAGACCCAAGTCTGTGTTTGGAACAACACAACTTTTTGTGAACTTCACAAAAATAGTTTTCCAAGAGTCCAGGATATTTGGATTTTACAGATCTGCCTTTTCTGTTGTGCCAGATGACATGCTAATGTAGGAATAAAATGCTTTTATTTAGCAAGAAAGCTTGACTGCACACTTTTGCACTTGTATGTTCCTATCTCATCCTCTTTTAGCCAATCTGGTTTACCTTGAAATTTAATCTACCAGATATGAGAAAAAGCCAAGTGCAGTATTTGGACAACTGTTTACTTAGGCATTCCTGATTTCTTCACCTCAACTGACTGGTGCACATCAGCCAGCTCGGTCAGCATGTTTCAGGAGCAGCCTTTAATTTGCAAATTCATGGCTGTCAACGTGTCCTTTCCCTATTCCAGATCTGAACCTGGATGCAGTAGGTTGTCTTGGATCATCATCAGAAAGTGCTGTGTTGTGATGATGCTCAGACACTCCAGTGTCACGGGCAAGGGCAGTGCCAGAGCACCGGGGTTGAGCTGTCCTGCAGAGGGGGGAACGTGGGATCATTCCCAGGTTTAATGTATAAATTGGTCACCAAGTGGTGGAGGGAGGTGGCAGTTCTGAGGCTCTTGGCCTTGTTTCCCTGCTGCTCCAGCACAAAGCGTGGCAGGGAGCCGCAAGGGCACCGGCTGTATTCCTCTCACTCTCCGGGCACCACATATGGCTCGAGGCAGGTTACAGAGTTTGTGGGACAGTCTGGCAAGTTCTGGTTGTACTTTCTGTTCCTGTTGACTGCTCTGTTCCTGTGGCCTGTGAGTGTTGGCAAACCCTGCCCCCTTTCAGGAAAGGGAGGAGAGTTAGAGAGTTCTAGATCTTTAATTTTTGCAAACCATTGCAGTGCGGAGCCGCAAGGGATGGATTCGTCGGCGTTTTGCACTAACCTGGTTTATGGCTCTCAAATTGGTTTCTACAGGGCTGAGCATAAAAGGCCGGAAGAACTTTTTCAGCAACTGTTCCTGAGCTTGATGTGCAGGGTTGACTGGAAAAAAGAACAGAATTTTGTATTTGAAATGGTTGACAGGGAAAAAAAAAAAAAGCCTCACAACCTTCTCTGCTGCAAAGAGAAATAAGGCATGAGGCGATTGACAGATTTACGTATCCAGATAAAATCTTCCACTTTTCCAAAAGCAGAACTTTCTCTTTATGCAATGCTAGTTTCAAAGCTTCCAGCTCCTGCTGTGCCTAATGGTAGGTATGTTTCCAGCTACTTCCTTTTCATGCCTGAAAATGGGATCATTCTCGGGTCTCCTCATTGTCATCTGGTAGCTATTCCCTTTCACTAATTTCCCCAAATGAGTTGTGGCCCACTCCGAAGACTACAGGATTCGTTAGAGTGAAGAATAATGACAATGTCCTTGGTGTTCGAACAGGAAGAAAAGATCCCAAAGGCTGCCAG
Organism: Anabacerthia variegaticeps; assembly: GCA_035583185.1. Taxonomy (NCBI): domain Eukaryota; kingdom Metazoa; phylum Chordata; class Aves; order Passeriformes; family Furnariidae; genus Anabacerthia; species Anabacerthia variegaticeps. The sequence continues at coordinate 16,958,759 of JAWWEW010000017.1, read as the reverse complement.
AGATAAAGATCACCCACTGAAAGGATAAAAATGAACAATGCTTCTCGCAGGGAACCTAAAAATACAATGCTTGCTCTCTCGCACAGAGTTCGGCTGCTGAAATAACAACTGGATTGCGCAGTGTCGGGATTATTTTGGTCTCAAGGTAATGCCAAGTCTTGCAAATTTAAGCATAATGCATATTAGGGAAAAGATGAGTCTAAGTCTAAATGGTACCCAGTGTTCTGGGATGAGCCCAGGTTTAAGTGTGTCAAGGTGCAAGGCTGGGACTTAAAAGATCACCTTTCAATACTTAAGTCTTGAACAAACTTCTGGAGTAGCTTTGGATCAGTTGGTTTGGGGTTTTTATGCCTATTTCCCATCAGCAGGTTTTCTGAAAGTGAAGTGGAGTAACTGTGCTTTTCTGCTGGAGAAGGTGGGCTGCAGAGGGCCTGGCTGCTGTGCTGTTTGGAGTTCTCTTTGTCAATAAGACATACCAAAATGAGTTCACTCTGAAGTTTGTGACATTTGTCAAGCCAATCACTGTTGCCTTTAAACAAATTATTTATTGTGTGAACCTGTGCTTCAGTCCCTCGCTGAGTGGTAGTTCTACATGAATAATTAAATTTTCCTTTCTCTATCTTAACATGAATATGTATGCATAGTATATGTACACGTATGTAGAAATGGCATCTAGCAAATGGATCCTACATAATCTAGTCCAGTTTTTAGGACACTGCAAAGAGGCACAGCTCTGCAGAATTTATTTTGCTGTGTGTAGACACACACAATTTCCTGTTGTGCCCATGTTTCTGAGTCCTGCTTCACATCATAGAGCTGGAGGAGAAAGAAGAAAACAGGCAGCCCTTCCAACCACAGTCAGTGCAACTAATTGTTCCTACTAGGTAAAGATGCGTCCCTTTTACTGGCTCTCTGATGATGGCTTTTTGTTTCTAGCTACAAGCAAATCTAATTTGCAAATGAAAAATTTCATTATAGCAGAAGTTGCCTGCAAGGGAATTAAGGGAGGCACGTTCAAAAGAATTCAGCAGAACGTAAAAACGCTTCTAAAGAATGGATTTACGACCCCAATTCACAATTAAAATAACAATTGCTTTTAAGTGGTACCCATTATTTTTAAAAGGTTAGATATTCCAACAATAGTTTTAAGAGGATAAGGCAGCTTGTGAGCAAAACCTGTGGTAGGTAATTGGCAAAGCTCACTTAATATTTTTTGTTTGCTATCCAAGAGCTATTCACGATCCCACTGTAACAGTATGTTGTTGGTACAACAGAGCTGACAGTTTTCTGAGATGAAAAGGAAGAGAATGGAATTAATCACACAAACTTCATCATCCAGTCTGGCATAACTGAAAGTGAGTTCTGCTATACTTGAACTATTTTAAATAACTTCATGTTTTATTAATACAGTTTTTTTTCTGTTAACCTCTTCAGCGCTTTCTGTCCAGAGTTCCACTGCAACTTCTTGTCCTTTGAGAGGCTGCCCCTGTGTAAAGGCAGCCTTAGCACATCCTTGGTGTCAGCACAAGAGCCAGAATGTTTGCATATTGTTTTTCTTTTGTCCACAAAATGGCTAAGAGAAATAGAAAACTGCAGCTGCTTTGTGCTGTGGTGCCTCTTTTAACCATTCCCTCCACAGAGACTAAGTTATATGCAGAGGAGCCAGGCTCTCAGGAGGCTGAGAAGCATTTATGCTCTCAAAAATAATGCATGTTTTAGGAGTGTCTTGAATTTGAGGTAAATACAAATACACAAAAATAAGCTTGTGGTTGTGAGTTTGAAGACACTGGCAGGGTCCTTGTTCAGAAGAGACAAAACAGTGTTCAGTGTCTTTTTCTCCAAGCCTGCTTAGGATCCAAGTGTTCTGATACTGCCTGCTTTGCTGGATGTTGTGCAGAAAGTGCCCAGCAGACCTGCCGAGTCCTGTGTCCCTTGGGAGTGGAGGAAAGAGAGTACTGGGGGTCACATTTTCCTTGGGGTTTAACTCAGCCATTCATTGTGGTTTTGCACTGTTTGTCAGCTATTCTGTTACATATTTAAAGGCCACGTTTTGTGTCAATTGGTGGCATAATGTTTTCACAGGTAAGGAAGGGTGTCCTTTTTTTCCTTTTTAATTTAGCGAGTTATCATTTGACCTGTAATTGCCACAGTCTGGCAATATTTTGATATGTTGGCCTCTTTTTCAGAGTGAAAGCAAAGTGTTTGCAGAGAGATAGCTCTGGTAGCTCCCAACTGCCCGAGCCCAAATCTTTTACATATTTAATGCCAAGCTATGGATGTCTTTGTGCAGAGGACACAAAATCCTGGTCTTGCATTAGCTTGTAAATCACACTCTCCTCAAAGGATCACTTTGATTCCTCTCACTGTCTTTCCACTGAAGCTGCAAATCACATCCACTGGGATGTAACCTTGGGGTGCTGGATATTTGCCCTGCACCCAGTATGAACTTCTCTTTTCCATGTGAGGCTGTGAAGGCCCAGTGCAGCAGTTCAGTCAGGTGGGATGCTGTGGGTGCCCAGTGGAGCCACTGGAGCCTCAAGGTGTGTGATGTTCACCTGCTGGCACCCAGGAGCTTCCCACAGCTGGGCACTACTGGCTTTGCAGGCTTTTCTTCTGCATCTCAGGAAGGTAAACCACAATGCAGAAAGTGGGGGAAAGGGGTGTTTGAAACATTCTGTTGAGAAAGTCAGATGTGTAAAACACGCTGAAATTGTTCAGCTGCAGCACTTCTTGCAAACAGATGCACGGGTTCCTCTACATATGAGGTGTAATCTGTAATGAATGGATGATCTTGATTCTAATGTGCAAAATTTTATCATTGTTTTGAGAAGATTTAACTTTAGTTCATCTTAGCTCATTTTAGGAAGGATGCAGACTTACAGTAAATTTTAGTTTGGTTAAAAATCTGACTCCTTTTTGCAGATAGTATATTTCTTTAAAGAAGAGAACATGGAGCTATGATAAATTGCTCTAGAACAGGAACCACTTTTATGTACATCACATGTATTAGCCTGATACACAGCTTTCTGTAAAGCCTGAGAGAAAAATACTGGTGGTTGACACTGTCCAAGAACAGTCAGTAAAAAGGGATCTGGTAGCTCCTCATGAAAAATCCCAGTCTTCCACGAGCTGTGTTCTGGGCTCACATCATACCTTACTGAATGTGAAGCTGCAGCAGCAAAGGCACGAGGGACTCCAGCAAGGAGAGGGGAGCTGAATTGCCTGTCTGACAGTCAGTGCACTGCACTCTACGACCTGTTCTAATGAAAACAAGTATTCTTTATTCACAGATTACGTCCCAGGGACTGGGGCTTGCTTTTTTGGCAGAGAGATTTTATGGGCTATGTGCCATCAAAGGGACCTCACTTTTGAGAAACCTGGAAAGATATTTAACCTGCCCTGAAGTGAACTAATGTCAAGTGCCATAGAGTGCTCAGGTTCTGGGGTGGGACAGCCAGCATTGTAATGAGGAGTTAGAAAACCCTGACTGATTTTCAGCCCCTGAAGTCTCCTGGCTTTCAGCACTGGCATGTCCTTTGCTGGAGAGCTCAGCCTGACTCTCTCCCTGCCTTGCCCCTGAGCTGCACTTCTCCCATCAGTAATTGTTCCCAGTGCCGCTGTCGCTTCAGCTTTTCGTGACTGTCTTTTTACTCATTTATCTTATTATAGAGCTTTAAGTATGACTAGTCAATTTGCTTCTTTATGTGATGTGGAAATGTTTTATCTTTGCTTTACAAACACTGACAGTGCTTTTTGGCACAGGGGTTGCCAGCCGGGCTGTTCTTTCAGACTCTTACAGGCAGTGAAGTTTTGAGACAAAAGTTTTCTTTTTTCATAGGCTCTGAACTTTCAGATTACAAATCACTTTCTACATGCTAATAAGCTTAGATAAGCCGAGTACATGTTAACACTGTTGTACAGATGGGGGAACTGAGATACGGGAACATTAAGAAACTTGCTCGAGGAAGTCTGTGGGAGCTGACCTTATTCTGGGAGAGACCCACGCACCATCCTTTTTCTTGTCACATTCTTTCTTTCTCCCGAAGCCCCTCCCTCCGAGGAGTCGTTGGGACATAAAAAGCTCTTTCGGGTTCTCTGTATGTCTCTATATTTACCTCCAGCTATGCTAATTCACTGCACGCCGTTCCATGTGGGACTGCACTCCGCAGTCAATCGCGGAGCCTCTGCCAGCTTTAGAAAAGCCAGGGCTGCTTTGCTGGTGCTCTGGCAGAGCTGCATTTCGGAGACAACTGCACCAGGAAGCGAGTTGTGCAAAAAGTCCAGCGGGTGTGTGTGCGGAGCTGACTTGCATAAAGAAAGTGTTCCTTCACCTCGAGTAGCCTGCAGGTCGTGAGCCTGCCTGTGCCGAGCCGCACGCTGCGTCCTCGCATCCATCAGGATCCCAGAGCTCGGGACTGGTGGTGTTGCCCTCCTGCAGGACTGGATGTATGGAGTTAAACAGTATAGGGAGCCAGACATTTACCATTACCATGGCAACTTCACATGATGATTTATTAAGCCATATTTTTTTCCACAGTGGAGACTATGCATTTTTGTTGGTCTGAGCTCTCCAGAGACTGTTTCTCGCCACTCCCCAGTGTGTCCTTTTCTCCCATCCAATTCTTTGCTTCCCTTTGCTGAAATTACAGAAGAATGTGTTTGCAGCAACCTTTTTGTCAGGCAAAGAAAGCTGGCACAGTTTATTGCTTTATTAATAAATACGCTACTCCTGGTTACCTTGGACTGGGACACAGTTCCAGTGGCTGGCATGGCAATGGGAGCAGAGGCAGCCCAGGAGAGAGGGCTGCCCAAGTGCCAACAGGATGAGAGAAGGAGCATTTTGGCTTGGCTGGGCCCTCTCTTTCTACTGATCTTTAACCCTCCCTCTCGCAGCCATTCCTCTGGGACCATCTCCTCCTGCTCTGGGCCCTGCAGTGCTTGTTTCCAGTCACCCCCAGCTGCCATTCTGGGCCATTATTACCACAACAGCTGGAGTTGCAGTTCCCATTTGGAGTCCGTGCCCTGCCCCTCCGATGCAGCCTAGTGGAACTCCGTGAGTTTGGCTAGATCTATCCAGCTGTAGTTGTGAAGTGTCTGCAGAGTGATGGTCTCAGTGACTCCCGTGCTCACGGGGACATTTGGCAGGCTCCTGTGTGGCAGTTCTGGGGCAAGGAGAGCAGTGGCCCCTGTGGATTGCTGTAGCCCATCCCAGTGCAGCTGCTGGTGGAGAGCTCTGCATCCCAGGCTCTGCACAGCCTTTGGAATGCCAGCTCCATATAGCCCCAAGTAAAGGCTCCAGATGCAAATACAGGGGACTTCATAAATGATTCATTTTCGAGCTGCGTAGACATAGTTTGAAAACCTTGAGGATGGTGGTAACCACGTCCAAGCAAACAGAACGAGTGGAACAGTTGCTGAATATAGAATCGTGAAATGAATCTTTGGAGCAGAAAAGATCTCTCAAAAATCTGGCATCTCATCATGCATCTGCCTTTATGAGCAGACAGTGGCTTTTATGGCTCTAACCTCTAACGACATTAATCCGCAATGCAATCATTACTTATTTCAAGTCTTTGTGCCATTGAGTTGGGGGTTTTATTGGTTTTCATTCTCTGAAGTACAGGAATGTCCTCAGGATTCTTAAATAATACAGTTGTGATAGATCTTGATGTGTAAACTAGTTGTCCCCTACCAGTTTCTGCTGGGTACTTGCCTTTTCGCAGTGAGATTTATTCATGTAGTGCAGTTTCATTATCATTTGGCCATATTTATGATATTCTTTTTTTACTTGATTAAATCATTCATTATGGACTTCCTAATGTGATAATTACGTAATTATATGTGCGTGTGTATCAGTATTGATTGCATAAGTGTATAAATAGCTAATGCATAGCTTTGTTCTTCAGTTCCTATACCCCAGAAAGGGAACACGTACCTACATACCTATGGGACATGTGACCTCTGTTCTTTCTGGCACTGCTTTCAAGAGATTTAAGCTTGTTTTAGTAGAGCAGGACACACAGCCCTTCTCTGGGACAACTTTCTACCCTTTTGGGGTTTTTTTGTTGGTTTTTTTGTTGGTTTTTTTTTTTTTGTTTAATTTTGGGATTTTGGGTTTTTTTTTGTTGTTGTTTGGTTGGTTTGGTTTTTTGGTTTTTGTTTTGTTTTCTTTTTCTCCTGGGAAATCTCGACTGCACTTTTTTAAAGTGTTTTCTTGATTTTTTTATTTTTTTTAAAAAAGCATATTATAAAAGTAATGCAACATAAATAATAGGTATGAAATGGTCAGCATCTCTAAGCATGTGGGTCAATGCCTTGCTAACATTCCTAAGCTTAGCAACAGCAGGGTATGTATGTATAGGGGGTTTCTGGAAGTGCACATACATGATCACAGCACAGGGAGTGGCTTTAGGTGTCAGGACTGTCTGAAGTGCAGCACTGCTTCATTTTTGGTCACATCCCTTTGCATCCCACACGTGTTCCCAGAGCTTACATACTGGCAGTTTTTAAATTGAAGACTGAGATGTGGAGAGAGAAAATACCATATTTTAAAAGTTGTAGCTATATAACAAAAAAGGTTGCTGAACAACATATGAATTTCACTGCCCACAAAATCATTCTGCCATGTGCTGGAAGAGTTTGCAGGAAACATTTTTCAGTTTCAGCTAAAGGTGGCTCCTTGCTATTGTGTCTGCTTGCAGCTGTCACACAGCTCTATTGTTTGACCTGTGCTGTTTTTCAAAACCAAGCTGAAATAATTCATCTTTCAATGTTCTTTGCCAAAAGACAGTAATGTATCTCCCAGCAGCGCTCATAAATTTGCTTGCCTTTTGGGTTTGCACATAAAGTGCAAGTTTGAAAGCGTGTTTGTTAGCTCTTGCTGTTACCCCATAGAAATCAGGTGCAGAGGAAGAGCTGAAATCCGATCACAGACTGAAGTTGAAAATTCCTGTTGTTGTTGTAAGGAAAGGCAGCACAGAATATTGCAGTGAGGATATGAAAACCCACTCTGCCCAACTCACCAGCTGCTACAGGGACACTTTCTATAATCCAGTGCCTATTGGGCACATCAGAGATTTGATTCTGGCACCTATTATACATCAGTATATGTGTCTGATGAAAAAAAGCTGTGCTAAAAGCATCTAGGAAGACAGAGAGGCAGGAAAAGGACAATTCATTTGCTGCCTTTGCATTTTAGAATCCTTTTCTGCTTGACAACTTGAATGAACTCCCTGGGTAACAAAGTGTCTTTAACAATAACAAGGGGAAATTAAAAACCCCACTTTAATAACAAAGGGAAATAAGAAGATAAACCCAAGCAAACCCAAATCCCCCGGACTGTCCAGGAACCCCAGAGAATCACTGGCTGGACTTGGGGCTGGGGAGCTGCAGTCTGGACTATTATCCTGTCAGAGCCATCTCCTGGGAATTGCTGCTGCAAATTCAGAGATGCTCGAGGAGAATTCAGGTAGCCAGGAAGGAGGAGGGGGAAAGAGGAAAAAAAAACCAAAACAAACCCCAGATTGTTAAAATTAGTGGCAAAGACCCCCTGCAAACACAAAAGGCTGTGTTTTGCACTACTGCATCTCTAATAGAGTTCAGAAGGGACCTTTTATAATTATCTAATCTGACTTTGGTTTAACACCAGCCAGAAACCCGTGCTCTGTGTCAGGTCCATAGATTTTTCTCTCCACCTTTGGGACTTCCCTGGGATTGGATGGAGTTGAAACTGTTGCTGTAAGCAGCACCTCAGGGCACTGGGTGCTTCCAGGGGCTGAACAGACAGTGCAAGTTTTAGAAAGATGGGTTGCTTTAGCAGTCTTTCCACGAAACTGGGAAACCACTGAAAGGATTGAGGATAATAAGGGAAGTTCTCTGCATGACTGGGAAGGCAATATCTGAGTGCAGAATTTATGCCTTCTGCTACAGGCCTTTGGCTTCCAGAGCATCCTCCATCTCTCTGCAAACAGGTCCTCTCCTCATGTGTGGACCACATGCAGGATAACTCTTAAAATACCTTTTCTATTCCTTTAGTGGCACAACAGCTTAACAGCATGGAGCTCCCCACTGAAGAGAGGAGGAAAGGAATAATTCAGAGATGGAACAAATTTTGCCTTCCATTAGTGGCAAAATGTGGGATTAGTGAGCAAGTGCTGGGACTGTCCCTGTCCTGCTCACCAGGAGGGCGTTCAGGGCACGCTCCCTGTTATGGAATGGGGCTCATGAGGCCATTCCAAGGAATTGGAATTGTCATGGCCTGGAGAGAGAGACTTGTTCTGGAGCACAGCAGGTCTATACTCACTTCCAGACAGAATATACAAGCATAAGGTGAGTTGGCCTGTACCTGGTAGCAATGGCCAGCTGCTCCAGTGTTGTGTCCAGAGTATCCCAGGGATGCTTTGGAATGATGCAGATGACAGGATGGAGTTCACCAGCGAGATATTTTCCAGTGATTGGAGGGGGACAAGGATTTTGCCCCAAACATTTTAATTTTTTTTCCAATGAGGACTTTTTTCAAGAAGTTAGATCAAACTCGGTCATATTAGCATGAGAGCAATTCATGCAAGGCAGGAAAGGTTGATTATAACAAAAGAGAATTATTAATAGGAGAATAATTTACATCAAGGAGATAGTGGGAGTAAAGTGAATTTTGATGTTTTGAAGGTTGATTGAGTAGGTGGGTGTGTTGACAAAAACAAGACAATCATGTCTGCTTCAGGAACTTACTAACAGGCTGCAAGGATTTAAAATAAAATGTACGAGCTCTGTGCAGAGCACTCTTTTCACAACAGGAGAAGCACAGTGTAATCTTTTTGCAAAAGTGCAGAATATAACTTCACTTATATGCTGACCTTTCAGATCATGCTGTCACCAAAGCATTTTCTTTTAAATAATTTTTTGCCTTCAACATTTCTAGGATGAAGCACTACAGTTCCATTTTGTTTATCTTTATAACTTCAGTAGCTCGTGGAAACCTTCAGGATAGTATTTCCAGTTTCCAGAAAACAATTCCATCCTGCAGAGGTTGAGTTTGTGGGACAAAGGCTTTGCTGGGTATGATGATGTGTTTCAGCCCTATCCAAATGCAGACAGACTCCTTCACATTGCTTTGGTTTGGGGTTTTTTTGCACTTCTACCTTAAAATGTATTTTTAATTTAGATAAATGAGAAGTCTTGGTATGAAAGTGTTACTAAACAATGGCAATCTGTAAAATGGTATCTGGGGGGTAAAGCAGATAAATCAATGGCGTGGTGGTTTTCTTGTACAGTTAAAATGTGAGCTCGGATGCTAAAGGTGGTTTTTTACCTGTTGTATAATTTGGAGCAAGTCCTCGAGTGGGTTCTGGGCTTTGCCACTTTCTTAGAAGGTACACTGGAAAACCTGTTTCTGTGCCAAGGCTGTTCATCCTGACATGTAACCTGGGGAGCTGCTCTGCCTGGAAAAGCTCAGCAGACAAACAGGCCCTTCTACACTCAAATAAATGGTTTGATATTTAGCACTTTGGGGTTGGTTGAGTGTTCATAAAATTAGTGACTTGAGAAGATGGACCATAAATAGCAGCAAGGAGCACCTAGAGAGTGTATGGCTGGGGAAATAGCAGTTAATATACAAATAGCACCTAAAAACGAGGTAGAAGGGCTGGAAGAAAGCATGTGGTGAGATTTGAGGGTCCAGAGGTCCCTCCTCCCAAACTTCAACCCCCTGTGGATGCAGTTCTGCTCTTGGCACATTTTGCTCTCCGTTGTTGCTGCATCCAGGGTTCTATCAGCATATTTGTGGGTGATTTTAGAGGCTGGATAAGATGCAGACAGGACACTCCTAAGTTTGGGCAGAGAAAAGAAAGTAAAGTTCTTGTAATGTTAAATCCAAAGGGATTAAATCCTACCTAGCTTCTGTATCTGAATCTTGTATTATGTTACTACATCATTCTTAAAGTTTGAGAGGGAGGGGGGAAAAGGGCAGTTAAAAGTGTTAACTTTTTTCTTGGCACCTTTCTCTGCAAATTCTAATCTCTTGACCCTTTTGTGGAGTAATAAAAAAACCAACAAACCAACAACTTTGCTCTTTGCACACCATTTTGGGTTTTGGTGATTTCAGTGCCAAATTTAGCAGCAATTAAGCATAAATTTGGAGAGAGGGAAGCTTTATTGACACGTGCCACCTTTGCTCTGGTCCTGTGCTCAGTGTCCCAATGCAGAGGTTGAGGAGGCATCAAAGCAGGTCAGTTTAACCACGGAGGGAGTTCAGCTTTAGAGGGCTGTTCCTGTGCTGTCCCTTTGGAGAATCCCTGGGTTTCAGCACAGCCTGAGGTGTGGCAGAAGCAGACAGATAGCCATGGGCTGGTAACTACAGATCATGTGACTTCAGTAGGTCTGCTGGTGTGAGCCTTCATGACATAGTAATCCCTAGTTTTGTTCCTAGGGGCTGATTAAAGGAAAAGCTCTACTCCCCAATATCTTACACAATACACCTCTTTGTGGTTGCATTTTTTTTCTCCATGTGTAGCAAAAGGAAGCAGAAGATGATTTCCTAGAATGAGAAAGGAAGGGTGTTTATGCAGATTCACTCTTTCCTTGTATCTCATACTTTGAGTGCATCAAAAATGATGTCTCTTCCTGATATATCTCAGGATTGTAACCTGTTGTATGTCTTGCTGGTGGATTAGGCCATCAGAAGAACTGACGTGTCAGACAAGTGGTTTGGTTTTAATATTATTACTTCTGTATGACATTGGTTTTGGTGACATAGTTACAGCTGGAGGTTTTTTCTGGGTGCTACCCTGAAGGATATTAAAGATCTTTAACATCTTTCAGGGCAGTACCCAGAGACAGGCACATTTTTAAAGGTATGTATTGTGGACACACAGGTATTAATCCATGGTTATTTTCACAAAGACACAGTAAGTCAGCTCAGGGACTGCCCTGTCTGGGGACACCCCCTGGGCTCCCTCAGGCCAGGGAATTGTCCCAGGCTGCCCAGCTGAGCACAGGTGATCTGCATGGGAAGCTTTTTGAGCACCTCCAGGAGGCAACAGGACAGCCCTGTCAGTGTCCACGTTACTGGCCCCATTTCCTGCTGCCAGTAACAACTATTGCAAAGTGCCCAGTGGTGTATTGTCCCCTCCAAGGATAAATGGAGCAGTCATGCTTTCAAAAGCTCAGATTAATAACTCCTGGCACTCACAGAACACCAGTCCTCCATTTGGGAAATACCACTTGATGACAGAGTTGATGAAAGGTCCTCAGACATCAAACACATCAAGTCTCGCTAAAAAAAGGCGTGCTATATATGGTCATTACTCTTTTTAGGAAGACATTCCTTCTGTTGTTCTCCTTTGCTTATTTTAGTCACCCATTTCATACCTCCTCTTCAACACTTGACCCTTCAAGATAACCAATCTGTGGTGATGATCCATATTTTCTTCAGAAACTGGGAACCAGGAAGACTCTTACTGACAGTGCTAGGAATTCCTGATTGTCTTAATTGCTACTTTACATCAGTGTATCTTCACCTTTATGTGACAGATGTGATTCCTGGCTTTGGGAACTTCTGAACTTTAAACTCATTTGTGGTATTTGTTTATGACAGTGTGGGATTCAGTGTGCATTGCTCTCCAGGATTTAGTCTGAAGACCTTCTTGCTTCTTCCTGCAAGTTCTTTTTTTGCTGCAGCAGTCTGTGCACTGCGTGCAGCTCTGGCCAAGTGCCTTATCTCAGACACACGTTCCTGGAGCATCACTGTGAGGTGCTACAGGAATTTGACAAGGATCAGGGCCAGTTTCAACACTATTCAATATTTTTGTCAATTATGTGGAAGAATCTCTCTGAATGGCCGGTGCTTTATTTCCAGGTAGCACAAAGCGTGGCAGAATATGAGATAAAAAGGTAGCAGACACTTTACACAGCAAGCTCTGAATTGTTTTGCCTCTTTAGGCAGGGGAGCCATGTAAATCAACTTGGGAGAGTTGCAGTGGGAGAAGAGTGTGTCAGGCAGAGCAGAGACAGCCCTCGTGGGTAACAGCTGGCCACAGGCTTCCAGTGGGAGACTGTGCTGCAATCCTTGGTTGTGTCAATGGCAGTGGGAGCTGGGAGAGCAGCTTTGTGTGCTTACGTGCCTCTAAAACAACTCCTGACATTCTAACATCCACGCCTTAGGAGGGACAGTGGGGAAGGGTCAGAAAGTCACCACAAAATATTTGGGGTAGGAGCAAATGGTTGGTCTTCAACCCCTTGGAGCATCATGTCCTACATTTATCAGTGAGAAAACTCTAGGACAACGGCGTTTAAGAGTCTTCAGAGGAGGAAAATACTGGGTGCTGAAGGAAACGGGAACGCTGGAGCAGAGAATTCCAGTTGAAGAGGAGGTGAAAGTGCCCCACACTGAGCCTGGCTCAGTCTGGGGCTGGCTCACCAGGAGCAGCAGCTGCTGCACCCACTCCAGGTGACTTTGGAGGCAGCTCGGGTGCTTTTGTGTAGGAAAGTTTTAATCAAACCCCGTGGGCCCCAGTGCTGGGGTTAATGATGGGAAATGCAATGACCTATGATATGCACATCTCAGGATATGCAAGAATAGATCTTCCCACTTGCCTTTTTTTACCTTTAAATTCTATGAGTTGATGGATGTCTGCTAGTGCTACAGCTTGAATAACTCTTTGTACTTTGCCCTAATTCTACAAGACTTTGTACAAATTTTTCTCATTATAATCTTAAGAATACCTTACACATTATTCTCTCAGTCTGTTAGCTACTATTAGCAGCCCGTGTGAATCCAGCCATTGGTGTTTTTAGAATTACTGGGGAAAAAAATTCAGTCTCTCATGCTGGGTTTTGATAAGGTGGAAGTAATCTTGACTTTCAACTCTACATTCTTGAAGATAAATGTCGAGTCATTCAACTTTTTTCATGAGAAAATTATAATAAGTCTCGGTGTTGAGAAAATATAACTCAATGCTTGCACGTTCAAGAGCACAGAACCCAGTCCGTGGGAGCTCTTGGATTTTCTGTGCTTTGAAGATCACATTTTGGTCACTCTCAAAAGCCTGGCTCCTGCAGGTGGACCATCCATCTCACTTTGGGTTTGCTGTGGTTTCACAATTTTCTGGATTGTAATTAATGTCCCCGTCTATTTTGTTTCTGTTGCAGAATATGAAATATTAGATCCAGCGGCTATTTTTTATTTCTAACAGTTTTGGGAAACAAGAACAGCTTGTGAGTGTCTTCACAGAATTTTGTATGTGTGAAGAAGTATTTTTCTTTTGTGATTTTTTTTTTTAATGCACTGTAATTTATTACTGGCATGCCTAACAATATTTTGCAAAATATTTTTGGTAAAGTGTTTTGGTGAAGAGTCAAAAGGAGATTCGCTCTCTTGAATTTGGAAATGTATTTACCTTTCTGAATATGAATGATTTCAATAGTACACCATTGTCCCCAAATAAATAACTATTCCAGCATAACTTATTTTCTGGGTAGTGAATTGATGAAGTGATTGTGTTGCGCTGCATTTTGGTTTATATCTGTGTGTTTGATTGCAACACTGAAAAGAAATACTGAAGTTTAAACAATGGGGGTCTTTTGATCAATGACAAGTCCTTAGAAATAAAAAGGAGGACTGAGTGAGGAAGGGATAAGCCCAAAGATATTCTGACTCTGATGACACGACACTTTGTCCTCCCAGACAGCTCCTCTAAAGCCAGGAAGCATCACATGCAACATGATTTGAATGCTTTTGTTTCTGTGCACTTATGCTCTGGTACTCACCTTGCTGGTCTGTCAGTTCCTTGCTCTGAAGGTGGGAAATAAAAATGTGACTGCAGCGTGGAATTTCTCTGGATGTTACACAGTGACAGCAATATTTGCTGGTCGAACTGCAGGAAGAATATTGCACACTGAACTGCAAGGTGCCTTGATTTTTGATGGCAGCTGGTGGACCATTCCTGCTCCTCTAAACTTTATTTTAGAACAGCTGATAAAATAAATATATACATTTGGGGGAAAAAAAAATCCCACTGAGCTCCACATGAAAACAACATTTAAGAAAGTTATTGGATGAACACACAAGCAAGAAAAAAGGTTCTTTTTCCTGCAGCCTTTAATTGGTGGTTGTGAAAATTGAAAACTTTGGTTTATTTTGATTTTATTTATGCATGGTTCTATTGCTATTTTTCATGATACCTTATGGTGACTTTGGTTAGCTTGGATATATTCTGTAGACTGTGAGAATCCATCTGTCTGACTCTGTCTTGGGGAACAGGACAGATAAATGCTGTCTTTGTGGCCAGTGAGGAGGAGCACTCTGGGTCAGGTGGGTGCTGCTCAGGGGATGGAGGGGGCATCCCACCAGGAGATGATGCTGGGAAGCACTCACAGCAAGGGAGGTCCTTGGGAGCACGGAGACAGCAGCAGGGAGCTCCTCATCCATGCAGGATCTGCCTGCAGCAGGCACGTCCTTGGAGCTGGGAGTGGGCAGGAGGGGCTGGGCAAAGCAGGGATCAGAGCTGCCCTGCTCAGGCAGAGCAGCTGATCCATGGGCAGGTGGTGGTGGCAGTCTGGGAAGGGCAGCTCATGGCTTAGGTGTAAGTGATGTGCCTGA